>OX439383.1:2529057-2841067 GCA_949319315.1 Zelleria hepariella | reverse complement strand
AAAACCTGCTTTCAAATTAAAACAACCGCATCCGAATAGGTTCGCCTGTTTAAAAGCTACGGTGCCACAGACATACACACATACACACATAGCGGCCAAACCCTCTTTTTAGGTCAGGGGTTAAAAATAGAGCATCAAGTAACTGGTGGCCGTATGTACGGAGGCTAATGCGGTGTTTGCATACGGAGAAAAATGGCATCCTTGCACGCAGCTCGCTTGACGTTGAGGCTCTGTAATCTAATTTGCCCTGACTGTTTTTAAAACAATGAGGGGTAATTTTTGAGGGTTAATTCTTATTTTTGCCTAAAGTCTAATTTTTCATTCAAGATAGTAGGTACACTGACGTTTACGGTGTGACCAGTCTCTGGTGAAAATTAAATAGTGCGGTGACATAAAGTTTGACATGAATCGAATTGCGTACTAATCGATATAATCGATTGATGATAACTTTATAAAAGCTTATTATATGAAGTTAACTAAAAATGCATTAATTATTAATAATGAGAAAGTGTGTTTTGGTCCAGTTTTTTGAGGAGTGTTAAATGCGTAAAAAAATTGTGTTTTTTAAATGATCTATGGAAATATTGCGTTCCGAACGTTTTTTTTCGTCCGGAATTCCTGACGCACGGGCTACCATGTGGAATTTCGTATTTCGCTTTTTTTTGTGACTGAGCTGAATCGCACAACGAGTGGATCGCACAATGCATTACTATTACAATAAATATGGCAACATTATTTTGCAAAGTGACAGTTACCATCTGTCAGTTTACTATCCTGAATAAAGAATTAGACTTTAGATAAGTAGGTGGAACACCATCAAAAGAAGAAAGGTTGTATATCTGGGACATGTGTTCAGACACGAGAGATACAGCTTATAATGATACAGCCTCCTGCAACTTATAATGATGGGAAAAGTCGCTGGCAAGAGACGCGTCGACCGAAGGAGAAAATTCTGGCTAAGAAATCTACGGGAGTGGACTGGGATCGCGAGTGCTGCATAGCTATTTCGCCTCGCGAGAGACAAAGAGGGATATGCAGAGCTGACCGCCAACCTTCGCTGAGTTCGAGAGGCACCCTAAGAAGAAGAAGAAGTAGGTGGAAAATTACTCATCAAAATGTGAGCTAATGTGTGGCTTTAAAAAATATAATAAGGTTTTGCTATAAGTTTGCTATAGGCCATAAATTATGTCTATGCCATAGGGTAACAAATTATAGCAAAAATAATGTTAATATAGTGGGCACTGATAATCTAAATTCCATATGGCTAAATGAAAACACAAACACAATAATAATGACATCAAATAACCGAAAATTTTATCATCAAACAAAAAGACCCGATAATATCCGTCTTTACATTTCACATCATTACCCCATTCAATTCAAAATTGCCCCATCGGCCGACGTCTATAAATTCGAGCATAGTGCGCTTCGGGGTGCACAATGAATCTAAATAACCATTAATATGTAATAAATACTACAGGGTAATAAACGGGGCAAACAAACAAGTGCAGCCGTACAAAAGGGTGCGAAAAACTCAATGGGGGTGAAGTCATATTGCGGATTATTGTAGATTCTATTGTAGAGACCCGTAGGGGCCTACTCTCGATTAGTTTTGGTAAAAGATAGAGATACTTTGGTTACCATAATATTAACTACGCATGAGGACTAGACGTGAGCTTCTAACTTACCTTGTAAATAAATGAATGTGTTTTTATAAACAAAGGTGTATATTTTTCCATTTGTAATGTAGTATTGCGAAGGAAACGAAATCTCTATATTTTGACTATTTTCTTCTGTTTTTCTATTAAATCACGGTTTTACTCACTAGTATTAAAAATGTGCATTGCTCACGAAAGTTTAGGCTTGAAATTTTCTTCTTATAGCGATATATGATGACTTTGACAGGAATCGTGCTAGATCTTGAATTTTGTCCCCATTCAAGGTATAGCTCTAAGCTGATACTATTTGCCAATATATCTACCTAACTGTCCAACCAATGAATGACGCTGACCCGAAAATTGAGCTCAGGCATTTTCTCATTTTCACGCTAACCTTTTCGGTCTCTTGATAACGCCAATGCCCGCCAGTGCCCTCCAAGATCCCAAGTACACCCCTCGGTGGGCCGAATGGACCACCTATTGTACTCCGGACAGATCGGTTCCGCTCCGAATGTTGGCGACAGCTGCTGATGTTCAGACGGGCCCTCTTCATTAGTGTAGCTTGTCTGAAGAAATGGATGTTTGTTTTGCGAACTTGGCGTGATGATTTTTGGGTATTGAGGACTCTTATCAAGTTTTTTTTTTGCTACGGTTAGGGCTCAGGTTCGATTCCCGGTGCGGACATGTAAGTACAGTCGGCCACACGCTAAAATATCTCTTTTTGTTAATAAAAAAAGACTATCGTTTTGGATGCGTTTTTTGTGCTAAGTGTGGCCGTTTTTGGCGGCGACGGGATTTATTCGTAGGTTCTGGGAGCAGACCTTAGGACCTAAAAATAGTTAAGCCTGGGGATCAGTGTTGCCAGTGGCACATAGTCAAATATAACACGAGGCAGATCAAAAAGTAACATTTTCTCGAGAAAAGTAACATAACCTTCTTTATAGTGGAAAATGACACAATACTTTATTATGGCAGTTTATTACACAAAAAGTAAAATAAGTCGGTGTCCAATTTGTTAAACTGCGAAAAAATCTTAATAATGATTGTTGATCGAATAATCGACTGGCCAGCATCGCCATGCTGAAAAATAAAAAAACTTAAGTACAATCAATGATGTGTGTCTAATATACCAACCAATTTAAGAATGTCTTTCAATACTATAACCTGATGACAACATCAATGAAGATGAAAAAACGCCATCATAATATTAATGGTGAAATGGTAGCTAACGTCCAAATACCCATCCTTTTTTTTATTGATTGTATAATCACTGTGATTTACCTAAACAATGATAGAGAGGTCGGAGATTTATTGGCCCAATAAAATCATTTTAGCTTAATATTGCTGAGTATTTTAGGAAAAGTTAATTTGAACTGGTGGATTTTTTTGTTTGCTGGAAAATCTAAAAAGTAACACAAAAGTAACATATTGAGACGTGTAACATGGAGGTAACATAAGAGGGTCAAAAGTAACGTAAAATGTTACTTTTGTAACATTCTGGCAACGCTGCTGGGGATTCTCGTTTAACGGCTCGTTATTAGCAAAAAAACGCACACAAAAAGAAGATATCAATTTTTTTCATTGGCGGCGCTAGTCGTGCTCACGCCGCCTCTCACAGATTTCCGTGTCGTCTTTGATACATCATTCAAAGTTATATCAAGAATCAAGAATCAATTTGTTTTATTCAATATTCCATAAATAAATTATTTACATTGAACGTCAAAATATTATCTAAAGTAAAAAAAAAGGTATATAAATCAGTTACTTATTACTAATACTAAGTATCTAGCTACTTTTTTTTCTCCAGCTTCACTAGCTCTGATCGTTCTTGGAGAAGAAGCATGGTAAAGAAACTCCAAGGATCTCGTGCTTAAAAAATAATACATTTGTAATGCAGGTAGGAACTTAAAAAATAACACATTGGTAAGTGTGGTGATCGTGCGCTGAACTGGTTTAGTGCCAGACTTCTTTGTCATTTAGATAATCATCTATTCTGTAATAGGCCTTTTGGCACAACGTGTGCCTTACACATTTTTTTAATCGGGCCTCTGGTAAACTTAGGATATCTGTTGGGATCTTATTATAGAAGCGTATACAGTTGCCGAGAAATGAGCTCCTAGCCTTAAGCCTAAGAGTTGGAATTGTAGGCTTGTGCTTATTCCTAGTATTTATATTATGATGGCTACCTAATGTATCGAACTCTGCAATATGTTTTTTAGCATAAACAATGTTGGCGTAGAGATATCATCAAAGTAGTTATCAAATTGTGAACATTCCAATCTCAATTTTGAAAAGATCTGAATAAAAAACCTTGCTCCAGTGGCAACAGTGTCCTACACACTAAAATTATATTTCCATGGAGTAACTCAATTAGCTATGCTCCCCACATGTGTTAGGACTTTATTAACATTTAATTAACATCCGTAATCTGGATTAATTATTAGGCCATGAGTTAGCACGTTTACTAGGTGTATGAAATCATATTTTGTGAGTGACAATCGGAAGTCGACTTTAAATCTTACGCAATACGATATAATGTAACGGAAAGGATACAGTGAGGTTATGTTAGATTTGTCGACCCACAAGCTTCGATATTATTGTTTCATATTTACATTTAGTTTGTCGTATTTTTATATGTCGCGATAATGATTTCCGTAACTTGACTACGGAAAATAGATGTGAGTAACAAAAAGTTGACTGTACCATCGAAAAATAATTACTATGGGAAAAGAACAAGGCAGTACCTAGTACCTACTATATTGAATGAAATGCCAGTGAAGCTAAGATCCGAAGAAAAAGTTACTAAAAAACAATTTAAAAAATGTATAACTATGGAACTTATGGACCAGTTTGTCAAAAGTATAGAAGTGTGTTCCTAATAATGTATGATTTATGTAGATTTTCTACACCTAAAAACTTTTTACTTACCTACTGTAAACCTAATTTAGTATAAAATAAAACTTATGAGAGCTACTCTGCCAACAAACTATTTTATAGTTTGGCAGAAAATGTATGTTGTATACCTGTAAGTTGATATGAATAAACGTTTTTATTATTAAAAAAAAAAAAAAAAAAAAGATAATTAGCTGGAGAGCTGTTCACCATTATTTTATCGCACAAGGCTAGGAGTAGAGTAGACTTCGCTAAGGCCCGGTTTCTGAATTGAGCATTCTACTAGCTAAGTAAACACTTAGTATCGTTCTGTCACGTTCTTTTGTAAGAAATATGCAGAGAGAGAATAGCAAATTTCTCAATTCTCAAAAAATTTAATTTTTGGCCGGTCACGGTTTAAAGTTTGATTGAAACTGTAAATCTGTGGGTTGAGTATTTTTTTTTTTTTTTAGTACAAGGCTAGGCTGGTTGTATAGATTCCGCTGATCACGAAATCTGACGATGACCTAATGCTCTACCACTAAAGGTCTACCGGACGTAACTCGTGGTAGAGTCTCTGAAATAAGTAAGTCAAAGGTAAGCCATCCGCTATCCATAGATAAAGCTGGAGAGCTGGTGACAATTTGACTTATTTTATCGTACAAGGCTGGAAGTTGGTAGGCTAAAATCTGGGAAAAATATTTTTATTTGCTGGTCGCGGTTTAAAGTTCTATTTTTTTTACTTTGAAAGTGTAAATGTATTAGTTGAGTATTTTATTTTTGTCATACAAGGCTGGGATCTTCTAGGCTGGTTTGTACTCCGCTGATCACGAAATCTGACGATGATTACGTCCGGCAGATCCACCGGACCGGCACCCGGACCGGCAAAGCAAGTTTCACAATGGCAAAACCTTATCGTCCGACCGATCGAACAAGCTGGTCGGACCACGCGGCCTAAGGGTGTTTCGCGGTGCCGTAGGTCTGCCGGACGTAACTCGTGGTAGAGTCTCAGCAGAATCAAAGTGGCAGGCAGAGATTGGATGAAATAAGCCAATACCGAAAAGAATGGAGTACTATGGAAGAGGGCTACACTCAGTATTGGGTGGCTATAGGTCGAAGAATAGACTCTAACGACATTTTAGAGACCATCAGGGTCAATTTAATCAGAAAAATTATCACCCAATTTAGGTGGCACTTTTTATTTGGGTGTTTTCAGAGAAAATTATGTTCTTACTGCAGTATGGACTTCACTTCATAGTAAGAACATCAACTTAGCTAAAAACCATAAATAAAAAGTGCCGCCAAATTTAGGTAATAATTTCTCATCACCATTTACCAATCAATCGTATTTAATGAGTTTTCCGAGATATCTACGCGTATGCGGTAATTTGCATACATCGCTCATTAATTCGCACAAACGAACAACTCTTTACGCGATTAAATCGAATGGAAATCGGACGTTTCGCATTTACCGATTTTGGATTTCCTATGGTGAAGCTTTGGTGTGGAAATCTAGGTCACTTATCTAGGTAGATTTGAGTTTGTTGAAAATCGACATCATGGCAACAAAGGACTTTGTACCTTTACCTCAAAAGTCGTGCTGTACGGGTATCTATAACTCTACCTACAGGAAAAAGAGAGTTGCGAATGGGTTGGTGAGTTCTATTGACAATATCTTTCAAATTAATCTTTGTGTTTCCAAAAATATTAAAACAATTTCAAAGAGGTGTTGCCTATCCTTTAAAATCTTCTGAAAATCTTACAACGTACTAGTATTGTCCACGGATGATTGAATAGGCAACACGGATTTCTGAAATTTGCTGACAAAAACAAAACCATAAAGATAAATAGCAGTACATAAAAATAATGCGATAAATCGTATCGATTACGTGGACCTTTACAATAAACTTTGATTACTTTAATACCTCTTTATAATGTCGAATCTTGCGAGGTTTTTGGGGTTTCAAAGTCTAACAAGATCCACTTTATGAAACTAAAGCCGCGTTTTCACAGTCAAAGTATACAACAACGAAGAGCACCGTGCAAGTAAGCAAAGCTTCGGATTGGTAGGTCATTTTGTTTCAATGCCATCCAAGTCAACTTTTACGAGTAGGTGGAACTCAGTCCTAGTTGACGTTTTTGTACCCATAAAAAATATATGAGAAGAACCAACCAATCAGAAGCTTTAGCTTACTTGGACATTGCTCTTCACAGAGTAAATTGTGCTTTCGTCGTAGTGTACTTTGGTTATTAGAAATTATTTTCATCAGCGCTCCGGGCCACATTTTTTTGATCGTGGGTGGGCTTTTAGATAATGTCCAAAAGGTTTTCTTAGGTATACCTAGGTTTTATATTATTTTCATGATCGTTTTTCGCTTATTATTTTTCTTCTTACGTGTCTTTTTATTGTTATAAAAGTGTATCAGTTGAGATATCGAACCAGCATCATTTAATTTTATTTGTACGGAACCTCAATAAATTATTTACCCTTGTACCCTGAAACCTGGATTACATATTTTTATTAAGATTTAACTAATCCTAGTCAGCGTTGATAAAAAAACGGATTATCCGCAACATAACAATTCGATAAAAAGTATTACAGGCGAATGATAACATTGATTTATGTGGTTCATAACTAAAATAATTCCAATCGTCATATTTAATAGGATTTCATAATATTTGATTGTCATTTTAGTAAGTCATTAAACTTACTTTTAGTTTCAAGCGTTTACTAAAACTATCTTCCCACAGTCGGGTGTCACTCACTGAGCAAAACAACACCCTGTATATCCAGTTGAAATATTGGCAGGAGCGGGAACGTTTCCGAGCGTATAACCCGTGCCAATAAAGAACACATTTAGGATGAACTGCAAAACACGCGCCTTCTTGCTCTTATCATAGACAATCAAAGCGAGACAGCGCTAGTTTTAAAGTTCATCCGAAATGTTTTCTTTATTGACACGGGTTCTACAGTTCCCGGCGTATAACTTGAAAAATGACCTTGACTGCGCAGTAGACGATATTTAGGTCTCTTTGGCTGGGGACGAGGGGCGCGACGGCATTGCTATTGCTTCGGACGGCCCCGATTGGTTAAGTTTTGTTTGACATGCGCGAACTCATCCCCACTACGCAGACTTTTGCTCAAGTTATGCGCCGGGAACTGTACAACACTACCTAAAACCCGTAAAAGAAAGATTCAGATTCAGATTCAGATTCAAATGTTTTATTCAATAGGCCATAAATAAATTATTTACATTGAACGTCAAAATATTATCTAAAGTAAACAATGTATATAAATCAGATACTTATTACTATCTAATACTAAGTATCTAGCTACTTTTTTTTCTCCAGCTTCACTAGCTCTGATCGTTCTTGGAGAAGAAGCATGGTAAAGAAACTCCAAGGATCTCGTGCTTAAAAAAATAATACATTTTGTAATGCAGGTAGGTACTTAAAAAATAACACATTGGTAAGTGTGGTGATCGTGCGCTGAACTGGTTTAGTGCCAGACTTATTTGTCATTTAGATAATCATCTATTCTGTAATAGGCCTTTTGGCACAGGGTGTGCCTTACACATGTTTTTAATCGGGCCTCTGGTAAACTTAGGACATCTGTTGGGATCTTATTATAGAAGCGTATACAGTTGCCGAGAAATGAGCTTCTAGCCTTCTTAAGCCTGAGAGTTGGAATTGTAGGCTTGTGCTTATTCCTAGTATTTATATCATGATGGCTACCTAATGTATCGAACTCTAATGGCTACCTAATGTATCGAACTCTAACTCCTAATGTATCGAAAAGCGTCACTTTCTAAACTGAAACCACGTGACTGGTGACGTGAATGCTCACACTATGGCAGGAGATAAATCAAGGCTTTATCGCGCAGGCGGCGGCGAGATCTAACGCTGGGACCTATCAAGATCAAGTACTAGATGAACGGTGACACACCTTTAGACGAGATTGTGGGACGAAGTGATAAACCCGGGCTAGGGCTTAGATAATGTCAGTTTTGATAAATGTAAAGCGTTTCATGATAGAGCGAGTGTGACGTGGCTCATATTATTTGGCAGTAGGCGTTACGGATGCCCGACAGTCTTAGCTTTAAGATAATCATAATCATAATGATAATCACTACTCTGTTACTACCCTATCCTATCCTATCCACCGTAAAAATAACCGTTTTTAAGACGCCATACATCTCACAACTAGCGCCGCCAATGAAAAAAAAACATATCTTTTTTTTGGATGCGTTTTTAGCAAAAAGTGCTTCTGCGATTTCTCAAAGCGAGGCTTAACTATTTTTAGGACCTAAGGTTTGGATAACCAAAGCCACGCAAAAACACCTGCACAAACTGATCCACATCGCGAGTGATAGAGCGCAATGGAGAACTCTACTCTCTGCCAACTTCAATGATGGTCACGATCCTCAGCATTGAGGGAACCACTGAATGGATAGATGGAAGGTTTGGATTCCAGGATTGGATTTCCTACGAATGCAATCGATTCTCGCCAAAAGTGGCCACTTTTGGCGAGAATCAATTTAGGATCTGGAATCCAAACCTTAGACCCTAAAAATAGTTAAGCCTCGCGTTGAGAAATCGCAGGAACGTTTTTTGCTAAAAACGCGTCCAAAAAAAAATGTGATATTTTTTTACTGGCGGCGCTAGTTGTGAGACGTATTTCATCTTAAATGTCAAAAAAAATGCAATAAGGGAAATTTTGGAGAGTTTTGACGCTCAACGGTTGAGTGGATATTTTAGAAAAATAGAGGCGCTGGTTAAATATAGGAATCGGATTGGTTACGTACGTCAACATTTGATATTAAAAGTCTAATCACAGGCCTTTTTACTGAGTTGATTCGTCAACAGTGAAATGTTTGTTCCCTGTGTAATTTTAATAGTCCCAAATAGAGCGTGTGCTTTGGCGACCCTACACTATCTCAGGCGGCATCTTTGAGCCCGTGTCCCGATTTGTCTTCGGTAAATTTTCGAGAATTATTTGCTGAAACAATAAGACAATTCACCTATGTCACTCATTTACACTTCCGTTCAGAAATTTGAACTCTAAGTCTTTGGCATAAGAGCGATGGTTTGTGTTGAAAACTCGTCCGGTTGTTTCAAGATTAAGTTGACGGTGTTAATTGCCCAGTAAACACGATTACGAGGTTTTTATACGATTGTTACATTTTGGTTGCCTTGACCTGAGCTTCGTAAAGTTTTGAACTTTCCTCATACAATTTGTACCTATTACTGCTTAACATTCATGCCTGCTTACTTTGTCAAACAAAGCTCTCGATTTAATTACGAGTTAATCTAATTAAATTATTTTGAATGTCTAAATTAGTATCTTTTGGGGTGTTTAGTTCGGTGTTTGGTATACCTAGAATTAACGCAGGAAATTTGAATGAACTGGACTACAAAAGTTGTGATGAAATCGGTACTGTGGCCATGATGAAACAACTCACTACAGTTAGTAACGCTTCCTATCATACCGCCCTCAATGAACTCAATAGAAATCTCTAGGGTAGCCACAAAGTGAAACCACCAATGTATAATTGTGACAGCAGCTTAAACAATCACAAACCCTAAAGTATGGAGCTAATCCAAACAAACGATGCACGGAAGCATTACAATGTCATTGTTACACGACACGCGAACTTTGAATGGGTACAGTCGTTGCAATAATTGCTTGCCACTTTGTAAATTGGACTGAATGCACTTCGAGTGGTAATTTGATACAGATAGATTAGGCAAGGAGCACTTAAAAGTAATAAAAACAATTGACAATAATTTTCTCAAAATTCTTCACTTCCGGATTTTTTTGGGCGAGGCCTATGTTCAGAAATGACCAATAGAGGCTGCCAATGATGATGGTGATGATGATTTCACATTCGTCACTTTGCTGTACGTTCATAGTGAATTTGTAAACTGAGCGTCTCATGCATTATATCCTCAACGCGAAAATCGCCAATCCGCAATGGGCACGCGTGGTGATTAAGCCAAAACTATCTCTGAGAGATGGGCAGCGTTTACCTGGGCAGCGTGGTGGAACCACAAGGTGGAACAGAGGCCGACATAGAAGCTCGCATTAACAAAGCGCGAGCAGCCTTTGCCCAGCTCAGGCCAGTGTGGAACTCCTCTGTCATCACTCAACGCACCAAGCTGAGAATTTTCGAGTCGAACGTCAAGTCTGTACTCCTCTACGGTTGCGAAACCTGGTTTGTCAGAAAAGAATTATCGAGCCAACTTCAAGTATTTGTCAACCAGTGCTTGAGGCAAATTCTAAGAATATTCTGGCTAAAAAAAATTACCAACACAGAACTGTGGAGAAGGACTAGCCAAAAACGAATAGACGAAGAAATAAAGTTGCGAAAGTGGCGTTGGATAGGTCATACTATGCGCCCTAAAACTACCTGGCGTCGATCAGTGCAACAGCAGGCTAACAGTCTTGGAATGAGCATATCCAAGCTTGAGATGAAGGCGCAAAATCGGCCAGACTGGAAGACTGTTTTGAGAGCCCTATGTCCCTGATTAGGGATAAAAGGAACTGATGATGATGATGATGATGATCTCTAAGCGAAGGCCTTTGTTCAGCAAGTGGGACACTTTGAAATAAACTAAAGCCACCACCGAGAATCGAACCTCGGAATCTCCACAACACTACCCACTGGGCCACCACCGCTTGGCCAAACAAAGACGTGAATAATATCGCAAACAAACCGCTCGGGCCACAGTCTGGCAACAAACGTCCGACACAACGGAGCGCAAATATTGACCGCGGGGTCCGCTCACACGCAACGCCGTATGACCCTTTGATTGATCGAGGTTTGAGCGTGGTAGTTGTAGGGACTGAATGTCTTAGTGCTTGTTGGTAGAGCTGTAACAGCAACAATGGTAGTTTGTCCCCCCTGGATTATGTATACCGAGCACCTCTCGCCAACCTTGCTCGCTTAGGAACAATACAAGGTGTTACAAAAGATGCTAACTCTTTTTACAGGGTAATAGCACCCGGTGATAGGGATCACAACCTAAATATTTTTTTTTGCTCTATGACGCTGTGTTAATTTTTAAATTAATAAACTGTGAACGCTGTGGCGGGAGAAAAGTATTTTTTAAATATTGTTTTCATTGACTTTCACAATGTTTTAACAACTCAAAGCTATGCAAATGCATCTACACCCACAAACATATTTTTAAATTTGAGCTAATACCAAAAACAAAAATGGAATGTGTCATCCATCCACGAAAACATGGAATAATTCGTTGTGTCTTTAGAAATCCGATGCTTGATATCCAATCAGACGAAACCAAACGGGCAATCAACATCGTTGATGTATTCGAGATAGCACTAGCTCTACTGTATTCGAAAGACCTTCAACGTAATCCTATTTCTAAACAGCTGCAAGCCACTCAGATACAACCTGGGTCAAGTGAACAAATCAATGTCTTACAACTAAGCCAAGAGTATCACAGCAAAGACGGAAAAGATACCAATCCTTACATTTCAAACAGAAACATGAGTGAGTCCCGTTGAACCCCAGCTCTTATCTAGTCTAAATACTTGTAAACCGTGTTTGCTTACACAAGTCAACATGTCCAAATCGGATTTAACAACGGACATCGACAGGCCTGATTGTAGGGTTAGAAAAAATAAACCGGGCAAAAACGTATAAAAAAATATGTCAGTACACTTGCGTAGATAGTGAAGTGACTTAGCGTTTACATGTTATGCAAAGCCTTGTAACTCTTTTACTGTGATAAAAACGTATGTAGCGCCAAACACCCAAAACACATCTACTCTTGATTATTACACCAGACACCACCAGTTGTAAATGAACTGAATGTAGAGACAAGTTTGATTCTAGATCTAGCTTAAGTAGTCGCTTAATTTTTGTACTGCAGTTTTTACTAAAATACTCACCACATATTTGATTGGCGGTTTGACACCTACCAAAATTCCAGCTCCAATCATAAATAATGTTATAAAAAGTCAAATAAAACGCCCGCTATCTGCAATTTCATTTCTGACCCTCCAAAACGAGCGCTTATCGCGCGATATCGAATTGGTGTTCGATACAAAAATTACAACCATAATAACATCGTGTTACGTTTTACCGGTTGCGATATCTATAGTTCTTTGTCGACGCCGCCTCAAATCAGAACCATAAAACAAGCGTAATTTTTGTGGGCAATATGTTTGAGGCTCATTTCATGAGCGAAAGCGTTTTTAAGTCGTCTTTTCGCGATCTTAGTACGCTCCGACCGAGGATACTAAAATTACTACTAAGATGCTACTCGTATTGAGTAAGTAAGTGAGTAAACCGGCTATCTTAGTGACGTTTACATCCGAAGGCATCCAAGTACTGGTACACGGCCTATTTCAGTTCTATCACGTTCTTTCTGGTGACAGCTACAGAGACATATTTTACTATTTGAATAGTGAATTTGTCAATTTTGAAACCGTACCAAAGCCTATCGGGGCCTAGGAGCCTAAAAATTTTTACACCATTATTTGACAGGTATAACAAAAAAAAACTACTTTACGGGTAAAAAGGTACACTGTTATTAAGCTATTGCACTGATTCCGGGTGATTTGCTGCTGTCAGTTGAGGAGTTCCGTTCTACATCTCCGAAGTTCAACATCTTCACCATTTCATTATGGGACCACATGGGAAGTATAATACCCTTTCAAACAAAAAAAGAATCATCAAAAGGAGTTCTAAGTGGAGTCTAAATAAGCACCCTAGAAGCTCCCAGCCTTGTACGACAAAACAGAGACTCTGACACGAGTAACGTCCGGCAGAGCTACGGGACCGCGAAACAGGTTTAGCCATAGTGAAACTAGCTTTGCCGGTGCCTAGGTCTGCCGGACGTAACTCGTGGTAGAGCATCAACTTTCCAGCTAATACGTTCTAATATGTGAATGCATCCTCACCCGCTATTCGCTTATGCCTCGATCAGCTAGCAATCATACACAATATACATGGAGGGCGGCCGAAGATAAGATAATGTCAAGCCCAAATCTGTAGCCGTGAGATTCGGGACCGATATTATTGGATACAGGCTGCCATATAAAACTACAACAGCTTTGACACAATATAGGAACAGAGCAGCAGAATAAGTTGGCCGTGTACTTGAAATCAGGATTGAAGCCTGCTCTCAGGGGCAAAAAGTAATTGCAAAACTGTTTCTCACAAGCTATTGCTCACAGCCTATGAGCTCTCACACAGCCGCAGTAGCATGCAAACCAGGTGCCTAGTTGACTTGGTCGGATAGTATGGACATTCAAATCAAGACATGCACTGTTTTATCGACAGTGCTACTAAACCATGATTAAATCTAAGGAGCGTTCTGTAATACCACCCTTAGGCGGACTTGCATCAGTCAGAGTTAGCCAACTAACTCTGAGTTAATTTGACATTTCCTACAATTATTGACGTTAAGTCAGAGTTAACTGGCTAACCCTGGTTGGCGGAAGTAGACCTTAGTCCCTTGTTACCTCTGCCTAAACCTAAGTTCCTGGTCTCACCTCTAGCAGTATAGGTGAAGTTCTCAGCCGGGACTGATGGTGGGGAGCCAGGCCGAAGATCTTGTCGAGCTGGTGCATTCCACAGTGACTGGCAGAGGCTGTTGCGAAGAGCTTCGCTTGCTGTCACTCCTGGGAACAAAGATGGACGAAGAATGGTTAGAGGAAAAGGAGTAGCAGTTTTTTTAAGTCGCTGATTTAAGGCGCTGGGCATAGTGAATTAGCCCGCGCGCAAAAAAAATGCACAAAATCGATTTCTGTATCAAACACACTAGAAAAATCGAAAATGTTCACATATCAAACCCTAGAATTAGGTGAGAGCTATCTAAAACAGCCAGTTTTGTGTTGAGACCCTTAACAGATTGCGAGATATTTTGTTTGAAAAAAAGTGCGCCGCCTATTTTTTTTCATTAAAAATATCTTCAAAACGTTTACGAATCTCAACACAAAACTGGCTGTGTTAGATAGGTCTCACCTAATTCTAGGGTTTGATATGTGAAAATTTTCGATTTGTTTTTTTGTGCATTTTTCTTGGCGCGCGGGCTATTCACTATGCACCGCGTCTTAAAGAGAGGTGTGAAGAATTTAAGACACAACAGTCTTAGAGGAGTTTGCCCAGCTAATTCCATTTATTTTACTTTTAACATAGGTAGGTACCTAAACTTAGACTTTATACCTGTAAAGAGTATTTTAGCACAAACCTTCAGCGAAATATTTAAAATTTCTATGAGTAGGTATTAGCTTATTCCAGAGAACTAGAAAAAATATAAGTCGGTCAAAACTTTTCTAAAGATTATCGTATCGATATCGTACCTAGGAACTTATTTATGAAAGTGATGGATTTTTTTTTTCTTCTCTCAGTATGTGCATCTGCGATCGATTGTTGAGTCTTTACCAGATTGATGTTTTATTTGAGGGTGAGATTTTATTTGGGTTGCACTTCATTGAGTGCCATCTCCAATGAGGTTTCAAGGATCATTAGCTTTCTGTGATTATTTTCTTTCTTCAAGTGACAGAATACTTTAGGCGTCAACTTTTAGCAGATCTCTCGCTAGTTGGTTAGTATGAAATAAAATGAAAAACTAAACGAAATACTAAGTTTAAAATACATCACACTTATTTTAAATAAATAAATAATAATTAGTAAGTGTTGCCTTAACCGATTTGATACTTTAAAACAGTGATTACCTTAATTCACATATTATTATCGCGATAGCGTTTATCGGTCTTGTAATCTAGCTAATCCACTTGTAATCCGGCAAAATAATGTTTATTACGACAGCAAACGAAATGTTGTGGTGTTTCAAATTCAATCACGTTTTTATTTTGTTCAAAAGATTTTGGGTTTCAGTAAAGTCTACGACGTGTAGAGTAGAGTACGAAATAAAAGTAGTAGCGTACTCGGAACTGGTAGAGTAGTATGTTATTCCACTCTACCGTCGACTCTACCTTTGTACCCCTTAGCGTGCATACTCGAGAAAGGCTTTTTTTCGAGCGCTTGTCGAGAAAACATATAACTCAACTCGAGAAACTGACATTTTAGTATCTTTCTCGGTCACGCATGTTAAGGTGGCGGAAAGCACACTAATTAAAACTTATTTTTAATTTTCAAGCTAAACTGAGCTATTTTTGTCTAGCAATTTTTGTTTCACGACAATGAAATAGTATTATTTTCATTATAGTAAAGAACAAAACAATTAATAATTAGCTGATTTTGTTTTGTGGTCGAAAAACAAAAGGTAGATACTGCCCAAAAAACTAGTTTTATGACCAGTCAAATAATAAGTTCTGTTGCTTAAAATAATAAAAATAATACTATTTTAAAACTTAAACTTTCGTAAGCACTGCACATTTTTATATCGCTTTAACGGTTTCACTTACTTTTGTTTTGTCGGAATAGCCGAAGTCGAAACATGTCGGCTATTCCGACAAAATAAAAGTAAGTGAAACCTTTACAGCGATATAAAAAATAATACTATTTTACTCTCGAAAAACAAAAACCGATATAAAAATCCGTGAAAATTTTACATTTCCCGTAACGCTACTTTAGTTGACCCCTAAGGGGACAGGCTTAACACAAAGACCTACTAGCTAGACAGACAGATGGGTCACATGACTCATCACACGATATAATTGTTGCGTGCAATGAGGAAGTGCCCCACTGAAGTATACTTAATTACCCGTTAGAAGCACCCTTCTCGACGATTTCGACACTTGCACTCGTAAAACGTAATGCTACCGTGTTAGTGAACGAAGATTTTGAAGCTGTGCTTGTCATAATTGTTAAATAGTGTTTTGTGCAGCCCGATTTAATCTTTACTATAACGGCTGAAAGGTAGTTTCCATTATACCGTAGAAAGGAAGTAGTGACGACGCATCGCACGGGAAAGGATGCACCAGATTTGACCTCGACCCTAGTAATAATAGGGACTGTCTTATAAAGTGGCTCAGAACCGGCTTCCTGAAGCGCCAACTGCTGTCAGTGTTTACCAATAAGTGTGACTATCTAGCCGTTCATACATTATCATCAGTTCTTGTCATCAGGGAAATAAGGCTCTGAAAACTGTTTTCCATTATGACCGATTTGGCGCTTTTATCTCTAGCTCGGGTATGCTCAAGCTCATCCCAAGTCAGGCGCTATCTAGCTGTTAGGCTGGTATTAATAGTCCTCTGAGATCATCTACTTGAGATCGGTCTCGAGTAGGTGAACTCAGAAAACAAAAATCACCGACTTGAGACATTGGCTTATTAATAAACCTATCTTAGGCGCGAACTTGAGTCCTCGATTTGAGTAAAGAATGAACTATTTGAACGAATGATACCATTTAAAGTTCAAAATGTGGTCAAAAAGCTTAAACCCAACTCAAAAGTACTAGGCGCCCATACATTATAAAGAGACTATTCGAAAAGGCACAACCTGAGTTTGGCCTCCTTTTGGTCCATAAAATTGTCCATGGTCCGGTGTTATTCAGTTGTCCACTTGTCATTTCTATAATAGTCCAGGATTCCACAAACATAAAAGTGATGTTACAAGATATAACACGAACTCTACTCCAAATAGGTACTCGATTATAATAACTAGTGGTTCACCCCGAACTGTGAACTCAGGATGACTAACTTTTTGCTAACCCCATATCCACTCTTCGTCCGATTTGGATTTGGATGTTAGAATTTTAAAATTCTTTTAATTCCATTAAGCCGCCTTTATATTTTTATGACGACACAATCATTCATACATACAAACATACAAACATACTTCGATCGCTCGTTCAATATGACGACACAATTTTGTAGCGGCACCCTGGTCTAGACAAAAAGGAGCAGATCTGACTCGCTTCAGCCATTTTTATTCAGCATTGTTATTCGTTACTTTGGCAACAGAGAGCTTGATCTTGAGTGAGTAACTCAGCATATTAATAAAGCAGCGCTTACTTGAGACCGATCTCAAGTCCTCGACTTGAGTCAAGAATGAACTAATTCAACGACTTGAGTAAAGAATGTACTAGGCTACCATACATTAGAAAGAGGCTAGCCACAACCTCAGTTTGACCTTCAAAGAGGTTCGTAAGGTGAACAACTTTTTTCACTGTTTTCAGAACTGTCGAATAAAAGAAAAAACTTTTTCTATTGTCAAACATCAGTCAAACTACGAAAATAATTATTATAAAAATGTCTCGTAAATTCTTGTGATTTTCAGTATATTGAACGTTTTAGTCGGTTATGGATAATAAGTGGCGCCAGAGAGGTTATTTTCAATATTTTGGCCGAAAAATATCATGCCGGAAACTTTCAACAGAGAGCTTCAGTTCATTCGAGCTTCCGTTATTCGAGCTTCCGTTTTTCGAGCTTCAGTACCTAGCGGACCCAGTTGGATGACCTCTACAAACGAGTTGCTGACAAGACAGGTATTTATTCACTATAATTGTATAAAATATACATAGTTCACGATACAAGTTACAGATATCGTCTAGTTTACGATATAAGTTACAGATATCGTCAGTTAGGTCTTTAAAATACCCCATCAACAACGTTTTTTGCGCATTTAATATAACTTTAGAGGTTATGTTTACGTAGAGAAAGTAGTAATTAGCCAAGCGAATTTATAATAAATTATAGAGCGACTGCAAACCTAACGTTTGATCGCTGCGCACATCATTCTACTACATTCATGTTTTATTTTGATTACAGGAAAATCAGAAAGTACCTACTGTCCGACGCATAATCGACGAAGTTAGGGCGTTATGATAGGAGGGGCAATTTTAAAACACCAGCTTTGGTCCCGAAACCTGAAATAATGTGTGGAGAATGAACACATAAAATGAGGGGAAGAATACTCGACTCAGCGCAAATTCATGTCAGGTGTAGAAATTTTAGATGATGATTAGGAAACAATATTGTATTAATAAATATGTTACAACTCTCCCAGGTTTGTTTATTTTCCAATTAGAAAAAAAAAATTATAATTATGTAACATTAATTAAGGTCTTCCCTATTCAGATTTATCTTCAAGTATCAACTTAATTTACTAAATACCTACTAGGTACTCCTCTGAATGATACCACACCCTCTAGTTTTCCCTACTATATCCGCTTTATATTTTATGCATGCCTAGTAACCTCTATGGTCCAACTGGGCTTTGAAAAAACTAGGTACGAGTAAAGAGGTTTGAATTGTATGTTGTGCTGCCATCTACATGATATGTATCATACTACATGAAGCTTTCTGTCACCAATCGCCATATAAGAGATTCCGGATGTTAATGCACGCCTAATACCTTCAGACCATTGACATGACGTCATTCACGTTACAGCACTCAAATTCTATTGTACACACGACAGCACGTCAAAGTGTACACTTTTGTTGTAAAGTCGCCCGTAACGTAAGCGAGTAGAGTGCTAGCGTGTAAAGGTCGACGTGTTGTCGTGTGTACGTGCGTTTCACGAAATAATTCCCTTGGATTGTACAAAAATAGTCCCTATTACATCGTAATAAGAGTTTCGTCAAGGGAACTCTTTCGTGAAACGCAATAGAGCCCGGATTTTCAGTAAGGAAAGAGTTGAATTATACTTTCTGCCTTTTTATTAGTGTGTGGTGTAGTTTCTTACAAGATTATGGGAGCCTGCAAATAGTAGTTTTTCTTTGAAATTAAACTTAATTTTGACAACACTTCAGTATTTGGCCAAGTACAAGCTCGTAGCTTCTGATTCTACCATGCCTTTATAGGTAGTATTTGAGTTTTAGATGGTGACGCGGTGGTGGCATAATGGGTAGAACAATGAACTCGGAATCGACGGATCCTGGTTCGAGTCCCGATGAGGGCATGTACCCTACCCATGACATTAATTTATTTCAAAGTCGCATACATACCACTCCCTGACTGTGAAGGAAAACATCGTGAGGAAACCGGAGCGTCTGAGGCTATATACCAAACTAAACTCAAACTTAGTACCAGCTTATTTTTTTAAACCTCAGCTCTTCGGAGTTCTTTCTTGGTAATATGACTGTGGGGCTCTGAACTGCTGGAGTTTTGCAGCTCGAAGAACTCGGGCTGGTAGAAACACTTTTCTGGCTAGTCATAGCGATGTGGTAGAGGTGCCGGTCGAATGACGACGACAAATTATTTCACACCACAAGGTCCCTTTCCACGTAACTTCCGATCTCGACTATGGTCCTAAGTATATTGTTAAGCTGCAACTTCTTGCGGTAGGTTCGCTTTGGATGCGCGCTGACTAAACATCATTTTTGTATATTAATTATCAAATTATCACATATTAATTATTCTTGCTTTGCGTAGTCGGGTAATGAAAAACACGAACTTGAGTCGGCTATCGCCTGCACTTGGAAATGACAGTCGCAAGTCTGGTCTCAAGTAGGTGAACTCACGTAAGATTGTGACTATTAATAAGCCAGCGACTCCGGTCTTAAGTAAGTGATCTTACAGCTTCTTAACATTTTATGCATGCCTAGTACTCTAAACCACGTTGTATTGAAATTGAGACGTCACGGACTGTCAAAAGATGAATGACTCACTCAATTCCGATCTCAAGTCGGCTCTATTAATATGGCGTCGACTCAAGTAAGTCGACTCACTCAAGCAAGTCGGCTAATGTCAATGTCAATCTCAAGATCGTGTCTATTAATAAGCAGACAGCTACTCAAGTTTGACATTACCCAAGGCTTGACATTTACCTCCTTGAGATCGATCTCAAGTAGGTGAACTCAGACGACTATTAATACCACCCTTAGATCTGTAAAATGTATCGCATAATGCTTTTTTTCATCGCATTACTATGAAAATAGTTTAATAATGATCCTTCGAGCTAAGCCCATGGCCAAAGTTCACGCCCAGACACCGTCACATGTCGCGCATCCTGGCCCCAAAACAGGATATCTAAAACCAAACAATCTAAAGCCTACGAATCTCTACATAACCGTAGATAGGAAGAAGTGACAACGCGATTTGACCTCGACCCTTTTTAATAAGGACTTACAAAGTGGCTCAGAACTAGCATTTAAGTGTTTTTTTTTCTGAAGTGTCGGTGATTGGCAATAAGTTTGGCTATTACCCGTTAGATCTATAAAATTGTCGGCATTTAAATTAGTTTAATTTCTATACAAAATATGATGGTATAATCCAACAACATTGACTTCAGGATTTGTGGGGCTTTTTCCATTTGCGGATATGGAAATACCCTTGAAAACTGACCGGATCAGCCCCAAACCCTCAAAGAAAAAAGTTCTTATTCCTCAAGGCCAAGGTTCCCGTCCAGACACCACCATATTACAGTCGCGCGTCCTGGCTCCAAACAGGATAACAGCGATAAGAGAGACAAGGACAATCACAATCAGTGCGACCCGAAGGAAGACAGGGAATAACCAATACAGAACGACTACTTAGTACTTCCTTTCTTTGTAGAATATGAAAAATAGTTGCGCTAGCCTACTCTACCTGAGAACATATCCTGGACAATGCAGCGCCCTGATAGGAGGTTTTACGTACAAGTCTTTAGTTTAGACTCAAAACTAATGACTTGTATAACGAGAAAGGCGAATGCTTGGTAAGATTGCTTGAGGTAGACCACCAGCTAGCCAGGTGGATAGATAATAATATGACCACTACGCAAAAGCACCTGCACGAATTGAACCAAAAAGCGAGGGACAGAACTCAATGAAGACTCGTTCAACATTCAGCATTCAGGGAGCGACTAGATGGATGGGTAGTTCGACACAATGTATGTCATCTAGATAAGTCTGAGTTGGCCTTCTTCATCGACTACTTTACTCCCGAAGGAAGAGACCCATTGCGCCGGCGCCAGCGCGGCGGAACGAATATTGAGTGCGGATCGGGATGTGCTACTTGGTATAAATCTTGGCCGGGCAATTGCTAAGCGGTGGTATTATTACTGCAGCTAAGTGACGCGGTTTTGGTTGGCGACGCGAAAAGTAGGTGGACAGACTGGGTTTTGGGAATAGGACTGTTGAAGGGTAGAATGCTGACTTTACTGTAACTTGCAACAGTTTATACAGAATCATGAAACAATGTTTTTTTCTGGGACAACAAAATACTTATTAAGTTTTTGTGTTTCCCATGAAGCTATACTAAGTGAAGTGAAACAGCAGGTGATTCATTATATCAAGGAATTATCAAACACAGCACCACATACACACCAGTTTCAGTTCATCCTATTCCAGTGCCTATGAAAACTCCAATCAACCCGTCGACACAAACTATCTACTAATTACCGTCATATTTTCATCTCCCAATCCTTGCACCCGTTGTTGCTGGACTATCGCCCCTATGTCCTAGGTGATAAAGGCGATGCGGCGCCCACGGGTGCGCGTGCGCAGGAATCAATGACCGCGTCCGGCCGCGGGCGAGTTGTCGCCGTCAACGCCAATTGCCGCTTCCTGTCGTGTGACCAGCTCATGTTGCCGCTTTTTGTGCCGAAAAGATTGAAGAGACCCATTTTTTGCGTCAAGGTTTTCAGGTAATTGTGTCGAATCTCGTTTGATTTTGATGGTGAAATCCGTTATCATGATCATCAAGCCACCTCTTCCTACTGTCCACTGTTGGGTGTAGGGATTTTTTGCCTTTATGGCACCTCTAATAAATAATTACCTTGTGATACAATTACCTAGTGACAATTCGTAAAATATTGTCTTATCAATCAACATTATTATAATATGAATTGAATTGATCAGACAAAGCTCGGTGCCGAAATTTAAATAGGTACGTTCAAATATTCAAAATTGCTTAAGAATAACAAGAAAAAGAGCGTGTGAAGTATGGAAACGTGCATTATTCCTCCAAATTTGATACATGCCAATGAAAGGGAAAGAGAAAGATGTTGAATAATACAAAAAACCAATGCCCTCAGACAAAAAGTAGAAAAATCTAATATTGAATCTTTTTACGAAAGCTATAACTAATGTAAGACGCCAACACAACATTACAAAAAAACCAACCTCTTGAAGCAAAGCAATTCTAAATTGAAAAATGAGCGCAATTTTATTATCAACTGCGTCCAAACGACGCCGGCGCCTGCCAGCCCTCAGATTCAGCTGCGGCACTCCCGCGCAGCTGATCAAGTGATCATATGACACGAATTACACCGAGTGGGCAGCCACTCGCAATTTGGGAAAAGAGGACGTTTTTACGGAAGCTGACGAAATAGAAAATATTTCAAATACGAGTACGTGGCGTGTTTGTGAACTAGGGCTCATTTACAATTTGTCAATGTATGAAGACAATGAGGTTGAATGAATGAGGTTATACAAAAAAAAGAGAAGAATAATTAATTACAAGGTTTACCAATATGTAGATATTAATAATAACTATGTCGCCATCAGGATAACAATAAGAATAACCATGTCCCAAGGTAACGTTTCTGGAAAGCTTAGGGAAACGTCGAAGCAAGGAAGTAGTTGTGGATCTTTGCTTCAATATACGTAACCAGTACTATGGTAAAAAGTTTTAAGGTTCAATGATGCATAGATTAGATGCAAACGCATTCGATTACAAAGAGCCATCCGACGAAGTCAACAAAGAGCACAACACTTTCCCCTATACCACCAACATCGCTGTCTTATCGAGATGAAAAGACACCGCCAACCTCAATTAGCATCTAGAGGACAATAGTACATCAGACGCATTCATCAATGGAACCGAACATTTCATTCATTTGCCACTAAACTACCGCGAGACTACTGTCACATCTTTGGAGACCTACAAAGCAAAATTTACAATATGACAGTTTCAGATCACCAATCCATGAAAGGCTATACAAGCGATCAGTTATTTAATCTGGTGGCATGTTACTTAGTATGAATAAGGATGAAATTAAAGATCACCAGGACAGTAGTCGGTGGCCTAAATGAAATCACTCGATGCATCAGTCAATGGACAAGGAAAGATGTGGAGTACCCATTGATGATGTTATAAATATTATTATGCTGAATGGAAGTCTGTGTCAGCTGTGAGGTTTGACACCAATCAGTAATGGCGTGGCAAATATTCTTTAATGGAATTATTGTTGTAGAAGTTCAGAGAGGTTGCATATGATAGACATCATGAAGGAAACATTTATTATTAAGTTACCAGGCCTACAATAATCTATGGAGGTAAACTACTAGACCATGTCAGCTATTACGAATTTACAATAACTACTGTAACTTTGAAATAACAAACACTATCGAAAAAAGAACTGCTAAAAAAATTAAGCGTAGCTAGCGAGATGTATCATTATCATCAGTTCTTGTAATCCAGTAAGTTTTCCATTCTGGTAAATTTTGTGCTTTTAGCATACAAATGCATACAAATGAAATTATGAAACAAATAAACTTAAACTGCATCTTGTTCCAATGCTGCGTTTCTACAGATTTCGATTCTTAATCCGTAATATTGAGTTACAGTCCGCCTGGGTGGCCCCAGTGCGCTCAATGCAAGTATTATTGACGCTTGCAACATGCGCAAGAGCATGTCATGATTCCTCGCTGTGACATTGGAGGAAGGATGATCTCATTTGAACAAAATTTATAACTCATCGTTTATTAACTTTTACATTTTGGCAATATTTCGTGACCTTTGCAGGCCTTGTGGACGCCGTGAGGAGAGGTTTCCTGAATGATATTTAATTTTCTTGTTTAATATATCTTAAGTTTTACACATAATGGTCAAATTGTCTATGTTTTACACATACAATATCTACAGGGTGCACTCTAAGTCGATAGCGGAACTTTATGTAGGCTGTCTACTGATCAATACAAACAACTTGTACAAGGTGTCGACAAAAATGGAGCGAAGAAAATATCAACTGTTTCATACATTTGGCGCAGTACAGTAGTCGACCTTTTGTATGGAACAGCTGATATTTTTTTCACTCCATTTTTTTCGCCACCTAGTACAAGTTGTTTGTATTGATCAGTAGATAGCCTACCCAAAGTTCCGCTATCGACTTAGAGTGCACCCTGTATTATGTTGTAATTATAAAGTACATAGATAACATTTTTAAACGGTTTTATTTAGCTCACCCCGTTTTTTGGGCAGAATTTATCATCAAAAATTAAATTGTATAAAAATTGCGTTCATACAGAAACTTTCAGAATATTCTTCAGAATTGGGCGTTGAGCGATGAACTGCCGGTTACTAAGTAGAGCGGGAAGTCGGCAAATAAAGAGATGGCAACTTAGTAGATATATAATTATAGACTCCCTATTGATAAGAAGACCCTTTCTGGAATGCAGACATTATGACCAGTATTTTTATTTACAAGTTTATTATTCAAAATCTTTATCAAAATTAATTGACTGATTCGTTGAACGCATTTCGGCATGAAGTTGTATGTAGATACATACAGTCTCGTGCGTTATTATATCAAATGAACGACCCTATTGTCTTATCTTCGGTGACACGCAGTCTACCAGGCATTCCTTTATCTAAACAGTAAACACTTGTGCCTGCTCCATAATGTTCCTTTCATTTTTATTCGCATTGCACATAACGATCTGTGCTCTTAACATCGGGTCATCCAGGGTCACTACATCCTGGTGTTTTTTTCTCCATAGTGGTTTTATTTTGATAACAAAGTTGCGCTTGTGGTGACGACGGTGTCGATGTTGAATGATTTCTGCAAATTACCCGTATTAAATAAAAAAAGCTCGGCCTGTCTGCTATATTTTGTAACGTATCACAGGAAATTACTGATTACGAATACGCCGAAGCAAAACAAGGCTATATTGTTTTTGTTAACTAAAGGTAATCTATAAATTATAATAAAACTAGGTATCTACAAATATTAGTATAATCATCGTGTAAAAAAATTATACGAGCATTGACTATTATTTTTCTTGCAAGGACAGAGGGACGGACTGACAAACAGATAGCGTAGGAAGAGTAATAGGGTCCCGTTCGGTACCTTTCAGGTACGGAATCCTAAAGATTTCATCACCCAGCGTGCGAGGAATATGATTTTCCACACAATCTTCTACAGTTTTTCAGGCTCTGCTACACTAAAGCTTTCTACTATGTGCTGTACAATAATTACACCGAATCTAAAAGGGAAATGTACACTTACAGCGATACACATCAAGGTAGTTCTTATCAAGGTCCTTAAAAAGGGGTATCCTTTCGTGTCACTGAGAGTTGTGAGGTTCCAAGTACTTCACCTCGAACCAATACAAGGATTGATCTAAATAGGTGTCAAGTTCCATAAATCATAGCTACATGAATGTTTAACGTTCTTCAATTGCCCTTAATGAAAATTTGTTATGTTCCACATTATTGTGTTTGCTGATCACGACCTTACCACGATATTTCTAAAGGCTAGAAATTCTTCCGTAAACTTCGCCAAATTCAGAGTTTCGCATTTTCTGACTCATCAAATCATTGTCAGCAGTTTCTCACGAGCTAGCTACGTCCTACACTGTATCTAGTTACCGAACGTTAGTCATCCGGTCCGGTCTGTCATCTGCTTCGCCATTAATTGACCCTTGGGATATCTAGCCGTGAATTAAATCGTGTCCAGTCACTGAGTGGACTTTGTGTGGGAGAATTTTTCTCAATGGTTACCGCGGCTCGCTGTATTTGACTTTTTTTGCCTATTATTGTAAGTTTGATTGTATTTCTTGTCCTAGTAACTATTTTATTACAAATTAAATAAACGCGGCCTTCCTTCGATGACCTACTTAATTTGGACAAATCTTCAATTATTTTATTGTCATTATCAGTTTAGTACCACTTACACGAAGTACTTGCCAACGACTGAATCAGTAGCAACCTTCAATTTGGAAATCTTCTTTTTGAAAACATTTCCTTCCGTACCACTTCGAATGAGGACGTTTCTTCTTCATTCTTCCCATTGACTGAATCGGCACAAACCTTGGACGTTCCAATTAGCGTTTAAAAAATCTTTCAGAGTCCCATTCGAAGATGGCGAAACAATTAATTTGTTGAGTCCGCAGCGTCTGATTGACGTGCGAACGGCATCGCGGGTTAAGAGGTGTTAATTGTATGAGATTGAATGTTTTCTCAGGGCAGAATTTCAATTGGACGCAATTGTTTACTCTTTGCTCTATATTCTTTCGGTCGGGAGACACGTATGGTAAAAAACTCGGCTGTGTTATTCAACTTTTGTTTGCTCATAATTAGATTTTAGGAAACATGGCCGTTAAACTATTGGTAAGCTTTTAGCTCAGAGTATTACTAGCAGCTTAAGTTAGTCCTCAGGAAATACAAGTTCAAATTAATGTAGAAATAGCTGACCCAGTGGTGTTACCCACTGGATGAATTCACATTGGTATAATAAAGTCATTCGTGAGATTCGAACCGGAGCACTCTTATTTACTACTCAATCGTTGAATCACGATGATCCAATAAATTATTGTCGTGTTTATTTATTAAAACAGCAAAGTAGATCTAATTGCTTAAAATCATAATCTGAATAGTGTTTCTACCTTAGTGCAACTATTGTAGAGAAGTTTATTTGCCCTGTTTTCTCTTGATTTTAGTCTTCATCAATACTCAATACACCACATTAATAATTCATCGCTGCGTTGCATTCTTAGAGCCAGTAAATCATTATAATTATTTTCTCCTCTTGCACTTTATTTACATTTTTGTTCATTGGCAATTATTATAATCTTTCATACTGCGTTACATTTTTAGTTCACAAACTGTCAACATCCGTTGCCCGACTTTACTGATTGCCAAAAGCCAATTGCCGATCAAAGAGTTGCCGCCGTTGATAAAGCGGTGCTGCTGATTGGCATTGAAGTTTGAATCATTGCCGGCAAGGAAATTGATTGAGATTCCGGGCCTAATAATGTATCTCGTTGACTACTTGTCTTAGATGATGATTTGAGTTTGAGTCAGTTCTTTTTTGGTGGCTCTGTGGTTATCACTCGATTTCCTGATTTCTCTACTAATAAGTAGAATAGGGTTTTCAAACATTGTGAAAGTCAATGAAAACAATATTTAAAAATACTATTCTCTCTAAAATCGACGGAACGTCATAGAGCAAAAAAAAATTAAGTTGTTAACAGTTGCTACCTACCATGTAAAAAGGGATATTTTCTTTTGTAACACCTTGTACATCTCTGCTGCATGGGTTTTTAAACAGTTTTTACGCTAAAGCAACTTCATTGAGTCGATTATTAGCCTCTTTAATTTTATTTATGTTTCAGTTTTTGTATCCTTTGATACTGCGCAAATGTATGTTATAATTTTCTTCACTCGCTCTCTCCATTTTTCATACAAACGACTAAGTATATACTGCCCGGGGCTTTATCAAATAACCAAAATCCAGCCCTTACTCAATTTACAAATCTTCCACAACACCACAGAGAGAGCAGACAGACACAAGCCAAACCCATCCTTACCCATTACCCATTAAACGCGTAAATTTGCGTAAAAATCCCGGTGCCCGTGTAATCAACTAATCGAGGGTCTTGTTGGGACACAGACCGCAGGGAGGCGCCATTAATAATGAATTTGGCCACTAAATCGCCTTTTATCGGGGGACTAGTGTTTAGGCGTGACTTCGCTCGCGCAGCAGAGTTTTAGGATAGCCGAACGCGCGTCCAATGTGAAAAGATGCTATTATACGTCCGATACAATGAAGGTCAAAATTAATGTTGACGATTTTTCTTTTCCAATAAATGATTTGTGATCTACATTTTTTTTACTACTATTGTAAGTAATATTATGAATGAGAGCATACCAACAAATAAACAAATTATAAACGCGATAGTTTGTTTGGATTGATGGATGGAAGTTTGGATGTTTGTTACTCTGTCACACTGAAACGGCTGGATGGATTTCAATGAAAGGAGCATCTATCGATGTTAGCTCAGACGAAGTCAGGGGAAAAAGCTGAATGGGATAGCCGGGAAAAATATGTATATGCAACTTTAGGCCTTATCTCAGTCTGCGCGGACGTAGTTGCGGGCAAAAACAGTCTAAGCTTTGGTGTTATAGACAAACAGACACACGAAGCATTCTGTTTTCATCATCAGGCATATATTCAAAGGATGTGGGGATTTGTTAAAATTCGCGGGCGCAAGCCACGTGTACCCCATTAGCTTTATGGGGACGTCTGGCTTAGATCTTTCGGTTGTGGGGTCTTTCGCCATGAAATTATCTATTGTCTAGCTAGATAGACCTTTTAGGTGACACATGCTGCCCTGGATGATTAACGTGAAGTTATTAAATTACTCTCTATTTAGTTTTGATTTGCACCCCAAATGCTTAGAAACTTTTATGTTTATATTTATCCGGGAATAATTTTATTCAGAAACGTAATTCAATATTTAAACAATGCAAATTGAAGGCGAAAACCGTTTTTCACCAATCATAACTGGGATCGATTATTTGTAATTGGTAATTGGGTTAAAAACATAACTTCACCCTTTTTTAACCGCTCGGTTGGCGTAAAATTTTCTCCATTTTAGGAGAAATCCATTTTAGTGTCATTTTAGGCAAATATTAATGTAACTAATATTTGTGAAAAGTGAAAAGTACTGTCCAAAGCCACACACAAAGCACTCAAAGTCCTCACAGTTACACTAAAACAAGAACTCTACTTACAAGTAAATATTATTCTTTCAATCGAATTCAGTCTGATTATTTGGTCATATTTGGTCACATTCTTAGGTATCTTAGCTCAGATCGAAATCAAACACATGTTTAGCACAAAACGACACACGTAACGAGACAAAATCGCACGTCCTTGGCTACATCCGGCATCCGCTTCTCACAGTCAACCCGTAAGAGCGCATTAAATCATGGCGTGCGCAATAAAAATTTACACCATTATCTACATCTGGATCTCTGGAGTTGGCTGCTCTGTCGGGCATTGGTTTGGGACCATTTGCGGAAATTATGGGGATCTGGATTTGTCGTCTGACAGGATTGGACGTTGTCTGGGTTTAAGTAATAACTTCTACCGAGAAAGTATTCCGGAGTTAATGAAACTTTAACAGGTTGTTTCGTTTGGGGTATACTAGGAGGCCCCGTTGCTAACTTGGGACTTGAGGTGGGGGGGGGGCGGCAATAACCCCAAGAATTTTCAGTTTTTCTTTTATTTCTCAAAGTAAGCATATTTTGTTGCACCATTTAGAAAAGGGAAATGAAAAAACTGTCGCCTAGATTGGGTCGACGGTCAGTGGGTAGACCAAAAGCTCGATGGGTTGATGATCTTGTGAAGACAGTGGGAGAATAATGGACGAATGGTATTTGACCGAGGAGGTTGTCGTGAAAAGGAAGAGGCCTATCCCCAACAGTAAGCTTTAGATAGATATAGATCTAGTTATGATGTTGTGGAGCGTCCAGTGCCATTTCCACTCACACTAGATGGGTGAAGATCTACTCGTATGCTGTAGGCTTTCCCAGGACGTACCATCCACTCAGCTTAGTCGGCGTAACCCACAGTAAAGATAATGAAACGAAAGGGAAAACATCAAGGAAATATGTGTTAGTGATAATAAGACAAAAGTTCATGAATAAGAGCCTAGTTCTAACAATTCGATTCTCTAGTCGTACGATGCAGCAAGTCTCACATGTGGACAGCGAAGCGCTAGGATACCCCTTTTTGTTCAACTGGCGCTCTTCTTTCGCGCGCGATAAGACCAACTGTGATTGAACTGTGGGATATCATAGCATATTGCTGACTGTACCTACCTATCTATGAACTCGCGCCTCCGAAATCATGCGCTCCTATAATCGGAGCTGAGTGCGGGTGATTCATTTACCGCCGTGTCCCTGCGCCGAATGTCGACAAATTAGATTTACATTCGGGATGATGGATCGCCGAAGCACCAGACCGAATGACTCCTGGGCTAGATGAAACTAGGCGCTATTCCTGAGGGGTAAGAGCGAGCGGCCTTAATTAGGAAGGTGAGGCTTAGCTGGCGTGTAGGTGTGTAGCGATTGGAGTATGTCGTGATCACGCACAGCGCATCGATGGCAATCGGGGGTTTGGTCGGGAGAGAAATCTTTGGTGGATTTTGTGGAGAGACTCAAAATATTATGTCCATACTAATATTAGATTCAAATTAGGTTCAAAAAATAGAATCTTGTATGATAGCACACGCCAACTGATGAAAACATCAAGGTTTGTGATGTCACAAAATGCTCGCATATTTTCACAATGACGGTACCTATGCTCTAATCTTAATCATTCCCCAGAACGTTCCCCATTGTCCCCCATTGATAGGTATCTCATCAGTTCCTTTAATTATTAGAGTTCACTTTAAATAATCCTATTTCAATAATACCCTATACTTTTGCAGATTTTTTGTAGTAGCAGGAAAAATACTCTTTATTCTTTATCTGTATTTATGATCCGGATTTGGATTAATTCGATTTTATTTTAATCGTAAAAAAATACTGACAGGAAGATCATGCTATTAAAAATTTAAATATTGCCAACGTTATCTACTTAATATTTGGGATTGAGAATCAGTGTTAGTCATCTCCCAACAATTATGCTTAGCTTGGCAGAATGTTGTATGTTCTACACCCTGCAATTTAAATTTAATAAAAGTTTATTATCTTATCTCATCACATTGTAGAGTTTGTTGGGTTAATAATGAGTAGGTATGACGTTGAATTTTTATTTGACACACCAACTATAAAGGCTGCCACAACACAGGCGCGTTATTGCGTTTGCGTTATTGCGATATCTGTTTTCAGTACATTTTGTATTAGGATCGCCATGGAGTTACACACTGCTGCGGTAATAAAGCCGCAACGTTCCTAATACAAAATGTACTGATAACAGATAACGCTATAACGCATGCGGTACCACCGATCGGTAAAACGCGCCTGCGTGGGGGAGCCGTTTCTTGCCACATTGGCAGGATCCGTGTCTTCTATTGTTTTAATTTTTCCGCCGTCACAAGGATACTTACGGATCAATTAATAACCGATCCCGTAATCCGCGATCGCTAATATTCCCTCTGCCATCGGGAGACATCTGATCCGGTCGGTAATCGGATTTATCTGATCGAACACCGGTTATTATTAGATTTCCCATCATTCGTGCCGAACCGCAGCGCGGGGGACATTGATTTTAATAAGATTGCGCATTATTATTATTTCATACGTAATAATAATACCTACTACTTTCTCGGTCTTCTTATTCGTGTGTCAAAACTATTATAAGGCATGCAGCCAGTGCTTTATGACCGCTATGGCTCTGGGTGTTGCTTTCAGCAGGTCTGGGCACTGTATGAATGGAGAGTCTGGGCTATTGATGTACGCTTGGAAACATTCCCACTCCCGGAAATGTTTCCACTGGCAATGTTCCCGGAAAGTTTCCAAAAGTTTCCCAATATTTCCATAAATTCCCAGTGATATTTATTTTGTTAATTCATGCTAATTCTTAAATTATCGCTTTGGTTAGTCAAGTGACATGCATATTTGCATAAGTGTCTTGTCCTTGCAGTGTTGCCACATGGAGACTGCATGAAATCGGTGTTCCATTAAAAAATCCATCTTAAATCCGTACTACCTATGAAATTCGTATGAATTATGGGTTTTGTAATTTATTATTTGGTGTATAAAGAATCCAAAACCATTTACAAGTCAATAAACAAATATTGAAATATCCAAAGTTTAGTGCAAAGTTCCCGTTAAATTCCCAGTTGAAAAACATTGCCAGAAACATTGCCGGCAATGTCGGGAACATTGCCGGCAATGTTTCCGGCAATGTTTCCAGTGATTGGCAATGTTCCCGGGAACGGAACATCAGTAGTCTGGGCACTGTAGGAGGTGTTGGGTGCTTTGGGTCTGGCCGCAGACGTAGTTGGTGCTGGCATAATATGGTGACAGGAATCCCCATATTTTCAGGTTGTCCCGTGCCCGTGCTACACCAGCTCTGAGCCAGTTGAGACTCACCAACTGTCCATTTCTCGGACGCCCCCGCCGATAGATGCTCTGCTGGTGCAATAAGTTCGTCCTGCTCCGTCATTTGCGCTTTTCATGTTTGAAGGCTAGCTTCTTGTGACGTTGCATACTGGAGTGGATTATTTAAGCACGAGATCCTTGGAGTTTCTTTACCATGCTTCTTCTCCAAGAATCCAAGGCTAGCTTCTTGTGTTGTGACGTTGCATACTGGAGTGGATTATTTAAGCACGAGATCCTTGGAGTTTCTTTACCATGCTTCTTCTCCAAGAATCCAAGGCTAGCTTCTTGTGTTGTGACGTTGCATACTGGAGTGGATTATTTAAGCACGAGATCCTTGGAGTTTCTTTACCATGCTTCTTCTCCAAGAATCCAAGGCTAGCTTCTTGTGTTGTGACGTTGCATACTGGAGTGGATTATTTAAGCACGAGATCCTTGGAGTTTCTTTACCATGCTTCTTCTCCAAGAACGATCAGAGCTAGTGAAGCTGGAGAAAAAAAAGTAGCTAGATACTTAGTGTTAGATAGTAATAAGTATCTGATTTATATACCTTTTTTTTACTTTAGATAATATTTTGACGTTCAATGTAAATAATTTATTTATGGAATATTGAATAAAACATATTGATTCTGATTCTGATTCTGTCCATTTCTCGGACGCCCCCGCCGATAGATGCTCTGCTGGTCCAATAAGTTCGTCCTGCTCCGTCAGTTGCGCTTTTCATGTTTGAAGGCTAGCTTCTTGTGACGTTGCATACTGGAGTGGATTATTGCTGGCAAAGCTGTTATTTTCCCAGTGTTGGAAAACATCGTGAGGTTTCGAGATCGGCCATTGCCCAGACGCCTCAGATTACGGATTTTACTTGAAAACGCATTGTTTGAAATGAGGGCTACCGCGTTTGGATCTGCCGCTATGGGCGCTAATGTTGGGTAAGGTCAGAAATGGCACTGTTTGTATGGACTACGCAGGTTTGCTTCTAATTAGAAATAATGTTATGAATATTTTGCAATACCTGAGATTAATTATGGCAAGTAAATTGTTGCCCCTCTACTAAGCACTGCTTTGAATCAGATGTCTTTCGGAAAATTGTGTTCAAATCGATGTGTTTATTGGAACAGGAGGAGCGGGTGACCATGCTCCTCACTATAAAGGGAAATTTCCCGCCAAGCAGATGTTGTGCTTGGGGACCGGCCGGGTCCTACTGAACATAGTTGGACGTTCTATATATACTCAGCTACGAAAGATATTTTGCAGGCGCGATGCAGGATTGTAGCGAGTAGCGATTGACAGCTCGAGTATGTAGCAGTTTCCTGTGCGCCCGACAGGGGTCGCTACAATTTTAATATAAGTAAACTTTTTTTAAAGCCTGTTCCACGGCTTTTAATCGCAACAATACGATGTGAATTTAAAATTACTTGTTGCATGATTAGAACACAGTCCCAAACGTCCCCCTACGTCAGAGGTCTGATTTAGGGTCGGATGGGCACGTGCCTCGCACAAAAGGACCAAGGGATTATGTTACCCTGATTGTCCAACAGGTCCTTTTTAACTTACGGCACGGTTTGCCCGGGGTTGTTGGTTCAAATCCTGTCCCGAGTATTTTTTTTAACCATATAATAAATATTTAAGAGTTTTTCTAGCACGGGATAGAGTTTTGGATACAAAAGTCGCCAAAAGGAACAAAAGGTCATTTTGACCACCGTTAGTTAAGGCGCTGGGCATAGTGAATTAGCCCGCTCGCAAAGAAAAATGCACAATATCCATAACAGATTGCAAGATATTTTTATTGAAAAAAAGTGCGCCGCCTATATTTTTTTTCAAGCAAAATATCTTCAAAATGTTTATGAATGTCAACACGAAACTGGCTGTTTTAGATAGGTCTCAACTAATTCTAGGGTTTGATATGTGAACATTTTCGATTTTTTTAGTGTATTTGATACAGGAATCGATTTTGTGCATTTTTCGTTGCGCGCGGGTGATTCACTATGCACAGCGCCTTAAGTGAATAAGTTGAAAACAACTAAAGAATGAGGTCCTCGATTTACAAGTTTGTGTATTTAATTTTGTTTAAAATTAAATATACAAACTTGTAAATCAATAATATTAATAATAGTAATTATCAAGGATTAACTATTGCAGTAATGTTTATTGATTAGACGGTCCCACATTATTTTGTTCATAGGATACCCGACTAGTTTCGACCTCATCCAAAAGTCTTATATTATCCATAGAGGAGAGATGGAGCTCATGCTGCCGCTGCCTCGGTTCTTACTATTTCTCCCTTCCATAGTCAATACAATTTCCCAAAGCTCCATTCTCTAAAAAGAGCGATACGCCATTCCTTCAGTGGTGGTAATTGAAAATTGGTATTTCAGTTGCAGATATCTTTCTCCATAACGGTTGTGTAATAGGAATTTCCCTTTTGAATATTCGGTACCTTTTGGTTCTAGCGGTGCCAATGGGTTGGCACGCCTTTGTACAATCAAAAACGTATGAAGAAGACAGTGTAGTTTGGTCAAAATGTAAGGCCAAAAAAGCACCCGCACTACGTTCAATAATTCAGCAGCTATTCGTTATTTAGAACTGATGAAATATTGTGAAACAACTATAGAAACTTATATTATGTGAATTCAAAGGGATATTGTGGGGCAAAAATCTTCCCCTCTTACAAAATGACATACATTTGAATATATTATGAAAACTGCAGAGATGGATGGCATGAACAGCAGACCAGAAGACAAACTTATTTTTTTTAAATTTCATCGACATATCAATAGCTGTGTAGGGCAAACCGAGCCTGATTGATTATAACCCGTGCTAGGAAAAATTATAAAGATTTTTATAAGGTTAAAAAAAATTAACAAGAGAGAGCAAATAAAGAGACGTTGCGGGTTCAAGTCCAGTCCCGAGCGAATTTTTAAACCTCATAAAAATCTATAAAAAAAAATATTTCACTCTCCAAAGAAAAAAACACTAACGTCACAAGCAAAGAGGTATTCAACAAAAAGGTTCCAAATTCAAGCCACGCTGTCCGACAAAGAAAAAAAAAGGTGCCAAAAACGAAATTGCCACTGGCTGAAATGGCACAAAACAGTTTTCCTCTCGGCGAATAGTTTGTCAGTCATTTGTCAAGGGGTCGGCCGCTTGGGGGACAATTAAGTCCCCTTTGACAGCAATATTGATTACGACCGGACCACCTCCAACCGCGGGGACAAACTAGTTTTTAGGTTTTCAGTTAGATACTTCAGACAGATAGATTGAATAAAATGCGCCTACAACAACAAATAATTAAGGCCACAGTCACAGATACCCCATGGCAGCTCTTACCGCGTGCGGCATAAGGGCGCCAATCGAACAAAAAGGGGTATCCTAGCGTGTGGCCGACTGTACGACGCATAGATCTGGGGGCATTATCCCCGGTGATTATCCCTGATAGGAATTTCTTCCAGGCAACCACATCAGGGTTTCAATAAAATTTGAACGTTTTCCTGTCCAATGAGTTCATGAATACAACAGTCCTTTGAAAAATATAATTTACTGTTTTTCCAGGGTTTTCCATTTTTACCGACTTCAAAAAAGGTGGAGGTAAGTACCTCCTCAATTCGATCCGCAATTTTTTTTAATGTTTGTTACCTCAGAACTTTTTTTTTTTTGCGTATACCTATTTTGTTTTTTTTTGTTTGAAAAAGTTATACTTCCCATGTAGTACCTAGTCCCTTAAATAAACGGTGAGGATGTGATGTAGAACTTCGGAGACGGACAACGGAACTCCAACGGACAGCAGCAAATCACTCTAAATCAGTGCAAAAGTGTACCTTTTCACGAGTGAAGTCGGTGTTTTTTTTTATTATTTAGTATTATTTGGGAAAAAAAATAATTTAAAAAAAAAGTTATTTTTTAAGGAACCTGTACAATGATTACTAAATCCCCTTTGACGTCAATTATATTGATAAAGAATGAGCAAGTAAAAATAAGTTATTGAAAATTATTTCCACGATTTTTCAGTCAGAAAAATAATTTATGTAAGAAATTCAACTGGTGCTGCAAAAAAATTTTTTAACAATGCATGATTTCGCATTAGTTTTAGTACGCTCCTGAAAGTTTCAGCAATATAATATGGCAGAATAGTTTGCGCTATCAATGTTAATCAACAGAACTTTCAGATTTGATTTACAGCAAAATACAGAGGAATATCTTATTTTGTCCGTTAACTTTTAAGTTAAGGATACTTTTTAGCCGTAAAATTGAAAATATTAAAAGTTGAAGCGGAAAATTACAAAAAAGGTGAAGTTAAAAAGTTAGGGTCCAACAATAACATTGAAATATGCTAGGTAAGATAAGAACTAATGGTCGATCTGTAGAGACTTTGTTTTTTATTTTGTAACGTTATCAATGATCATGAAAGTTTGTAAAAAAATCAAGACATGATTTTTTTTCTCTGAAAATAATTTAATAACTGTGGTTTAAATTGCTTACCTTTCGGAGTAACAACTCTGAAAGCGCTAGTGGACACAGGCCGCGGTGAGTTCTCCCTCAACCCGTTCCCAGGGGACCCACCGTTCCTCACCATAGAAAAGTCCAGAGGCATCGGCGGCATTGCACTAACTTCCATTTTTAATTTTATTAGAAAAAAAAAACACGCCCGATAAAAAAATATCAAGAACAAAAATTCAAAACAAAATCACATTCGAAAAATTCCCGCTTTCAAATTTGGAACGCTCTCGCGGCGAGGCGTGTGCCCGACGCGGGGTGCCAGTATGTTTTAAGCTCGCTGCACACTCGGTTTGTTATACCCCGACTCCGCCGCCTTTAGAGGCGATTTCACCCACAACTTGTATAGAGATTTCGACCTTATCGGTTCTCCGGAGGCGTGGCCTAGTAAGCCCCGCCCGCAAAGCCGCCATGTGCCTCGAGTGACAATCACTTTGTATAGGTAACACAATAATATGATTCGTGATGGATTTTATTGTGCTCCTGATGCACTTATTCTTTCCGAATGTGATCTAATTGGATAGGAAAATTTGTTGGGTATCTTGTTTTTGGTGTTTGTTTCGTACTTTGCTTAGTTCATTATGATTGGGGTTTGTAGCTGTTACTCAAAAAACTTTTATAATCTGTTATTTTATCAGCTAGTGTGCTTTAAGTATTAGAGAAAGATATATTTAAAAAAAAACAATACATATAACTAGGCAGAAACCAAACTATTTTCTTTTACAAAAATATTATTTAAATGAAACCATCATCAGACTCTACATTCTGATATTAGGTAAATCTGTTTAAAATTGCGAGACGATATTTTTTTATATTAAGTAAATATTTTTTGGTAGCCTAGGAGAAAAATTATTAGTTTAGATTCTGTTAGCGCTCATATTTATTTTAGACGAAATATTCATATTTTTAGTTTTATTTTCTGGGACGTTTTTGTCCCATATTTAAAAGCCCCACTCTCACCAACGCATAAAAATAATAGGATAAAATCCTACTGTATGGACGATTAAAACAGCCTGATGTTTTTGCCCTATGTGGTAGACAAATTAAATTGAAATTAAAATAAAATAAACTTCTAATTTGTGGAATGATTTCCCAGGATTGTGTAGAATAACAGATAAAACAAAACAAATAATGCACTCCGCTTGCGTCCCACATATCATCACGAACTTTAAAAAAAACATAATATCCAGCTTTAAATAAAAACAAGTGAAGTATTAGCGCCCTGCCGTCACGCGCCAACATTTAAAACCCTGGAAGCCTCAATTTTTCACCGGGGGGTGCCAGGGGGTAGGTGTAAGCCCAGCTAATCCCCCCGCGCCTGCCCTGCAAAAACTAATTACATCCCCGTCCCGAAATGATAAAGCAAAGCCTCCGTATGGGGATATTTTTATTCGGACCGAGGTGGCAAAATGAAATTCCACGACACATTACCGGCACACGAAAACGTACTTTAGTGAGAGAGATGTAGAGTTTGCAATTGATTGGCGCTTGGGAGGAAATGTAGGACGTTTTGCTATTGGGTGTAATGAAAAAATATTCCAGTTACTCAGCACAAAATAAGCCAAGCATAATCTCGCCGGGCAAATCCCATTATTTTGATCATTCCCCGATTGCCGGCGCCGGTACTACGGGGCCGAAAAACGGTGCGCGCAAAACAAAAATCCGGGTATAACCAGATATATCCGGTATGGTAAATAGGGATCGTAACTTAGGTCCAGTCGAACGGAGTTCGGGTTTCGGGATTTACTCGTAAAAAGCTTATGTGGCGAGAATACTTCCTCGGGAATCGAGTGAGGAATGTTGAGCGGGATTTATTTGGGTCCCGGCCCGTCGTTGCATACTTAAACGGGAGTAGTAAAATCTTTTATTTATTAAAAACGTCGTGAAGAAACCCGAGCGGATAAGTTTTACTACTTCTACGCTTGAATTTGAGCCATGCTGCGCTGAGTAAGCAGAGGTATATACAGGATGTTAAAAAACCCCGCCAACAAAGCGGGAAATCACATATTTTCATCGTCACAGCGAAAATGTTTTCCCAAGGAACTATGCCTGGGAAATTAACGGTTTCTTAGATAACGAGGTTCAAAGTCAGACATTCTCTGTATCAAGTCCTCAACATTTCTTCTCAAATATCCTTATCAAAATTTTGAGTATTTCTTGATAAAGACAACGTTAAAATTTCAACCCGCAATGTATTCTAAACATCGGCACCTCGAGCGTAGGACTGAGCAATTTCATGTCAACGCTTGCGCAACATGACTTCTCTGCTTGACACTTCATTGTGTGATCAAATATTTTCCAAAATTTTAACCAAAAAAACCATTTCCCAGCAATAATTTATGGAAAAAGTACTTTGTTTTGGCGACTAGCATGCTTGCCTTTCTGGTCTGTCGGTGGTATTTTAATAACGAAAGCCTTTGCATCTACGTAATGAGATGATTTATACAGCGTCCAGTGGCACCTTCACTCACACTAGATGGGTGAAGAGAACACTCGGCGCTGCAGTGCCTGGGACATTGTTTTAGATGGAGTAGGCTTGCCCAGCACCTATACCATCCTGACAGCTTAGTCGGCCTAGCCCACAGGAAAGACCAAGTCAAGTCACCTTGGTGGTCTTTTAACACCTTGTATATCTACTATGATCAGTAAAGGCACGCACAGTGGCATAGTAGCGATGCCACGCTGCAACTACAACTATGAGGAAAACCGCGGCTTTACTGACTCGGGAAATACCGTATAGACCGTAACTTTATAATAAAAGAAAACCAGCGGGGGGAGCATGACTTTTATCGAGGCGGATTTATCCAACAAAATGGCGGTTTATCAGCATTTTTGACGTCTATATTGGGTTATATATCGCTTTTGACGATATATAACCCACTATAGACGTCAAAAATGCTGATAGCTTTTGACGATATATAACCCACTATAGACGTCAAAAATGCTGATAAACCGCCATTTTGTTGGATAAATCCGCCTCGATAAAAGTCATGCTACGGGGACAGGAATTCGATATTTTGACAATGTCTCAATAATAAGTTACCTAAATTTAATTCAAAATAATAACAAGCTTCCGTAGACGTTAAATTTCGCAACAACCGACTCGGCCATTCGTTTTAATATTCATTCATTCTAGCTGGCTCAGCGACCCAAAGTGGATCTTGGCCTCCGCAACCAAAAGACGCCAGCTCTCCCTGTCCTGCGCTAACTCCCTCCAATCCTCCACCTGGAGCTCGCACAGGTCTCTCTCTACCGCATCTTTCCAGCGATATTTGGGACGTCCGACCGGCCGACGCCCTACGGGACGACCCTCATATGCTCTCTTCGCAGCCCGATCTGCTTCCATTCTCTCGACGTGGCCGAGCCAGCGGAGTCTTGCGGATTTATTCGTTTTAATATGGACCTTAAAATTCTAGGCGGGATCAAAGGTCCCTTACACACGGCCGGAACACGGACCAATTTGTTCCGAGTTTGCCATAAAAGATAAAAAGCTCATTAACCCTGCCTTCGCAGGTCACAAAGGCTGAATTTTGAGCGCCACTCCATTTATCCCCGAGTTAATTAATACAAAACATTAAATGCTAAACTACTACCGTCGAAATCCTTTAGAAGTTACCCAAAAGACAGCGCGCCGCGCCGCAGTTTTACAGAATGGCCCCCCGCGCGAGAGAAGTGTTTACATTTAATCCCCATTCGAAATTTTATTTAAATGTCTACCTTTGTAAGGTGCTTTCATAATGTTTCCCCTTTTCAAGAGCACCGAAATGGCATATTTGGATTATTCGCCGGTTAGAATTTGTATTTACTTTCAATCGTTTTGGAACAGCATGCACGTACCGTAACACACGTAACGTCACATAAATTGAGTCCCACAAAACAAGAATGATAAAAAATGCCAAGTTTACTTTGCTAACAGTTTAGGTTCATCGAAAAAAGTCTGAACAAAGGTTACAGTAGAACAAAAGTTGTTGGAAATCACATTAAGAAGTTGACGTGTTGCAGGAAAAAAGCTATTTAAAAATTTCCCTTTATGTATGGAGAATTGGTCTCATGCATCACGAGAATAAGACGTGTTTAATTTTGTTACGTGCGTAAAAAAGGATTAAAGGTAAATTTAGTATTTATATCTTAAGCAAATCGAGCAAATGCCAAAATTGGCTTGAGTCTGATCATCATAAAATAGGTTACAATGTTCGAGCGACAGCTGGATTGAGAACTTGTTCTACGCACTGCCGCGCGCTCAGGCGAGGACTCGATTTGAATAAAGAACAACAACAAAAGAATAAAAAAGAAAGGAAACTCGAAGACGATTTTTCTTTCAAACTCTCGAAAAAAATAATACTTACACACGCGATACTGGCAGCATAGGGACCCGCGGCGCAGCCATAAAAGTTTATAACAAGAAAATAACACAAGTACGAACGCTCCCCTCGCTGACAAAACAAAAGCTTGCGGTATTTACTGTAGAAAATTACAGTTAAAATAAATACCGAGGCCAGAACAATTTGCATGTAGATGTGACATTAGAGGAAGGTTTAAATTTTGTGTAAATTTTATCTTTAGCCTTTTTCCGGGGTGTTCCACACCGACCTTCTTTGAAATTGAATGTACTTATCCATTATTATCTCGTAAAAAATAAGATTAAATAGATAGGTTTTAGATTTTATTAGATTTTTACCTTTACTAATTCATATTTAAATCAAGAGCTCTCAACCATGGAGGTCAGAGTTCGATCGACCACGGCAGTAATGTAGTAAAATTCCTGAATTATTTAACTTCGAAAATAACAATATTTGTATTGACAGCGATAAGAGTAGAGGGGCAAGTGTGTGTGTAGCGTTTAGGAATAGGCCTATTTCCCAGTGCGCCGAGGAAGGAAGCTGACCGCGACCGAGTCTACTCAAATTAGAGGCTATTCTGCAAATTTTGCGCCCGGCGTTTAAAAAGTTTAGTTAATTAAAATGTTGTTTGAGTGAAGCGGCGAATTTTATTTTGCGCTTGCTGTGCATTTTGGGTTGTCTGCTTTTAGGGTTTTTTTTTTGTTGTGTGGAAGAGACCTTATTACTTAGCCTCACTTTCTTGCTATCAAACTCATTTTCATTAGATCCAAAATGTTATAAACTTACTCAGCTAGTGGGACAGGAACAATGGACTTCAAAATACCTCTAATTTGAAGCTGACATAAAAAACCCGTTTCGAGATCGAGCTTCAAGAAAAATACTCAAAGATTTTTATGCAGTGTTATTTCAGAGAAAATTGGAAGATGGTACAATAAAAAAAAGCCGTAACCGCGGCTCTACAGCGTGGCACGCCTTTGCCCTCGGCATGACAATGACATGATAAATGACACTTATTTTTTCAGGTTTCAGTGGCAAGGTCATGTTTTTTAATCATAAAATGCTACGTCACTTCCGGCCCAAAAAATAAATCAACTTTAAAACTTAAAACTAACTAGTATTTCCAAAGAAATTCAACAAGACAAAAATACGTGTCCCTTCATTTACTATTTTCCTGAAAAATCAATAAAAAATTATATCAAAAATAAATGACATGCTAATATGCGCTGCCAAAAACGTCTTTCTTACCACCGCAAAGAAATCTTTATTCCGCTTCCATGATTGATAATGATGAGATCCACACATGTGGTCTAGGCTATTTGTTGTCTAGATACAACTTAGTGCTCACACATTGTCCTGGGATCAACGACTGGGCCATATGACAGACAGACAGACTTCCTGTCTCGGGGCTTAGTCTTTAGTGCTTTTTTGTGTTAATGAGTTTTGTTTCAGCCAATTTGCAATTATTATGCAACTGTTTCTCACGATAGCGTGAGCTCGGTTGAGAGTGTGATGTGATATCTGTCTGCAACTTACTAGACTGTGTGATAGTAGGTATAGGTACGTACTAAGTCTTATTACATGGGGTCTACCGGCTAAGATGAAGCCGATTACCATAGGCGAAAATCTAAGTTCAATTTATGAAAAATGTACTGACACCCAGTTCATTTTACTGCCACCCAGGGGGTCTACCGGCTAAGACGAAGCCGATTACCATTGGCGAAAATCGAAGTTCGATTTTTGAAAAATGTACTGCCACCCAGTTCATTTTACTGCCACCCAGTAAATTTTTCATAAATCGAACTTCGATTTTCGCCAATGGTAATCGGCTTCATCTTAGCCGGTAGACCCCCAGGGTCTTAGGGTGGTATTAATAGTCGTCTGAGATCACCTACTTCAGCTCGATCTCAAGTAGGTGAACTCAGAGAAGTCAAATGCTAATGTCAAGCCTTGGCTAATGTCAAACTTGAGTAGCTGTCAGCATATTATTAATAGACACTATCTTGCGATTGACATTAGCCAAGGCTTGACATTAGCATTTGACTTTTCTGAGATCACCTACTTGAGTTCTATTTTGAGTCGACGATTATTAATGCGTCCCTAAATTATATCGACATTATATTAATTTGATGTAAAAAATCATTTAAAAACATTATTCTTTTGTGAGAAATAAAAATGAGCAAGTGAAAAATAAAATTTTAAATTTATTTATTTATAGATTTATTTTTAAAATGAAATCCACCTTTTCTTGCGAAGCGAGCGAAGTTCTCCGAGTACCTATACTTGAACAATCCGGCGTTTGTATTTATGTATGTCTGTAAATTTTATCTCACTTACGTAACAAAACGTGACCCACAAGTTTGTTTGTCTGCTTCCACAGACGGATACTGATCACATGTTGTGTCTGTCAATGCGCAGGAATTGTAGACGACATAATAATAAGATGCGATGTAGAGTTAGCTCAATTCAGAGCTGGCGATCTTTTTGAAACATTTTGTTTTTATAAAGATTTTTATAAGGTTAAAAATTCGCTCGGGACAGAATTTGAACCCGCAACCTTCTTGCATTCCGTGCAGGCGCTCTACCAATTGATTTGTTAGTTAGTTAAACAACAATTTTGTTTTTACGCGATGGTCTCTGAGCGCTTCCGTGCTTCGGGAGGCACGTTAAGCCGTTGGTCCCGGCTGTTGTTGTGGAGGCCCTTTGGGCGGCCTAAAAAACTCTGACACCAGTGGTGGCCACTACCTCATACGATAACCTAACCTACGCAATGGTTGTTTATTTAACTTGACACTGTATTATGTTTGGCATTAATCACCACATTGGTGATTTTTTGGCCAGGCGCTCCGGTTTACTCGTGATATATTTCCTTTGGGGAAATTATGAAAACTGATCAAAAAAAAAAATTAAGTCGTATCTAATTAATCCACAGTTTAGTTAACCCCCATCTAACCCTAGCCCTCGGCTGGTGCAAGTGGCCCTCGCCCGCACGTTTCAGCGACAAATCATCGCCCGTCGGATGTTTCATTCGTTTAAACAAAACAAATGGACCGGCCAAGTGTGAAACTTTACCCCGGAGTGTTCAATTTCTTGATCATGACATTATGATCTTTGTACAGTCAGCGATATGCTAGGATATCCCATTTTGTTCGATTGACGCTCTTACGCCGCACTATGGGCGGATGGTGGAAAAAAGTTCATTTTGAGTGATGTAACTAATCACCGATTCAAGTAGTAAATCAATTAATAGACACCTTTAGGAACTCAAACCTACTTCTATGTTTTTTTTTTAGATTGTATATTGGTTTTATGTTACTTTTAGTGAGACCATTATGTTTCAACATATTTTGTTGAAAGAAATGCGCTGTATATCGACGTAAATTAGACAATGTGCATTAAGTACACACGATTTTCTTTTTATAGTAGTTTAAAATATGTAATGTGGAGTACATAAAAGTGTAATAATATTTTGGAAACTGATGCTCAATTTTTTTTTTTTTTTTTACAACGCTTCTTTTTTTTGCGTTTTCTGCTCTTCTTTGGATCATAAGTATCTTGCGGCAAGCTGCGCAGGTTAGTGATGTATATCTTATTATTCTAGGAACACTTGCCAACATTTTGATGCAAATTTCAGCTGCGGCTAGCTGCGCTTTTTGTTTTTAGGCCTGTTTAACTTGCGCGAGGAAAAAATCTACGAAAATCCTTTCTTCAATTAAAATAAAAAATTTAATACATCAGTACTTACTTATATGCGGTATAAAATACCCTTATTTTTATGTGTAAAGATTTATAATATTAATAGACACTATCTTGAGATTGACATTGAAATTAGCCAAGGCTTGAAATTAGCATTTGACTTTTCTGAGTTCACCTACTTGAGATCGATCTCAAGTAGGTGAACTCAGACGACTATTAATACCACCCTTAGACACAACACACAGCCCTGCAAAGGTCTCGAAACGTTGGGAAAATGTAAAAATATACAAAATGTGTTCAAATTACATAATTTCATTTATTTTCTTTCATTTACTTAAATGTCAAGTTTGCTGTACATAAATACCAATTTTTTTGTCTCTTTTTATATATTTGCGCCTTTATTTTTTCTCTAGAAATCAACTAAAAGATCATAAATGACTGAAAAAAATTCGCTTGCTCGATGTTTAGCGATTACAGATTACAATCGAGTCTGAACAAAAATCTATATTCTCCATGCCTTTGGTCCATAAACAATGTTAAACAACAATTTTACAGGCCCATTTCAGCACACTCGACCACGGATCGCTAAAACACCCATTAAGCATTGACGGAAGCGAATTATTTAGCCACATCGCAAAACATCTGTTTATAGCATGTCGCGCGAACGGGAGTTAGTAATTAATTGTATAGTCGGCAACACGCTAGGATATCCCTCTCTGTTCGATTGGCGCTCTTATGTCGCGCGCGATAAGAGCTACAATTGTGTAACGTGACCTAAGGTTACCTACTGACTGCGCAGAGTGGTGTTTCATTCATAAACGGAATTAGAACTAGAGCTTTAGATTCAGAATCCTCTATACTAATAAAGGGGTACGTACACACTAAAGCCACGTCAGTGTACACTTTTGTTGTAAAATCGCCCTTAACGTAACCGAGTTAAGTGCTAGCGTGTAAGGGTCAACGTGCTGTTTTGTGTACAATCAACGAAATGTCAGGATAGGATTTGTTCGATTTGCGCACTTATATTATACCGCGCTCCATAGGAGGTATCTTAGCGTCGTCACCTCAAGCTCGAGCTCAAGTTAGTGATCTCAGAAAACAAAATCACCAATTTAGACCTTGGCTGATGTCAATGTCAAGCTCAAGCTAGTGTCTATTAATATGCATACAGCTACTTAAGCTCGAGCTTTTGTTCGGTGATTTTGTTAGGGGGAGTCCATAAATTACGTGAGGTGTTTTTTTTTATTTTCTGTCCCTCCCTCTCCCTCTGGTGAGATGTCGTGAGATTTTATTCAACCCCCTCCCCCATCCCCCAATCTCACGTGAGATTTTTTTAAATGTGGGTTTCTTACGTAAACGTGTTGGATTGTTATTGCAAAAAGAAAAAAAATATTGCTTCGTGCTTTTATTTACGACTAGTTAAGGCGCGGTGCATAGTGAATAATAGCCCGCGCGCCGAGAAAAATGCACAAAATCGATTCCTGTATCAAGTACACTAAAAAAAATTAAAAACAAGTTCACATATCAAACCCTAGAATTAGGTGAGACCTATCTAAAACAGCCAGTTTTGTGTTGATATCCATAACAGATTACAAGATACTCGTATTATGCTTGAAAAAAGTGCGCCGCCTATTTTTTTTTTCAAGCAAAATATCTTCAAAACTTTTATGAATGTCAACACGAAACTGGCTGTTTTAGATAGGGCTCACCTAATTCTAGGGTTTGATATGTGAAAATTTTCGATTTGTTTAGTGTATTTGATACAGGAATCGATTTTGTGCATTTTTCTTTGAGCGCTGGCTAATTCACTATGCCCAGTGCCTTATGACTATAGTAATCAATATTACTGTGTAATAAAAATGGACCAAAATAGTATATATTTTTTTGTTTCAATCAGAAAAAAAATTGCGTGATACTAGCCGAGACCCCCCTCCCTCCAACGTAAGATTATATGAGATTTGACTCGACCCCCTCCCCCCCTTAAACATCTCACGTAATTTATCTGAGATCACCTACTTGAGCTCGCGCTTGAGTTGACGACTATTAATGCCACCCTTAATCTAATAACAGATTGAATGGCTGCTAAACATCGAAGTCAAAACCCCGAGTTTAGAAAATAGACTCCTCGACTATCTGAATTTGAGTCACAAATCAAAACTTCATTTTGGTGTCAGCGCTATCTCTCTGTCTTCATTTGTCACTCACTTTTTTTATCGCATTGGCTTTACTTAGCTTTACTGATACGTTGCAAATCAAGTAATCCTCGGCATACTTTCTGTAAGTAACCTATAGGTAGTTCATCGGTGATCTAAGGCACCAGATCGATACTTAGAAGGTACGGGTAGCCAGAACTGAGAGAGTTTGAGCTTTATCTGGTTCGCGAAAACGAAACGCCGACTTTGATCTTCGTTTTCTAAGGGGCCAAGGGCAAGTTAGGCTTAGTTACCCGTCAAGGTTTTCGCACCGAACCGCGAAGTATGACTTTGACTTGGTGTTTGTTGTTAAATATTTAAGGTAAATAAAAAATATTATAAAGATTTTTATACGGTAAAAAAATCCGCTAGGGAAAGTACTTTAACCCGCAACGTCTTGCATACCGCTTGCAGGCGCTCTACCAATTGAGCTACTGAGCCAAATAACTGTCGATGCGAATTTTAGAACCTCATTGTTACTCGTCCGGACGATGAATAATGTTCTCTAGCACGAGTTAGTGCTTTAGAAATAGCAAAAAGTCAAAAATATTAGTTAAAGCCTTCCACTGCGATTTCGTTTCCAAGAAATATCTGTAAATTTCGTATGCATGGAAATCCTTTCTTAAGGCGATATGTAGCCAGTGAAAAATAAATCATATCTTCATTTTGGATTGAGTACCTCCTCCTTTTTTGAAGTCTGTAAAAAAATTAAACATGGTTATGATGGAATCAAAGATCTAAGCAATAGCTGAGTGCATATCCAAGTGACAGCATTCGCAAATCTCCGATAACAAAAGATAAATTACGTCACTTATCGGTGTTTTTGTGGAAATCCAATTTATCAACGCTAGTGCATAATAAATCCCCCCTTCAACAACGTATGTTGTAAACAAGATTTAAGTTGTTACTTATGTTAGTTGACGTCACAAAACCAAAAAAATCACAAGATACAGCCGCATTCTACCCCGACCACTAGCGCCCCCAATGAAAAAATAACACTAATATAATATAAATCCCGCAAAAGTTTCTTGTGCGGGATTTATTTGTAGATTCTAGGGTCTGGGTAAAAATAGTAAAGCATAAGGATTCTCATTTGTCGGCTCGTATTTAGCAAAAAACGCATCAAAAAAGAAGATATGTTTTTTTTTTCATTGGCTCCGTTAGTTTCCCTTAATTATCACCATAAACTGTAAGGTTAGCTGCATCAAAATTGCCATTACCTGGGGGTCTACCGGCTTAGACGAAGCCGATTACCATTGATGAAAATCGAAGTTCGATTTTTGAAAAATGTACTGCCACCCAGTTTATTTTACTGCCACACAGTTAATTTTTCATAAATCGAACTTCGATTTTCGCCAATGGTAATCGCCTTCATCTTAGCCGGTAGACCCCCTGTTCGCTCAAAATCCACTCCGGTTTTCAACCGTCAAAACATGATTTTTGACACGGGTGGATCCACTCAATGGATTTTTAGCAAAAACAGAGGCAGAAAACTGCGCGCCCGATAGAGGCCTCTCATACCAGTCCCTTACCAACCGCAGAAAGCAAAACTAAAAGCCGCGATTTCAACCCTGACAGGAAGATCAAAGCGGCAATCACAAAGGGGCCCTAAAAGCATAATGAGACGACAAACCGTCGCAAGTGCTTGCGTTCGCATGGCTCCGGAGGTACCTAGAGCAATTTCGGCGCACCTCATAAATATGTATGGGACCTCGGGCTTTTTTCGCCTCGAAGGGGGCTACTCGAGATAGATTGTGTTTGTAAGCATAAAGGATGAGCGGGTGATCATGCTCCTCACTATAAAGGGAAATTTCCCGCCAAACAGATGTTATGCTTGGTGCCCGGCCGATAGTTGTACGTTCTATATAGGTACTGGTCTACGATAAATATTTTGCTGGCGCGATGCAGGATAAGCGAGTAGCATTTGACAGCTCGAGTATGTAGCAGTTTCCTGAGCGCTCGACAGGAATTCACAGGAGTCGCTACAAGCCTTTGCATCTACGTAATGAGATGATTTATGCAGCGTTATTTGGCATCTTCACTCACTCTAGATGGGATCCCATCCTAACAATACTGATAGATCGGTCTTTTGAAAAAAAAAGTTCGTATAGAGTTACTTTGAGTTAGGTAACTCTGATAGATCTGTGACATAGAGTGATGTGTAGAGAAAATTGCTGGAACATTCCTAATACCTACATGTTACCTAAATGGAAAAACCGTCGTCATAAAAAAATCTACGTTGATGACCCAGAACGCGTTCTCTGGAGGCAATATGAAAATGTAGAGAAAACTTCGTTCAGAAAACTCGGTCATCGATTTTAAGACGTACCTATTTTCATTTCATCCTACTTGACATCCAAATTTATGCTACTTTTTATTGTTCTTATTTTTTACGATCCTTTATTTCTGTAAAATTATAAGGGTGCCGTAGTCTACAAGGAACCATATTAGTTTTCCATGTCTCTCCGTTTGTATATCCGTACGATAAAGTATTTTTTTTCCTCGGCATTGACAAATAAGCTCACAGAGTAGGGGCCAAGGCCAATTATTACAGGGCGGAGGTGCGCGTGCGACGCGACGTTCAATGGGTTAAATTCCGCAGTTGTCAGCGCCCCACTGTATAAATATTTTTATTATAAATACCTAGCGAAAGCTTTGAGGTTTTTTCAAGCGAGAGATTGCAATACGTTTGTTGCCATCGATTTCGTTGTATTTTAAAGGGTTTTGAGGCCTAATTGTTGGAATGTTGAGGAAGCGTGGGGTGAATAGTGAAAAGTGAATAGTGGATAATTATATTATTAGTGACTATACGTAATGCATTGTATGCTGTCAGTGAGAATGGAAGAGTTTCATAGTATGACTAGATAGAACAAAACACCTGTTTACATAAAAATAAATACTATAGACGTGTAGGTACGCAAGACAGCACGTCGATCCTTAAACGCTAGCACTCTACTCGATTACGGCCGACTTTACAAACTTCGTGTGTACAATTATTTGTAATCACTTTCTCGAAAACGGCACTAAACATTTAGATGAAAAGGATCTGGGAAATATCTGGAAAATACGTTTTCTTTATTTTCACCCGAACAGTGCTCGGTCACCCAAGACAAATAAATAGCTTGATCAATAAGTGGTAGCACTTTTTGTTTTTTCTAAAGCACTACTCCGTGCTAGGGAATATTTTATACATATTTTATAAAAGGTGAAACAATTCACTTCGGACAGGACTTGAACCCGCGGGTTAAAATAGATTTACTAGGTACAGCATGAGCCAATATGGGGTTTTCAAAGGTCCTATGGGTTAGAAACTGTCACCAGCTCTCCAACAGTGAAAAAAAGAGAGAAAGAAACTCCTGCAAATTAAATAAAACATAAGTAGCGACAACAATCGATACAGAGGGCTCCCGTCAAAGGCTAACCCTTGAATGGCGCCCCGGGGTCTCTGCGGCCCTCACACCCCCGCGTTTAAAACCGAATGACAGAGGGGACTGCTGTTAAGGTGCGTTCACAAGTAGGGTTAAATTGTCATTTTTCGCTGGCAAAGATGCTCTATTTTGGTAGAAAAAAGGACAGTTTGACAGCACATCGACCTTTGTACGCAAGACTTTACTTATTAGGACAAAACTTTACAGTGCGCTCGCGAACTCATTAAAATGTATGGAAAATGTTGCAATGCGTGTTACATTACAATATGTTGCAAATAATCTGTACCCAGCTTAAAACATTTTTGACCAGACGGTGGGTGAATAAGGAAACCTTATTGGATGTCCCAGGCAGTTCCTTATAAGAATCTAATTATAATGTCTAAGTGAGACCAAGATTTGCAATGCGTGGAGTGTACAATCACCTTAGCCCGTTCTAAAAAAAAGCCCAACCCAGCAATTTTACGCTCAGCTCAAAACAGGCCTCTGTCCCCGAGGTCGTTTCGATTGCGACTCGATTACGTTTAGGGTTAAACGTTATTGATATTGCCTATCGGACCGCTCTTGACGGGTTATTGAATTAAATGGTCGCTTCCCGTTGCCGCTTGTGTTTTGATCTTCTACTCCTTGTAGTGCCGTCTCCTATTGGAGGTTGGCAATCATCTTGGCTATTTCTTCCTTTGAGGCTGCCAAACGAAACAAGGAGCTCGTGGATTGTATTTTGATATCGTTCGATTATTATTCAGTGAAAAATTTGTTATTGTGTCCTCAGTCAAGCCTTGTTGGTCGTTAGTCAAAGTTGATGAACTGAAAATGTGTTACAAAGACCTTCTTCTCTTTTTTTTTAGGGTGCCTTCCAACTCAGCGAAGGTTGGCGATCAGCTCCACATATTTATCTTTGTTTCTCGCGAGGCGAAAAGCTCTTTCAAAGACCGTGGCACAGGGATTAATTTGCAGTGAAAAACCTTGCATTTGCAAAGCTTTCAGTTGTTAAAACCTTGTAGAAGTCAATGAAAACAATATTCTAAAAAAACTTTTCTCTCGCCACAGCTCTTTCATTTCATTCATAAATATAAACAAATCGTCACAGAGCAAAAAAGTATTTGTTATTTTATGTTTTATTATTTTTTTATTTGGATACCAACCAGCCAGCGTTATCAATACAACTTTTTTAAATAATCTTAATTCTAATAAAGCGAATTATAGGTTTCCATAGCTTTATAATTTGTGATCCTTAGCAACGGGTGCTAAATAACCCTGTAAAAAGAGTTAGAACCTGTTGTAACACCTAGTATTGTACCAATGTTAACTTATGAATTATACAGGAACCTTGTCATAATGATACTTAAATAGTATTTGGGGTGAAGCTGACAACTCGAATTATATATTTTCCTGGCCCCTGCCCCATAATTTGTAAGCTCTGTGTCGCCTGACGCTTGAAGGGTTGAATTTTTATAGAACCTGAATGTTTTATTGATAGGTTTTTGATTACGTTTTGAAATTTGCGGCTGCGATAAGGAATGGGTCTCGACTTCTCGAGTTTATTGTATTTGCTCGCAATAAATCAGTCTAGACGTGACTGGAAATAATTTTGGGACTTAAAAGCATTGCTGCTTATTTTTTTAATCGATAAATATAATTATGTACAAGAAATCTGATGGTACTATGCATGATCCATGACATATAGTGGTAGATCCGGGTAGATCCGCGACCACGGCAGCTGTAACGCGGCCGAAACGTCGTCGGGATAAATAAGGTAATTAATTTTGCCTAAGATCAACCGCGATTCGAACTTTTTCGAATACAAGTAATAATTGGCTGTCTTCCCCAAGTGCCTTCTTGAAAGAAGCTATGGAACAACGGTAGAAAGATTACAGTTCAGTCACTGACGCTCTACCGAATCTCTCCGAACTTGTATGGCCGGATCAGTAAACAAAGAGCGATTTGAACTCTAAAGATTCTCATTGATTGTGCAACCAACCCCACTTAAACAATAAAGTTATTTAGGGTGAACGCACGCGGAATGGAAAACAAACAGTGTCTAATTAAGACCTATAGGTCGTTAGAGACTTGTTTTTGTGGCGACCTACGACTCTATACTCACAGTGAGAAGACCAGTGCTTTTTCTTTGTAGGGCCAGTGATAGTTGCGTAAAAAAAAGCTAAGAAAAATAATACAACCGACTGAAAAACAGGAACTATGCGTACAGCTATAGGCAGGCACAGAACAAAGAACAATTTTTCTCTCTGCTGTATAGCTTTGGCACATGAAAGCCATATTAATTGTACCGCTTGTTTCCCAAATTAAGTAAGAGTACCTGGGCGACCGAGCTTCGCTCGAATGGTAAGAGATGGCGCCCCTAATATTTTTTTGCATAACAGCGTTTGAATGAAACTGGATTAAGTAAAGTCAAAAGCTCAACGCTACGCGATGACAGGGTCTCCGGTAAATGGTTTTGTCATTCATTTAAGTACAAATGGCCAATTTATGTTGATGTTTATTGGTTTGTTTTCCCCCTAAGTAAACCAGCGTGATGATATATAGCCTATGTGTTTTTTTTATGTCTAAGCTATCTCCATTCCAAATTTCATCCAAATCGTTAGAGCCGTTTTCGAGATCCCCCGTTCAAATATATATATATATAGAAATATACAAGATTAGCTCGTTTAAAGTAATAGGATATAAAAATAAAAAAAATCCGTCCGCTGCAAGTATTCCACATTGAATTTTGTAAGAAAACGGGATTCTGACCACGGTTCTGATTTGATGAGTTTCGAATATTTTGTTCCACGATTCATAGTAATTCATTAAAACCGCAAAAGCTTCATAAAGCTTACTAGTACCTTGGTTAGTTTTGGATGCAATGTTTAGTTTGTTTCTTCTTAGCTCGTTTACCTATTACACCTAAAAAAAAAAACCTACCCGTGTTTTATATGTATAGAACACGTCCCAGTAATACACAAGCATACTAGATCAGTCCACAATAGAATATTTAGCGGTACAAGCTTCTAAATAAGAGCGTTAGCAACGCTGTTTCCTCAGTCAGGATTGTATAGGTGCTGGGCAAGCCTACTCAATCTAAAACAATGCCCCAGGCACTGCAGCGCCGAGTGGTCTCTTCACCCATCTAGTGTGAGTGAAGGTGTCACTGGACGCTGTATAAATCATCTCATTACGTAGATGCAATGGCCTTAGTTTTTTTTTTGCTGATACGAGTATAACTCTGATTTGGGCACCAATCAAAATAGCCAATTGCTGAATAACTGAAATAAGTACACATGTAGCTTTTTAGAAGTCTTCTAAAGTAGGTAAATACTTACAGACAGGGGTCTACCGGCTAAAACGAAGCCGATTACCATTGGCGAAAATCGAAGTTCGATTTATGAAATATTTACAAGTAAAATGAACTGGGTGGCAGTACATTTTTCAAAAATCGAACATCGATTTTTGCCGATGGTAATCAGCGTCTTTTTAGCCGGTAGACCCCCAGACGCGAAGAAAACACAACTTCTTTTGTTTTTTTCTAAAGCACTAAGACCCGTAAGATCAATCACAGTTTAAACCTAAAAGGCTAGTTTAAACCCTATCTGTCGATTAATTGTCATACAAAATGTGAGGTTTAATCTAAGATCTGAGTTTAAATCCAAGATTCTTGATAATGTGTGTGAATGTGATTGATCTTGCGGCAGTAACCCGTGCTAGGGAATATTTTAAACACGGGTTGCGTTTTTTAGGTTGCGTGTTCAAGTCCTGTTCCGAGTGATTTTTTTTCAACTTATTATAAATGTTTAAAACACAACTTCCTTTGCCTGCGTAGTCGGTTAACAAAAAGCGAAGATCGCCCGCATGTCATTACGTCACTGGTGATAATTACAATAATTTTGTGTCGCGTCAGATTACACTTGGCCCTGCTTTAATAAAGCAGTTGACTGCTGGAATATGGGAAGGTTTAATTAATATTGTCATGCGACGCTCGCGTCAAGTCAAACTGGCTCATCTTCAAAAGGTTGAACCCTTTACTGAATTCTAACTTAGAGCCTTATCACACTAGCGACTTGAAAGCGAAGCGAATCATCGAAGAATTCGTTAAAAAAAATCCACTTAATTGTCGAGCGTCGAAACACTGGAAAATAGCCTTTCATTAAATAGAAAAAAAAAAAAAATTTAAAAACGTGATTATTGACGGTGTTATTTTTAAGAGAATACAGGGGCTGGCTACATCTTACTCAAACTTGGGAAGCTCTCTGGAACGCCAATGGCACCAGCCTTCGTTCCCACAAGTTCGATCCCTACAAAAAGATAGCTTGTAGAGTCAAATCATAAAACGATTTACACGATCAAAAATATATCCGAAAACATCTGTTGCAGTAAAAAAAAACATATCGACTCGTCTGTTAATTTCTCTCGAAATAAAAACAATCAAGGGCCCCATGTTTGACGTCGCGTTAACGATTTATTAATTACCTCATCCTGCGCACACGCATTGCTGTCTGAAATACCAACTTTGACTTACACTCAAGCGAATAAAAATTAACCTTGCCGCGTGGGCTTAAGATCTACAGGGGTTAGACGTTTAGTTTGTTTACCGTTTTACAGTTGCGTGCAGTTTTATGCGGGCGCCCGCTCATCGAGCACTATCTGCACCAAAATCACCATCGGCGGTCAATTGGTAAAAAGACCCCGCCAGTAAATTTTATTTTAACAGCAAAACAGTAAATTGGTAAAACGGTTAATTCTGATTCGACTGTTGACTGGTAATTTTGTTTAAGATTGCTCTTTTTATTAATACGGGTCATATGCGTTGCGGATGGGGTTGTTTCGTTGAGTTCGTTTGAGTTTTTTAACGTAATTTTTTTATGACTTAGTTATTTTATGCTGTGAGGAAACAAGTAGGGGAGAGGAGAACGTTGATGAAGACAATAGAACGCGGAAGAGGAAAGATGCTAGGACACTTGCTACGACAAATTCTTAACCAACATAATAGAAGGAAAGAGAGGTAGAGGAAGGCCTCGAAGAAGCTACTTTGATCAAATTAAAGAAAAGGTGTATGTCGTGACGTACCAGGCTGCAAAGGAACTGGCCTGTGATCGAAGTGCATGGAGAATGCTGCACCGACAAGAGGATAACTCTTAAATATATAATGATGATGATGAAAAAACAAATAGGGCTTCAAATGTGTGATTATGCTGTTACTGAGGTTACGATGACAGTATCAATAAGAGCAGTGGCGGATCCCGGATTTTGATTTGAAATCTTTACAATCTTTACATCAGTGACAGTAATTTTACGCGTTCAGAAACTGTTTTAGCACAAACGAGGCGTTTTGAAACATAATGTTTAACCCAAAATACAAAAACAAAAAAGATGTTAAAACGTAGCGAGACTGAGCTGACTCAAAACGTTCTAGAATCAGTAAAACAGCGCAATTTCCAGTAAACATCCTCCAGCGATTCGGGCTGATTCAGGCAATCAATCAATCGCTTGAAGGAAGCGGATCATTCGAACCGCGGCAGGTCACCCATTGATTCATCTAGCCACTGATCTAGTCAAAGACTGGGGCCGCCCACGGCGTACTGAGGATGTAGTCGTTTCTTTCAAGTAACAAGTATTGGGAGACTAAGGCCCACTGGCGTGAACCAGGGTCAGCCAGTTAACACTGAGTTAACATCAATATTTGTATGTAAATGTCAAATTAACTCAGAGTTAGTTGGCTAACCCGGATTGGAGACTGTCCGCCTTTAGGTTGAGAGCTGGGTGACCAATCGAGATATTTTTTCGTGTAAGGCTGGGTGTTGGTAGGCTGATAGAGCTGATTGAGTGGCCACTTTTGGCGGCGGCGGGTTTTATTCTTAGGTTCTAGGATCTGGAATCTAAACCTTAGGTCCTAAAAATAGTCAAGCCTAGGGATTATCATTTGACGTTTCGTTTTTAGCAAAAAACGCATCCAAAAAGAAGATATGTTTTTTTTTTCCTTTGGCGGCGCTAGACTTGCCTAGGTTTGCGCCTTAAGTTTTTGATTAGGGAAATTCTCAATTTAGAAATTGGAGGTTAATCTCTCAGTTTCGAAAGAAAACCGGAAGAAAGTTATAGCTGCCGATGCCAAAGAAACTACCGTTTGCTTCGTACATCGTACATTTCCTAGACAACGCTGAGTCAACGCTCGTCGCCACAGATCAACGTATTACAACATGTTATTCCTCCTTTAATCAGTTAAAGCACAGCTTGCGACTAATGAGTGACTCAGACGCGACGGCTTTTAGAGGATTCGACTTGTCGAAAGGGTCTCTCGCTTCCAAGCATTATCGAGGCTTAAGACGCCGTACGTCTCACAACTAGCGCCGCCAATGGAAAAAAAACATATCTTTTTTTTGGATGCGTTTTTAGCAAAAAACGCTCCTGCGATTTCTCAACGCGAGGCCTAACTATTTTTAGGACCTCGCGTTGAGAAATCGCAGGAGCGTTTTTTGCTAAAAACGCATCCAAAAATAGATATGTTTTTATTTTTATTGTCGGCGCTAGTTGTGAGACGTATTTCATCTTATATCTCGAAACACTAATGTCTCTCCCGCTCTACAGGGTGCACTCTAAGTCGATAGCGAAACTTTACGAAGGCTGTCTACTGATCACTACAAACAACTTGTACTAGATGGCAAAAAAAATGGAGCAAAAAAAATCTGCGTTTTCATACATTTGGTGGAGTACTGAGTCAACCTTTTCTATGGAACAGCTGATATTTTTTTCGCTCCATTTTATTCGCCACCTAGTACAAGTTGTTTGTAGTGATCTGTAGAGAGCCTACTTAAAGTTCCGCTATCGACTTAGAGTGCAACCTGTATATACCTAGGTCATAAAAGTAGGAAAGAAATGTCGTATTCATGCAACTACATGTAGGTAGGTAGGTAGTGCTCTTGGTATTAATTTAGGGTTCAACTAAAGTAGCGTGGCGGGAAATGCACAATTTTCACAGCTTTTTCATTTTTGTAGCTACTGAGCTTTTTTCCAGTGATTTTGGTTTCACGACACTAAAACAGTAGGTATTCTTTTCATTATTCTAAACAATGATTTTGAAACGAGTCCAATGTCCATCTATCTGGTTTTTAGTCTAGCTCTGGTTATCCGCCAAATGGACGCAGTGCCTCATTCCCACCTACCTGTCTTGGTTAGCTTGAGGCATACCTTCATCATAGGCCAGCCATATACAGACTGATTTTTTCCGTAACGTAAAAATGAATCACGATTCCGAACGCAGTAACTGCATACAATCTATGAAAATTCCAGACGGAAAGAAACCGTATACTGCGTCTGGAATCATGATTCGATTTTTGCCGTCCGGAATTCCATCTGTATGTGGCCGGCCTTACATCTTGCACTTACCTATTTTGATAGTTACATAGCGTAAAGTACAGTGAGGTAATCCATTCCGTTTTATTTTGACCAGCATTACACACATATCGATAAATCAATAGTTTGTAGTTTTTTTGTAAAAATTAGAATTTGAACCCAAAATTGTCGTAAGGTTGTAAATGTCTTCTTTAATCTGGCTTAGACAGAAGTCGTCCGTTCACACAGCGCGCCTGCTCATCTTTCACAATCAGCGGCGCAGTTGGGCGCACGATTTTATTGTTTTACACTCAATTGCACCACCGGAAGGACAACAAACAGACAGAAAGAACACTGGGTACTTAGAAAACATATTATCACATTAGCCTTTCGGGTTAGTTAAGCCCACGACCTCACATCTACGATTCAGTATCCTGTAGGATTCAGTATCCAGTGTGGCCTGTGGGAAAAGCTCAGAAAACTTATCAATAAATGTTAAATACCTCCAACAACCGTAGTTTACAACCCAGTTCTATGAATGACTGGCATTTTGGATTTCTTTAATTTTTCCGTACAAAAACTGATAAAATTTAGTTTAATAGCCTCTTTATTGGTGTTTATGAGTTGTTAGTTAGGATCGAGCGTTCTTATTCGATTCAATTTTTGTGTGAAAGTTACAACTTTTTTACTGCAAATAAATTAAGTTTTTGTTAAGAGTTTCATTGTTAATGAACAAGGGTTACTGTGCTGAGAGAAAGGGTTGATCTATTTTATTAATCGTAAAGTTGATTGGACAAATAATACTCTTTGGACAAATAATACACCACTGAGTAATAAAAAAAAACAATCCGGTCTTAACTCTACATCTAAGCTATTTTTAGCACCGTATTATTTTTATATTTTATTCTTGGAAGACAGCAGGTTATTTTTTTATTTGTTTTATGTTTTACCACTTGCTAACAGTGTGGGGAAACCTGGGTGTCTGAGGCATACCTAATTCGCCAATCCGCAGTGAAACTAAACCAGCATTTTTACGGTCTAGTAGGTACACTAAATCAAGAGAACCGTCAAAGTGAGCTAAGGCTTCTGATTGGCCATTTTAGTGACGTGACATAATGCTGCAATGAAAACAACCAATCAGTAGCATTAGTTTACTTGGACGACGCTCTTTGTCATAGTGTATATGTCGCAGGGATATTGTCAAACCAGTGATATTATAATTACCCTAGTGAAATTACAATTACCCGGTTTATTGTCAACCGTCACCATTTCTCACAATATCACGGGTTTATTTCAGTGAAATTATAATTTCACTAAACTCACGCAGTGATATTGCAAGGCAGTAATAAGTTGACAATTTCACTGCCGTTAGATTGTCCGACGGTCGATGATTGGTCCGTTTTCAAATTGTCAATTTTGAAATCATAGAGTTACAAAATAATAGACAGGTTTCTGGAAATCAAAAGCTTTATTGCAAGGATGTCTAATATCGCAGTTTTATCTTAATGTAACTCACAATAAGTTAGATTGGTTTTTAGGGTTCCGTACCCGAACTCTCTGTCTGTATTTCCTACCCTTATCTTTGGTACCGTAATAGGTAGCCAGTTGAGATTTTGACAGAATATTTTTCCTGTGGGACACTACAAATTAGATATTAATAACAAAATAAGGGGTGATTTTATACTTTATGCTCTATCACAAAAATGGTAATACTACAAGCGTCAAACTTGGTGTAGATCTAGAGCTTTATAGTATAACAACAAATAATAAAAAACAGCCAATTGCGAGTCGGACTTATGCATGAGCGTACACACAACCATATATTTTTAATTGTATGGCGGTACGGAACCCTCAGTGTGCGAGTCCGACTAGCATTCGGCAGATTTTTTCTTTTATCAGTCTGGTCACTGTAATATTTTCTTAGCTCTATGTTGAATTCCTAAGCAAATGGCGGTTAAAGAAGAGTTGACCAATCAAAACGCACGAAGTCCCCCACTACAAACTTGACTCATAATATACCTAGGGTTATTATAAAATCACTACAGCGTTCTCGTGAAATTACAATAACACTAAAATAAGTCCGTGAAATTGTAAGAATTTCCTGAGACTAAGGGCCGGTTTGTGAATTGAGAAATTCACTAAGTTAATACTTAAGACTCTTTCTGTCACGTTCTTTTATGTGACATCTGCAGAGACAGAACAATTCTTAAGTATTTGATTAGTTCAGAAATCGGAGGCAAGCCTGTGTGGGACGTGTGCTACATACACCTTACTTAATTTTCCGATTATTTACTTGTATTTAAGTAGTCACATTGTTACGTGAGTAGCATGACCATTGCCCCATCCCCGGGGACCCTGGCAAGCCTGTCCGTCTGTCACTCAGAGTGTTTACTTTAATCTACAATGTTATTGTATTTTTAAAGTTTCGTCGCGTTTTTTGCGTTTTAGTTTGAATGTATTGGGATTTCTGACTTCTAAACAAGTTACAAATAACAAATACAAATACTATTATCTCAGAATAATGCCCCAGGCACTGCAGCGCCTAGTGGTCTCTTCACCCATCTAGTGTGAGTGAAGGTGCCATTGGACGCTGCATAAATCATCTCACTACGTAGATGCAAAGGCCTTAGTTTTATCTCAGCATAGTCCGTACCTGCGCGAATGGTGTTAGCAAAAAGTTACACATCACACATCGCGAGTTCACAGTTCGGGGCGAACTACTAGTATAAACATCAACCAGTGGCACCATCACTCACACTAGATGGTACCACTCGGGCGGTGCAGTGCCTGGAACATTGTTTAGTCTGCCTAGTCCGCAGGAAACACGTATTTCGTTTTACCGCGAGGGTCGAAGCAACAACGCTCTTATGGAAACTTTAATAACAAAACAAACTCTCCATAAAACAGGCACGTGTCAAACAAAACGAAACAGCGTTATTACCACAAACCCTGCACCATTATAGGTAGGTATGTCATACCCGGCTACACTACAGAGTTGGACATAAAAAATCCAAACGTTGGACAAACAGCGCTACATACAACACTACGGCAATTTCCCTGACATAGAAGAACAAGGCGATACAAAGTTCACTTCTGTCTATTTTCTTAATTATACAAGGGTGCTTATTCAGAAAAAAACAATAAACACACTTATTCTCTTTCAGAAGAAGAGCGTGTGCTATTATGGGTTAGGTACTTTACAAAAAATATATACCTAAAGGTTGATCTGCTGTTGAATGTGTAGGTATCCTCTTTTTGTTTATACATTGATTTCCGTTTCATGTCAAGTTTAAACGTTGGCATACCTAATTTAAATGTATTGGTTGGTTTACTTACAGGTGTAAGGTATTAAGTAAGTGACAATAATTATATTTATATTTAATTTTAGCCTAGTTAAGCGTCTAAGGCCCGTAAGATCAATCACAGTTTAAACCAAAAAGACTAGTTTAAACCCTATCTGTCGATTAACTTTCATACAAAATGCGAGGTTTAATCTTTGAATTGAGTTTAAACTGTGATTGATCTTACGGGCCTAAGTACGTAAAGGTGGGTGTACCACTGGACGTTGTACAATTGATTTCAATAGGCATTAGCCTAGATTTTTTTATCCCTGGGTCCTTCTGTGTCATACCATCAGGTTCTCGCCAAGTAAACACGTTTATGTCCCGATTTTTAAACTGAAAAGCTCATTGCGCTTTCTTCCACACCGGTTATTACGGGCAATATATCACAATATTGTTCAAATGGGGGTAATTACTTTGTGTTTGCTAGTCGCGACTCCCAACGCTTGTTTGCATTCCCTGACAAGGCTTTACATTCACCCTTTAACCTCCTTGATACTGTTGTAATAAAGGGTAGTTTTGGTTGTGAAGGGGTGTGAAATAGGCTTGTCAAGGTAAGTGCTCTTTGGTCACACAGTCACGCGTTCTGGTAGCTTTATCAAAATACGTTTTGGCTTTATGAAAATGTTATGTTTTGCGTCGGATTAACTAAATTTTACAAAGTTATACAGATATTTACAGATATAGACCTAACCTACAGAGTTGTAGCACCTTCACTCACAATATCATCTTCATCAGCCCACATCTGCCCACTGTTGGGTATAGGCATTTTTCTCCTTGCGCCATTATAACTCACAATACTGGGTGTTAAAAGACCGCCAACAAAGCGAGAAACCACCTATTGTCCTCATCATAAGGAACATTTTTGCCCAAGGAACTATGCCTGGGAAATCAACGGTTTCCGAGATAATGAGGTTCAAAGTCGGACTATTCAAAACTTTTTTTTTGAAGAAATGTATTCAGTGCCTGGTTCTTAACATACCTCCCCAAGAGGCCATATCAAAATTATGAATATTTCTTTGAAAAAACGACGTTAAAATTGCAACCCGCAATGTATTCTAAACATCGGCACTTTAAGCTTAAGTAACTTATACATACGCTTGCGTAATATGGCTTCTGTGCGGTACACATCCGTCGCGTGATAAAATATTTTTCAAAATTATAACCTAAAAAACCAAAATCATTTCCCAGCAATAATTTATCGAAAAAGTACTTTGTTTTGGTGTCTAGTATGCGTACCTTTCGGGTCTGTTGGCGGTCTTTTAACACCCTGTATACATTTTTTTTTTATTTTTTTTTTCTTCCGTATTGTTTATAAATATTAACCCCTGAGTCGGGTGCCTTGTATTAACCCTTCAACGGCTAGAAGTTCCTAAACAAGCTGCAGCTTGTTACGAATTACGTAACACAAAATTAGCTAGTTGCACACCCAAATTGAATCACCCCCGGTTTGCTTCAAACAGAAAAACGAGCTTAAACACACACCATAAAGGGGTCTACTTGGTATTTCTGTATCATACCGGATCTGCCCCTGAACTCTCTAAAATATCCACCGTAAAAATAAACGTTTTTAAACGTCAAAAAAAAGATTGTTTATTTCAAAAAGGGCCATTTTCGGGTGTTTTGACCCTCAATGGTTGAGTGGTTTTTTTTTTAGCATAGAGGCGCTGCGCGTCTTTTTTCTCAAAAATCCATTTCCGCGTCAACCGTCAAAACCGGTTTTTTTGCTGGAAAATAGCTCTTAACGAAAAAAAAAATCCATTTACTTTTTACTAAGACAGGTCTGGCATAATTTACAACTAGATTTAGGGTCACAACGCTGACCTCCGCTCGCCCGAATCATACCCAATTCGAAGATCTTTTTTCAAGTAGCAGATGCAGCCCGTTTTAGTAAGATGCTTACAAAGGTAATACAAATAAATGACGTTTAGAAAAGGCCATCGATTAAATCTCAAAAACAAACTGCAAATTTTCCCAAATCTAATTACTCTAGGTATCAAATAGAGCAGCTTTTGTATCGATGTGTTGAAGGACCCCAAGTACGATCCTCGTTGGGCTTGAATATTACTGAGCCCTACTTCATCACACTTGAAACATTCTTTCAACCCTTAAAATACAACAGTCACAGAGTAGAGACCAGGCTATGTCCTCCATCCGTATTTGGACCGCAGTGTTTCAGCGGGAAAGACAACCGGGCAAAAAGTGAGAGAATTGCCGGTAGTCAAGCGTAAATTAGGTTTGGTCGAAAATGACCAGGCGTCGGCGGTGACGGGTTAAGAGAATGAAAGAGTTGGGAACCCTCCCTTAGAAGAAAACATGAATTTATTTTGTTTGTTTGTCAGGGTTTCATATCGTGAAAGAGCTGGCCTGTGACCGGAGTACGTAAAAAGTGACGGTAAAATGGTGATGAGTGTTTCACGGCTAAAGTGATGAACAAATTTGGAGATGAAATCTGCTACACGCTATCTACGTACCATCTAGGAAATGTTTATCCAAATCGGTTCAGTCAGTACTCGCAAAGAAAGAAATTATAGAGCGGAATCGCACTCAAGTTTTATTTTCAAGAGATTATTGAACGAGCGAGCGAAGCGAGAGAAGTTCTTCGAGTCTACTAGAACAATCCGGCGTTTGTATGTTTGTATGTATGTATGAATGTTCGTTCGACGATAACTTGAGTAAATTTAGTATGATCGTCATGAAATTTGGTAAGCGGGTAAATCCTCATTTTTTTAAAGTTTGTACATGAGCCAAATCGGTCGGGTTGCTTAGATATGGGGTCGCGAGTTTACAGTTCGTAGCGATAGTAGATTATTAAAATAGATACATCAAACCGGCATAAAGGTCACAACAAACTACCCGATAGTTACGCCATACTCTAGTATCAGAGCCCTTCAACGTCACATTGTATGGTATTTACAGTCATAAGGGTATAATCATACTGGGCTTGCCTATAATTTGACTCACAATAACGGGCTGAACTTTGTCATGTATTTATTTTACAAGCATTATAAATATGCAGCTGTGGCTCAGTTCAACCCTTTCCTAATGTTGACTTGAAAAATAAACTTTTATATAAAAAATATAATTAGTACTGAAAATTAAGGACTTGGCTCTACATTCTCTACAAAAAATATATAGGCACGTATAAACTGAAAAATAGAGTTACTAATGTTGAAATGTGATGCGTATAAAAACTACGGCAATTGTGTCTTGTAACTTTAGTTCACTGCTCGTAAATAATTGTGATGCTAGGGAATCAATATGTAAAGAGAGACTCAAAGGTCATTGGGCACATTTGTAAGGAAACCATACCCACTTATAATAATATGGAAAAAAATAGGGTATAATTTATGGATATAATAATATGTCTCTAGATTGAAAATAATTTCGAAAAATCTAAATTGTGTGGGCGACAAAAAAAAACTTTCAGATTCTACTGGGTAAGCTCGCTGTATCGTGGGCCCCATCATCAATTTCCATCATAAAATATCGTTTCTAAAAAAAAAAAATATAGTTATTGGTTTCAACATGTTAAATACAGCATATTTAAAAAAAACAACCAGTATTGTTTTTTACATAGCTATTTGTTCCCATAAATTACAAAAAAAAAAAAAACAATTTGAAATAAATAATGTCTGTGTTCGCAATAATTTACAAACTGGGTCGGATTTCGCCCAATGACCTTTCATTCGCTTCGAGAGTTGAAACCGCACCCTCTGCCGTATCGTGCTTGTGCTCTAATCAACTGAGCTATCGAGTAAATTAGGGTGAAAGAAAACGCGTGTAAACTCCTGACTCAAGCAACATTTTTGTTCTTCTTTTAAGAAATTGGTCGAGAAGAGAACGACCCAAAAAGGAGGGCTTGCTAATAACGTCATTACGCAGGCTTTCACCGGTATTAAAATGATAAACGGCGTCCACTATCGAGGATGGAAATCTCAATTTATTATACGATAGGTCGTTATTCTATTAGGTAAACAAAATTTAGGACAGCTCCCGGCTTAATAGAGCCATCGGAGTTATTAGGGGGTTGAAAATACATATCTAAATTACGGCAGAAGAACTTGGAATATTTTGGTCTTTTCTAAAGCACTTACCCATTTTATAGCGGGAGAGCTGGTTACCAAGCGACTTATTTTTTTCGACAAGGCTGGGAGCTTTGTTTAGACTCGGCTGATTACCAAAATAAATGTTATTGACCGATCGCTGTTTTAAGTTCGATTTTTTTTACTTTGAATCACTATTATTATTGGCCGAGCGCGGTTGATACTTACTTAGTTCGTTTTTTATAACCTAGAAAGTGAAAAAAAATCTTTGTATATTTAGGATACACGCAAAGATGTGTGATGCTGCGATGAAATTATTTTCAATTAGAATTCCCTGAAACAGCACCTTCGTTAGGTTCTTTGTTCGTAGGAGTTAAATAAGTATTCACGCATTTCACGTAATGAAAACGAAATAATTAAGGCCGGAAATACACGACGACTTTTGTCTAATCCGATATTCTGATGAGACAAAAGTTCGACGAAAGTCTTCCGATGGTCTGATCAGACCGCGCCATATATTTCTGTGTACATTCAATACACGTCTGATTTATATCGAATCTGATGTTCATACAAATGTGTGTCGGATCAGACAATCGGATAAAAAATCGGACGTTATTCTCGACCAAAATGAACGGAAATCTAACCTTAAGTAACGTAGGGAAGTTATTCTTCTGTTAAGAGTATTGTTTTGTGTGATGGATGGATTGGGTTCTCGTGTCATATTTTTGTGTCACCGTGTTTTTATAGGCTCCAAAGTGATTATTTTGTAAATTTGCTATTACTAAATAAATTGGAGTGAGCCTACAATTCCATGACCGAAAACATGTTTGAGTTTAGTTTTCATTTAATTTTATAATCTCTAGAGCCTTATCACACTAGCGAGTTGAAACCGAAACGAATGCGTGGCGAGTTCGCCGTGAATTTGCAAGGTGTTCGCCTCGAGTTCGCAATGAGTTCGCCGCGAGTTTGCAACGAATTTTTTTTAACTAAAATAAATTTAATAATAAGTGATAAGGCTTGATTCGTTACACTGGGGAAATTTGTGTGCCTGAAAATACTACTCGCTGATGCTTTTGTTGTTTATACTGAACGCATTTATGATACGCTGGTGATTTTCACTAATTTAATATGTCGTTAAACTTTTCAAAAGGCGCCTTAAAAACAATAAAATACAGTGTATTAACGAATAATGTTTTCGATGCTAAATATATCGACACTTTCATCCACTTCAATCCACGACAAATATCCAAAAGCATCCAGTTTTCCTTTTTTTCCCAGAAGCTAAATTGATTTCAGCCTCCTACATAAGCTCAATGTAAAGAAATCGTCAACCGTCCATCCTTCCACTCAATTTAGCTCGATCGGGCCAATCCCGCTGAGAGATACTTAGGGCACGAAATAGGGATGCACAGAACGTACAGTATGTCTATGTTCATGCCCAAAATTATCATCATCATTATCAAGATGCCTTTCCCCTCGCGCGACCTCTCATGGTCCCTCGCCATCCACATCCATGGACCCTCCGCCGCCACAACGATGTCATCCGACCATCGAGCTGCTGGTCTTCCCACCGACCGCCAGTGCCGGATTAGCCATATAGCAGGAGTAGCAAATGCTACGGGCCCTGCACATTTGGGGGCCCCACGCGCTTTGTGACCGAAAAAAAAACGATTTAGATTCGCGCGCTTCTTTTCTGTACCAACGAAAAGGAAGGACCATGAATTTCCAGTTTCAGAAATTGATATCGTTTTTTTTTAAGCGGCTAATATTAAATTGTATATTTTTAATATTGTATAGGCACAACTAGTACCGCCAATGAAAAAAAACATAATATGATATCATCTTCTTTTTGGATGCGTTTTTTGATAAGTTGCTAATGTTGCTAATGGATGGAACATTTTAAATTGAGTTTAAATCCAGGAAAGATATTGTAACAGTTTTGTATTATTTCATACCATAAATTGATAACCTAATAAAGAAAACCAAGGGCCCCTTGATACGTATAATTTGCTACAGGCCCCGCGCTGAGTTAATCCGGCACTGCCGACCGCTGCCGTCCACTCTGTCACTTCTTCTTTTTCTTGGCGTGTCTACACTAATGGAGGTTGGCCGTCAGCTCCTCATATTCTTTTCTATTCCTTGCCAAGCGAAACAGTTGTTCAACGCTGGCTATCTCCGTCCATTCCCTGATGTTTCTGAGCCACGATTTTCTTCTTCTATCAGCACGCTCTGTCACTGCCCTGTCCATCGGCCATTCTCACGCCTCACTAGGACTCCCTGTGTTTTATCCCGATATCCCGATGTGTCCAGCCCATTTCCACTTGCCCAAAATTATACCAGACTTAATTTCTGATCAAGTTACGAGGGCCTGAAGTCTGTGGATGAACCTGTGAAAAATGTTTTGGTCAACATTACAGTGTACGAATCATTAGTGCTACTCACGCACTGTTTGAACCGAAGGTGGATGAAAATGGTGTTTTTAATACAGTTGCTCAAAAAGTGGCGTATTGCAGGGACGTATAGCGTTCGGGATGTGGGCTATTACACACGCGTGCTTTTTTTTTTACCTTTCCCGCACTCGTGCGTTCTCTTTCCCAACTGTCAAAATAATGTCTAATAAAAAGTAAAACCAACCATGAAGTTTTTACTAAAAAAGTTTTTATGATTCATGCAAATACGTATATTTCTAAAAAGAAGCTACTAATTTGTTTCAATATCAGATTTAATGATTTGATTGAATGAGTTTGGTTAGGTTTCATTTCATTTCATCTCATTAAATTTCATTTTCATTTCATATCAATAAAAAACTTCTACTGAAGACTTGGCTGTATGGTCATAGTTGCCTTTGCCTACCAGAATGGGTGAAGAAAAAAAAACTCTGCTTATATTCTACAGTTGGCGCCATTTTGATTTTTCAGAAATTTTCTTCGCGAGTTTAGTTGTTTGTTGCACAAAATGAGTAATTTCGACCCTAGTTTTTTTTAAATTAACACCACCGGAACTCAGTATAATTGCACAAAATGCTTCGGAGAACATTTTACCGGAAAAGTCAAAAATGTCAAGTTAGTTGAGTTTATTGTGTTTTTATTATTTTATTAAATTGCTTCATTTTTTCGCAACTGTATTCAAAATAGTCGTTCAGTACACGTGCGGAACCGTCATTGCAACTTGTTCCGACTGTCAACCCTCGCCTTCGGCTGCGCCTCGGCTCGGGTAGCCATTTGTCGGAACTCGTTGCAATGACAGCCTTTCCACACTTGTAATTTTTTTTTTTTTTTTTTTTATCTAGCCTGTACAATTGTACATGTCCCACGCAAAAATCACCAACCCGCATTGAGCACGCGTGGTGATTAAGCTCAAACTCTCTCTCAGAGAGAAGGCCTTTGCCCAGCTAGTGGGACACTTGTAATGAAATATACTATTTTCTTTTGAGATTTCCAAGATTGGCCTGATAGTACAATATTATTGGCTAGTTAATAAAAATGTAGAGAACGCTCCAGACTCCAGACGTAAAAAATGCTGTGTTTCTTTTTATTTACCGGAATTTTTGTACCTTTTGAAACCTTTTCTTGATTTTTGGCGTATTTTTTTTAAAAAGGTAACAAAACGAGCGGTACTTTTGCGTCACATCGAGTTCTAAGGTCGTTTACACACTGTGCTGTCCGGGCACACCCCACATCTGTCCACCGGTCAACAGTTGTTGTCTCCACGTTAATCGTCCGCGTTTATGTACCCCCACCCTTATTTTGTTGCCTCTTTCGCAGCGAAAAGACAACGATAAGCTCTGGGAATACAGCTCAAACTTGCCTGGAAAATTCGTAGATATAAGGCTAAGTGAACATTGATTCCAATCTTCAAAGAGTACGTTTACGAGGGATGTAAAGAGTAACGAAATTGTGTTAAGGTTTTTTCGTCCTCTTGGACACAGGTGGCGCTAGAGTAGAGATTTCTAAACGATTGATCGATCTTCGCGAAGCAATTTCTTAGCGAAATTCGATTTGGATACTGTGTTCGCCAACATCAAATGTGTAAAAGGATTACTTTTTAACTTTGTATACTTACGAGATTTGTAGAGTAATAAACGTAGCTGTATTTATAGAAGCATTTTACTAACGACCGCTCACGCTTTAAAACTTATTAACCTCTTTTGCAAGCAAAGCCGGGTCAAGAATAAAATAGGGTAGTTAATAGGTTCAGGGTCTGAGTCTGTAACGTTGGTAGGTAATTGTGCCTCGCTAAGGACCCAGTTGTGGGCTTCAATTCGGATTTATGAATGAAGTCTGTCCGTTTAATCTATTTCTAGTACAGCAAAGAATATTCTGATTCTAATTCTGGAGGATTAGTTCGATGGTTGTAGGAGAAAAACGAGGAAAATCTGGTTTTGACCTTCTCCGAGAACCTATCGACACGCCATAGAGTTACAGATATGCAAATGATCTTATGCAAACGTTTACCAGGATTTTTCCAGTCGCTTAGTTTACTATCATAGAAACAAATAAACACATCAACAAAACTATACAACTGCCTTTTCACGTGTGGTAGGTATTTAGGGGTAGGTTAATAATAATAATAATAACCCCTGTGTGGTTCCCGGGAGGTAAAGAATTGGACCAACCCATTTTTTCCCGTGGGTGTCGTAAAAGGCGACTAAGGGAATGGAGGGACCATTAAGGTTCCTCCACCGCAGGGCAGCTTGTGGCGAGCTGTTGGTATGTGGCGGTACCACGGACCCGAGTCTTCCGAGGGTCGAAAACTGGTCCTCGCATCCACGTCTTTGTAAAAGAGTGGATTGGAATCCAAGAGGACCGGGACCCTCACCTCTGGCTTGCCTTTACCGGCCGTCCAGAGTGGAGCGCAAGAGCTATATGCTCGCAGGGTGGAAGTGAAAGATGCATAAGACGCGAGTTGGCACTGTGACTGTAGCTACCACACTACAGTCACTGGGTAGAAAGCGGCGCACACCTCTCGACACCCTGAGCTGTTCACAACGATGTTGCCACCTTGCTGTCCAGGGCTAGCCCATAAGCGGCGGCATATTTAGGTGGCCCATTTAGTAAGCAGCAAGTCACCGTCTGCCAATTTAATAAGTTGAGACATTTTAGTGGCAGACGACCGTTGTCTCAACTCCATAGCCCAGATACCCAGTCCATCCATACGCATCCCCATAACCCAATTCTTTGTTCCCACCCAACCCTACAATAGCCTGTGCTCTTTGCGGGAAAGCCACCAGAGTGCATTTTGTGTTGTGGTGTGCTCTGGGGGTGGACCCAATTAGTGTACCCACATTGCATCAGGTCGGCGTGACCTGTGCTTTTGACGGGAAAGTACTGCGAGTGTATTTTGGTGTATGGTACACTCGCAGGATGGACCTTGAGGATGCGCATGGTCACGTCGCACCAGGTCAATGTAGGTGGTGCACCTGATGGGAACCCTCAAGTGTATTTTTGTGTGTTTGTTGCACTCTGGGGGAACCAACAGGTGCACCACGTTACATAAGATCAAAGCTGTCAAACGGGCCTCTACGTGTTGGATACGTCCCCACGCACGCCGGCTAAAGGACCGGGACTCTGTAGTCCCGTGAATCTTTACGATAGACATACATAATAATAATAATTAATTTATTTCAGGCAACTTATTTTTTAGGCCCATTCTATAAATAATTTAATCTAAACAATACATATTTATAAATGAGAATTCTTAGCCTAGTCACAGGGTTAGGGTTTTTTTAAAAAAAAGGGCAAATATCTACAAATACTATGAGAATCATACTAAGGGGGCAAAGGCAGAAAGGGGGCAGGACCCGAACAGACCGTTATTTTCAGTCTCGCTTCCCTGTAGCGACGGAACACCAGGTCTCTGGCCAGAGGTCCTGACTCAAAAAGACTCTCCGATCGGAAGCTAGAGTCTGAAGGATTTAAAGCTTTTATTACGTGTTATGCCTCCAACAATTACTACAAGCTCTCACAGAAATTGGACATGTCCCGAAAAATACCAACGTTAACCTAATCGCCTTGCTATCGCGAACCATATTTCATGGTGTACAACTGCGAAGTATCACATAAACGATTTGCTGACGGACGACAAATGGATCTCTTAATAGTGCCCACTATTGTGATGGGTGTGGTTGGGGCCACGAAACATACTACTATAGCGTAATGGTCAATAGAGGTGCGCGAAACGCTTCAGTGAAAAAAAAAGAATGATATACTTCATTTCCTTCACTGAACTAGTTCACTCTTTTAGTTCACAGTTCATTCATAGTTCACAGCTCATTCATTCATAGTTCATTCATTCATAGTTCATTCACAGTTCATTCATAGTTCACAGCTCATTCATAGTTCATAGCTCAGTAGTTCGTCCACGTATCTTTTGACTCACGGTAGTCCGCGAATGACAAAGGTGACAAAGGCGAGACACATCAGTTACAGAATTTTGGTCCTTAGTGTGGTAGATTTAAGAATGTTTCTTGAAGAATGAACTACGTGGACTAGAATGAATGTGATATATAAAGATTTACAGAATTTTGGTTCTTAGTGTGGTAGATTTAAGAATGTTTCTTGAAGAATGAACTACGTGGACTAGAGTGAATGTGATATGTAAAGATTGGTAGTGAATGAATGAATGAATGGTTTCATACAACGAATGCATTCAATCGAAGCATTCATTCGCGAACTACACACCTCTAATGGTCAAGGCACACAGCGCCGCCAATGAAAACAAAATCATGTCTTCTTTTTTGCAGCGTTTTTGCCAAAAATGAGCCGTAAAATGAAGAATCCCTATGCGGCCAACGGTCTAGATTCCCGATCCTAGAACCTACGAATAATTCCCGCCACCGCCAAAAGTGGCCGTTTTCGGCGGCTGCAGGATTTATTCGTAGGTCCCTCCGTGCGCGAGTCCGACTCGCACTTGGCCAGATTTTTCTTTAGCGCCGCCACTATAGACTACAGACTGTAGACTACACTATAGACACTGTAGACTTAAGGGTGACTTTTTATTCGTTAAATTACAAAAGGGCCAAATAACAGGTCAACAATGAACCAAAGCTGATTCCGTGTTTTTGGCTGCATAGTAAAAATTAATTGTAAGTCCTAGTGAGTACCCCTTGAAAATTTGTTAAAATTGTAAGCAGTAAAATAGCATTTTGTAAGAAACTAGACTTGTAGTGATTTCAAAGTAAGATTCTGTTACGAATAAAATTATCTGTGAATATTGCGGAATTAAACTGATAGTTACAAACATTCATTTCCCGATGGACTCACTAGCATTCTTTAGCGATTTTAGTGGCCCATCGTAGAAGTAAGAAAAAGCTTTGAGATGAGGAAAGTTTTAGGCGGGTCCACTCGTGAATCCATCATAGTCAATCTTTATCGTTTTGAGTGAGAGTTACCAGACTCTGTTATTATTACGACAGACTTGTGTTTAGTTAGTTGTTAAGTATAGTGGCGAAGTTAAGCAACATCGGGCGCGGTCAGTCCATGAATGGGTGACCGCTAGTAGCAATAATACCTGAGTGCTTCCGTGCTTCGGAAGGCACGTTAAACCGTTGGTCATATTAAATCCTACTTCCTACTTATATTTTATTATTATAATATTATATTTGCGAAAGTTTGTAAGTGTGGATGAATGGATGTTTGTTACTCTTTCACGCTGAAACGGCTGAACGGATTTGGATAAAATTTGGAATAGTGATAGCTTAGACATCAGAATAACACAAAAGCTACATATTATCACGCTTCTACACTTAGGAGCAAAGTAAAGGATAATATATCCTTTTTCTGCTGAAACGGCTGAACGGATTTGGATGAAATTTGGAATAAAGATAGCTTTGACATGGGAATAACACATAGGCTACATATTATCACGCTTTTAGACTTAGGAGCAAAGTAAAGCATATACCCTTTTTCTGTAGTCCACGCGGACGAAGCCGCAGGCAAAAGCTAGTACCTTATAATATCCTCATGTGTCACAATCCCGAGTAAATCAATCTGATAATAGTAGAAAAGTTAGACTTTTCTAGTACCTATAATTCATAATTAGTGTAATTCCATCCTAGAAGTTTCTAGTAGGTAATCGTATCAAATTGTTTTAATCAAATGTTAACTTCTCGTGTAGCCTTTTAGATTCGTTAGCTTTGACATATCTTCGCAACACGCAACCTCACTCGGTCACCGGACCACACAAAAAACCCAACTTCTAATTAAGGCTATTCGCACACCCGCTCCATACCTGGGTACGAAATACACATAGGTAGGTACGGAACCATCCGGCCGAAAATTTCACCTCGTATGGCAGAGCAGTTCAGCTACAATGTATCTGGTGATACCTGGCCTAGTGTTTCTAGTTGAAACATTAGTTCGCTAGACATGCCACCGTTTGGTTACTGGGTCACAGCAGAGGTAGTACTCTATCTGCATAGAAATGGCGCCTTTTAGCTTCTTTTATATTAAGGGTGGACGATAGCGACGTGGCGGGAAATTCAAAATTTTCACAGTTTTTTACATTATTCTTTTCATTGTTGCAATAAAACAGTATTCTTTTCATTGTTGTACACAACAGAACAACAATAATTCAGCCAATTATGTGTTCTGGTATACGAAGCAGTGGCACTGCCCGAAAAACTTGTCGTAGACCAGAACACATAATCGGCTGAATTATTGTTGTTTTCTTGTTCAGGACTTGAGTCCTGTACCGAGCGAATTTTGTAACTTTATAAAAAATATAAATAAAACTTTTATTAAAATCGGATTTTCCCACCGAGAGCGGACATAATCGGGTTTTCAAAAAATTTCGGTCAAAATGAACGAGATGGCGCGGCGTTTAGGCGCTGTATGCTTAGCATGGTCGTTTTGACACTCTCTCGAACTCGAGTGACAGACGTGCCATTTCTATTGTGCGAGCATGGCAGGCGGGACTCAAGATGGCAATAGATTAGGGTCATGTCGAGCAGAAAGTAGATATTGCCATTTTTAATAAAAATGTTGTATTTTTGTCTCTATCGCCATGCTGGCGTAGAGCCAACTCGAGCCCGACCGACAAGTTGACAGATTTGCATAGAGAAGGGCCTATCTCGGGCTTACCATGCTGCAGGTACTGGTCCCAAACTGAAATCTACGTAGAGTTTACGTGCAATTGCCAATTCAAAGATACAGATTAGATAATAGTTATGACATAGTACGTCCCTAGGAGCTCCATAATTATTGCAAGACACGACTGACCTATCCTACCGTTCCATTCCTAAATCGTGACTCCACAGCTGTTTGGCCACTGGGTCGAATTAGTGGACGGGCGGACGCTGTAACTATCAGAGCGGCCAGCACAGCACTCACCTCGACGATAAATTAGACGGAGGTTGGCTGCGCAACGTGGACGTACGCGGATCCATTGTTTGAGCTGCGGCGTTGACGTGGACGTGTGGTGACGTCACAGACTTGCATAAGCTCACGCCTGTATGCAAGGACAAACAGCCTATAACAACTGGGAGCCTATAGAGGCACCATTGCGTTACAGACTCAGTCCCCAGTGGTGAATGAATTCCTTTATCTGAGGCCAAGACGTGAGTCTTCGGGTCGCTGAGTCATCGGAGAAAGTTTTTTTTTTTAACATGCTGTTATTACTGCGTTAGTGCATATCAGAGTTGTGTTTGGTTCTTTCTGTTTATTGATATTAGACTTGTTAGGTGTGATACCAGTGTCTCATACTCTCATCCTTAATTCAGGGTTCCACTAGTTTTGGTCTAGTAAGTCTTGGGGTGCTCTTCTTTTTTTAGTCTAGTAAACGTTTTTGGGCACGACATTAGATTTGACGCCAACCCAGGGGGGTTACCCTTGACGCTATTGCGATCAAATTGAAAAAGTTTTAAAATTAATTTCTCTCTGAATTCGCATAGTAATGCTTTGATCTTAAATACTTTGTAATGTTTATTCAAAGGTAAGGCTGTTTTATTCAATAAAAACACAAAATGCGTCTTAATTTGTAAAATATTAAATTTTGTAAATTGCGCCATATTGCTGCCGTATTGGAAAAATGCGTCAAGGGTAGAGGGGCAGCTGATTTGGGTGCTCTAGTAGTCTTGATTGTGATGTTGCTCATTATTTCTTTAAGGGTAGACGATAGCAGCGTGGCGGGAAATTCAAAATTTTCACAGTTTTTTACATTTTGTAGTTAAACTGAGCTATTTTTATTCAGCGATTTTTCGTTCGCGGCAATAAAACAGTATTTTTTTCATTATTGTAAACAACAGAACAACAATAATTCATCCGATTATATGTTCTGGTCTACGACAAGTTTTTTGGGCAATACCATTGCTTCGTAGACCAGAACACATAATCGGCTGAATTATTGTTGTTCTGTTGTTTACAGTAATGAAAAAAATACGGTTTTATTCTCGCGAACGAAAAATCGCTGAACAAAAATAGTTCAGTTTAGCTACAAAATGTAAAAATCTGTGAAAATTTTGAGTTTCCCGCCACCTTGCTATCGTCCATCCTTAAGAAACGTTGACGTCCCGTGCTGGACAATGTTCCGCGCTATAAAGCATGGGCCATAGACTTTTAATCAATCTGCAGCGGGCGGGACTGTAAAAATGGCCGCAGGTTTAGTGGCTCCGCTTAATTAAAACCATAAGGAAAATTGTTTCGGACATCTCACTGTGCGCTCCTCCCGTTTTTGGTGTTTTCTATGTTCGCTCCAAAAACATTCGGCCATTTTTAGAGTTTATTGCTCGCTAATGGCCCGTTTTCAACTGACAGTTAAAAGCTGAATTCAAAGCCCTTGGTAGATGGCGCTCATAGGCTTGGCCATACAAGAACCGGGATGTGGCTGTCAAATTTCGCTTACATAGATTAATAATATCTTCAGAAAAAGCGAAATTCGCATGAAAACGGCTCATTGTGAAGGAATACATCGTGGGGAAACCCTGAGTGTCTAAGGCATAATACCCTCAACGTGAAATTCGGTGGCATTATTATTATAAAAAAAAAGAAAAAAACGGTCAAGCGCGAGTCGGACTCACGCACCGAGGATCCTTATCCTGATTTTTAAAAATTGTATGGCAGTACGAAACCCTCAGTTCGCGAGTACGACTCGCACTTGGCCGGCTTTATTTATGGTATTGTGATAAAAAGAAACTGCTGGATAGAAAACTGAACTATTTTAAAGATTACATAATATTAGACCTAGGTACTTATGTCGTCGACAAAATTTAATTAAGACTTAAGCGTTTAAATATAAACTTTTCCTTAGATGTTTGATTTTCAGAATACTTCTCCTTGAAATCTTTACTTACTTAAATATTTTCCATGTAAAATAAACCAATATTTTGTGTGAATTTGTTTTAAGCCCGCCAAAGTAATCTGCCCTGAAGATACGGAATAATGCATGAAATATCAGACTGGTATTTGCCCTGTATTTACGATGCCTCGTATATCAAAATAAGTTGAGCTTTGATATATTAAAAGAGGCTTATATTTTCGTTAGAATAGCAAAAGATGTGGATTTTTCTTCGATATTAATATAGAGGAGGTAGGTAACTACTCGTACCTACTTACTTACGCAATTTAAACGTAAGTTTTTCCTCACGTTTAGGAGTTAAAATTTAATTTTGATATTCTTTCTTTCAGTAGGATTATAGAGGTTTTCAGTTGTTCAAGTGATTGAGAAAATATTCTGCGATTATTATTGAATATTTCAATCTTTATCATACTGACAATAATGTACAGAGATTCCAAATAAAACACAAAATGTCGTGCGTCATGAATCTTGTTCCAAAGTGTGAATTCTTCCGTCACTATTTAATTTTGATCTGAGTGTTATTTTTTTTTCTTTTCCCATACTTACCAGGAAAGCAAAAACCTACCTAATCCAGATAAAATATGCTGTGCATAGGTAACCACAAAAGTGACCACCTATAATTTTCAAAATAGGAACCAAATGGCGCGCGTTCTTTTGTTTCCAAGTGTGCACTTTTCCTTTTTCTACTTAGGTACCTACATCAGAAAAACAAAAACAAAACCAGCCAGCCTCTTCACATATCCAATCCCTTGCCTAAACGCAGGGGACGGTAACGGTATTCAAAACAATCTACCGGCAAAGCAAATAACCGATTCTGGGCCTCTGGGGTGTCGTACTGAGCCCGCTTTACTCTTTCACATTATTCTGTGACCTTAGAGCAAGGGTATATAGAAGGCCCGAATTTACAAGGTAAAACAATACAAGGTGTTGTTTTGTAAAGTAACACCCGACTCAGTGGTGATTATATACACGATACTGAAACAAACAAAAATATATTTAAAAAATAAACAGTTAAAAAAATACCCAAAAATCATTCAATTGTGGCCTCTCTCAGGTACCTTCTATTATACTATCGATGCAATATCGAGCGCCACAACGCCGTCGTCGCGGTTATTATAGAACAAATTGAACAAGGTAGGTAATTTTTGATTCAAAAATATAAAATAAAAATCTGCTCTGAGTCGGGTGTCACTAACCAAAACCACACCCTGAGTGGGGTGTCATTAGGGCTTCGTTGAGAAAGCCAAATCTAGAATCTCGAATGTGACTTCGAATATGACATTGCCAAAAAATGCCCCTAGCATTAGGTGAGAGCTATCTAAAACAGCCAGTTAAAACACGAAAGTTTCGTGTTGTCATTCATAAACGTTTTGAAGACATTTTCGCTGAAAAAAAAATAGGCAGCGAAAATATCTTGCAATCTGTTATGGATATCAATATGAAACTGGCTGTGTTAAATAGGTCTCATCTAATTCTAGTGTTTGATATGTGAACATTTTCGATTTGTTTAGTGTATTTGATACAGGAATCGATTTTGTGCTTAGATGAAAACAAAAAAGGGAAGATTCGGCACATTCTTACTAGCAGCCGTGAAAAAATGGGCTCGAACGCACTCATGCACATAAACTCACACAGCTTTAACTCGGTGAATAAGCGATACGCTAAACCAACAAGCCAAAGCGAGACAAGAACAGTGTCCAACCGGCGGCGACCGAATGAAAGTAAGTCCATGGACTCAGTTTTGCAGGACCACGCGTAATGGGTGCGTGCCGTATCTTCCCTTTTTTGTTTTCATCTAAGATTTTGTGCATTTTTCTTTGCGCGCTATGCACCGCGCCTTAAAATAAGAAGGGCTTCTGTATTATTGTTGAGCCTCTACATTGTGCCGAGGCCTCACATGAGCCATCGGCTGGGCTGTGCGTGCAATTCCCATTACCTGAGTGTTTATTTTTATGAAATGTGTGCGTGGGCCCTAACGGCTCACCGTTAGAAGAATACAACAACTTTAAATTTAGTAGACAGGTTGTAGGTACAGTCGGCCACACGATACACCTTTTCGTTCGATTCACGCTCTTATGTCGCGCGTGGCAAGAGCTGTCATGTGGCATCCTACAGTGTGTTTAACCGTAAGGTCACCCCCGCTTGCTAAGCCTGTAATACATTTTGACTTTTTTTATCTACCTAGATTTGATGTGTATTGTACCTAGCAGATTTTCTGTTTCAGGTGAACGCACTGAATACATACACCGTGGAATTTTAGTGGTTTTAAAGCCGAAGGTATTTTGTTGCGCTGGTGATTCTGAGCCAAATTATAAAATTTCATTCCAAAACGCGCGAAAAACAAATTCACTTCTCCATACAAATAGCCGTTTGTATTGGGAAGTGTTTTTTTTTTCGCTCGTTTTGAAGTAAAATTTTGGAATTTGGCGCAGAATCACGAGTGCAACTAAATACCTTCGGCTTTAAAACCACTAAAATTCCTCGGTGTAGTTTTTCCGATGCCTTCCAAAGATTCAAGTTATCTTCATGAATTTTTTGAAATTATAGATGTCACAGGAAAGTTGCAATATCCGTAGGTAAACTTGTAAATATTGTAGGAAATATGTAAGAAGAAATCTAAAAAAGTTACCACTGATTCGCATATCAAGTAATCTCCGAAACTCCTAGAAACTTGAAAGTTTGTAGAAGTAGAAAAGACAGCCAAGAAGAATCCTACAGCTAAAGATGGACCTAATAGATCCATTGATAGACAATATTATGTGAACCAACGCCATACTCCCTCGCAATTCCTTTCCGAGCTAGCAGTATCAGCAGATTGACTCTCAAGTTGCAACACAAAGGCGTTCAGAAACTCGATAATAATACGTACAGTCGACAGCAGATTCCCTAATAAGGCAATTTTTAAATAGCATTATTCCTGAAACACGTACGTCAACTTCTAAGTGTGATTTCCCACAACTTTTGTTAGCTTTTGTTCCACGACTTTTCTCATAAGTCGATACTTTTTATTTACTGAACGTTTCCCATCCTTTAAAAGTACCTATGCATTTCAGGAATAGAGCTATTTAAAAATTGCCCTCTACACTGTCAAACAATAGTTATTCGCTCGAGACAGAAATGCAACATGTAGTACGGTCGGCCACAGCCACAGATAGTCAGATAACCCATGGCAGCTCTTACCGCGCGCGGCATAAGGGCGCCAATCGAACAAAAAGGGGAATCCTAGCATGTGGCTGACTGTACCAACCTGTGACCTATCTGTGAATGTGGCCGACCGTACAAATTGAACGGATTATGCTGTAATCATCTGTTACGTAGTCGTTGATGCAAAGGCCGATTTTCAGGAGTCAGTAGAAAAAAATGCAGAAAGGATTTTTTCGAGCTCTTCTTCCAGACACTCAACGGAGAGTCGGTGAGGTTTGTAATGACATGATTTACAGCGTCCAGTGGCACCTTCACTCACACTAGATGGGTAAAGGGGCCACTCTGACGCTTGCCCAACAACTATAACATCCTGATAGCTTTAGCCTACATGAAAGACCAGTAAATACGTGCGGAGCCAACTACCTATATGTATAGGTAAGCCGCGGGATTCCTCACAATGTTTTCCTTCACAGTTCTTGGAATAACCTGATGATTTATTGTTAGACAATATGACATTGACTGTACCTACAGCGTTATACCGCAAAGCGAGCGGCTGCCGGCTGCCCGATAGGAAACTTAAATTCGAAATCTTTGAGATTCAAATCGGCTATGATAAGATTATCAAGCGGGCAGAGCTGGAGGGAAATTCTCGGGAATCTCGAATACCCACGACTTTTTGTAAATGTCTCGAATGCGACATTTTCATCCCTGTAGCACATCAAGAACATTGTCCCAGGCACTGCAGCGCCGAGTGGTCTCTTCACCCATCTAGTGTGAGTGAAGGTGCCACTGGACGCTGTATAAATCATCTCATTACGTAGATGCAAAAGGCCTTAGTTTAGCACATCAAGACGGGGGTTCGTTTGTCATGCGTTTTATCGCGCTAAAGTGTCAAAACTTATTCAAAAATAGGCAAAAATAGCGCCGCCAATGAAAAAAAAAACATATCTTCTTTTAGGATGCGTTTTTTTCTAAAAACTCTACTGAACAATCTTAACGCGAGGCTCAACTATTATTAGGACCTACTTAGGGTTTGGATTCCAGATCCTAGAACCTACGAATGCCATCATTTATTGCCAAAAGTGGCGACTTAAATCGCGTGCCAAGTGATAAAAAAAACTCCCACTTCGATGAGACACTGACCCGAGATCTGAATTGAGAATTACAAACGTAGTTCCGGTTTAATTTCTAAACTACAGGCTGGATTTTGCCAAAACTTGGTTTATATCAGTAGATGACCAATACGGAGGTTTGCAAATAGTTTTTATAATAAAAAAATTGCCAGAAAGAAATTAGACCGATGCGTTTTTCGCGTCGAAAAGGGGTTACTTTCAGCTGTTATTTACTTACATTATTACGATGTCTATTGGAGTCTAACTACCTTGGAAACATCAATAATGTATTGTACTTGTCAGAAAATAGTTATTTGTTATGCAAGAATGCAAAATTATTGTTTGCGGCGAGTGCTTGTAGTTCATAGTTCATAGTTAATTTATTTGCCTCATAATGGTAATTCATAGGTGTATTGAATACCGAGCTAGCGAAGGTTTCTAAAATTGAGCCACGAGCGTAGCGAGTGGTTCAAAAAAAGAAACCTGAGCGTAGCGAGGTATTCAGAAGCACGAAACGCAAATAATATTGCATTCGTGCGAAACACAAAACTTTTCATCTCACAGAAGCGAGGAAATGATTTTGTTAGCCAAGCGTGACAAACAATAGACATAGGTAGTTAGGTACCTACCATAGAGGTTAGTGAAATGAGTTTCCTTCTTTTTTGCTTCTTCACAAAGGAGTATGTGGCATTGCCTAGCAACGGGTTGTTGATTACAAATCGTATCTTCTTGAAGTGTCATAAAATCAACAACCCGTTGCTAGGCAATGCTACAAGTTGAAGGAGTTCCTTATTTTTTTTTATTAGGGCGTCCAGTTCAAATTTCGAAGCGCACAAAAATACAAAGCGGTTTAAAAAAGGATCTTCTACGATCGCATGTTTAAAGTAACAGGGTACTTTCCGAGCATGGGAGATGAAAAAAAAATTAAATAGCTAACAAAATGTAGAAATGGCAGCGGAACTACGCAAAAATTTGGGAAAAAGATCTATTACATTACAACTACAACTACATACTCGCGAAAGGTCACGAACACACGTAGACTCATACAGGCGCATTGCCTCTCACTTTTTCCGCGCGTAGTATCGTTCTGTCTCTGCAGATCTCACATTAAAGGATGTGACAGAACGATACAACTTAGTGAATTTCTCAATGCAGAAACCGGCCCTTAGGCCCTAACGTGACAGCCGTAGACTCGGTTTGTCTACGCTTGTTGTGCGACGACCGCCATCGTACGTAGCCCAGCAAGTCGGCCTATGGACTAGGCAAGTCGGTCAAAACCCAGTCAATCTTACACAAGAAACTAATCAAAACTTGTACCTATGTACCTACCTAAAAGGCAGGGAGGCGCCTGCAAAACAGTCCCTCAAGCCTGATGATGAACGAAATCTAAAACCAGTTCCAAAACCAGCACCAACATTCGTGGATATCCCCGGACGTACCGTAGTACGGTCGGCCACAATCTCAGATACCCCATGGCAGCTCTTACCGCGCGCGGCATAAGGGCGCCAATCGAACAAAAAGGGGTATCTGAGACTGTGGCCGACTGTACCTAACCTAACCCATCGCTTCCCGGGGATTTGTTATGACCGCGTTAATTACGGCCTTCCCGGTCGAGGTTCGTTCCTTCCTCATTAGCTGGCCAATCGGGAATGTGACGTCATGAACGGTAACTAGGTAGGCACCAATGATAACCGCTGTGAAGGTTAGATTAGATATACCGAAGTTATGACAATATTAAAAAAAAACTGGGCCTCTTGCGCCGAGTCCGATTATATTCTTACCTATTGCATGCATGCAGCTACCCCTTCAGGACCGTGGGAACTCGGCGATGGCCACGCGTGAAACACTGTTTTCTATAACTGTTTCACCCAGAGCGAGACGGGGCGCGGGAAAAGTGAGAGGCAATGCGGCTGTATGAGTCTACGTGTGTTCGTGTCCTTTCCCGAGTATGTAGTTGTAGTTATAACGTAATAGAGAAATTTTCCCAATTTTTTTCGTAGTTCAGCTGCCATTTCTACATTTTGTTAAGCTATTTCAAAAATCTTTTTTTTTCTGACACTACAATATATTATTGATGTTCCCAAGGTAGTTAGACTCCAATAGACAGTGTTACAATGTAAGTAAATAACAGTTGAAAGTAACCCCCTTTTCGGCGCGAAAAATGCATCGCTCTAATTTCTTTCAGGCTATTTATTTTATTATAAAAACTATTTGCAAATCTCCGTATTAGTCATCTACTGATATAAACCAAGTTTCAACAAAATCCAGCCTGTGGTTTAGAAATTAAACCTGAACTACGTTTGTATGGGAAAATGGTGCTCTAGCACCCTTTATTTAGTTTATGTTCGTAATTTTTAACCTAGCAAGCTTTCACTAACGGTGAAGGAAAACTCGAGGCATTTAATAGACTAGCTAGACTCTACCAATAATCTCTATCACAAAAAAATAAAAAAAACGAAGCGAATAAAAATATCTGAACGCTTCTAAAACTGACAGCTGACTAACCTCAAAAAGATTGACACATTTGACAGTTCTCTCGTGTTGTTCCGTCAATTCGTGAGCGGTGTATAACCTCGAAAAGTTATATATTTCTCGGTCTTTAAAGTAATTTGGTCGAGATTTCAGTGATTATATGAATTAATCAGTACTGTAAAGTGATTATCGGAGTGTGCTCAAACATTATTTGGTGTAAAAAGTGGATTTTCTATTCAAAATCGGCGCTTAGCCGCGCGCTATTTTTGTAAACAATATTTTATTGTTTTGTTTTCGACCGACAGTATCGAAACTTTCAGTAATTTTGAATTTTAGTTGACCCTGAATACTTTATTGTGGTTGTCTATCTCTGTATGTGACGTGTTTCCTACTTCCATCAAGAATGTTTCCTACCAGAAAAGCATTAATTTGTTATTAAAACATCCGTAAAAAAAACGTAAACACGCAGGTTTTCTTGATAGACCTTGAATTATTTGTGTAATTATTAACGAAAGGTACTTACGGTAGGTCTTAAGATTATGTCCTTACGATATTCAGCTACTTACTTTTCTATTTCGGCCTTTTTCTAAATGATAAAGTTCCTCCAAAAAATATTTACAAACAAAGCATATATTTTCAAAAAACCAGTCCTAAAAAGTAAAAACCGGTTCTATTTTCAAAAGTGGTTTAAATCGTCAACTATGATGGAACCAACTGAGGGTTTGGGCTCCAAGATTAAAAATCCAGTCACGGAGGAAATTCCACCTAAGAAATTGAAATTAGATCTTGTTGAAAATGAGACTCTAATGCAAAGGACTGTAGCTACAATGTGTGGTGCTTGGCGACCTGATGAAGTGGATGGTGGTCTGGTCTTGGTTTTCAAGACCAGAGATCCGGGTTTGAGCCCAAATCCGACGAGGGAAGAGGATTATCCGGAGAACATCGAGGACTTCTGGGCCGCAACTCTGACCGAGGATGCTTCACAGGTGCTTTTTTTTTTGTTTTATTTTTATGGTTATCTGCATGGCATGAAGGTTTGCTACTTTAATGCAATCTTTTTAAAAATTAAAAATATTTTTTATTTTATTAGCGCCCTCTATGATTTAAACTTATAACCATTAATGAGGGTTTATTTAAAGCGCCATCTATAAATTAAATGTAAAACGACTTGCAATTTTTTTCCTAAAATCGCCATCTATAATTAGCAGGTAGAACTACCTGTGAAATTTAATTTTAAAGCGCCATCTGTATTTTACTTCAAGAACTACACTGGTATGTTTCGTCTTCTGTAGTTCATAAAAATAACTGCAGATGGCAGCTCTTACGTATATTTCTTGTTCTACTACTTCCGCTAGTCACCACTAGATGGCGCGCAATCGAAATAACAACTATTTCCTTTCCTTTGTGCCGGGAAAATGGTTCGCTGAAATGTTCTGAAACCGAGGGCACAACCTTTTAGGCGTAATGCAAAAGCCTGCTGTGAAGTCCCGCCGAGTTACTTTGCTCATTACTTAATGAAATGAACATGCTGCTGTGAACTGTAACTAGATTTCTATGGTGCCTATCGTACCTAGATAGTCGTATAGGCTAGGTAGGCACCATAGAAATATGGTGCCTACCTAGCCGAGCTGCAGTTGGTTGTAAGTATAGGTAGGTAAGTACAAATATTTAACTAAGTAGACGCAGAATCACATTAGTGCAAACTATCACAATAGATGGCGCCCCATCGCCCGTAGGCGAGTATCAATGAGGTTGGGAAATTCGCATCGACAGTTACTTGACTCGGTAGCTCAATTGGTAGAGCGCCTGGGTGTGAATTCTCAGGTATGTCGCATTCGAGATTCTACGAAGAAAACCTTAGTAACAAGTCACATTCGAGATTTCCGAGAATTCGGAAGGCAAAGTTTTTTGTTCGAAAGTCCGTTATTGGCTTAATCTTATCTTTAGACAATATTGAGAAACTAATTTAAATATTTTTTATTTTGGTCCAGTAGGTAGTTTTGTTTTTATGCGCTAAAATGTTTTGTTCCTATGACCGCCCCAGACCGTCGCGTGACGTCATAAAACCGTATGTTTGAAACGTTGTAAAATCCAAACTACTGAACCAAAATAAAAAATATTGAAATTAGTTTCTCAATATTGTCTAAAGATAAGATTAAGCCAATAACGGACTTTCGAACAAAAAACTTTGCCTTCCGAATTAGCACGATATGGCCCGGTTTCTGAGTTGAGAATTTTGCTAAGCAAATGGGTAAGTATCGTCCTGTCTCAGCAGATTTCTCACAAAAGACCGTGACAGAACGATACGTAAGTATGTGCTTAGTAAAATTCTCAACTCAGAAACCGGGCCTTAGTGTCCTGCGAAAGTCATGTCCCGAGCGAATTTTTTAACCCTATAAAAAACTAGACTCTCTAACAGCCGGTTTCTGAATTGAGAAATTAGCTAAATGGGTAAGTATCATCCTGTCTCTGCAGATTTCTCACAAAAGAGCGCGACAGAGCGATATGTAAGTATTTGCTTAGTAAAATTCTCAACTCAGAAACCGGGCCTAAAACTAGGCTCCAAAATGTAAGGGTTTACGTGCTGACTGTACGTTCAGCTCACAAACTTTTGGTTCAGCTCCATAGTAAAGCGCCAGTAATTTAAAAGTCAACAATTTTCCCGGCGCGAGTTTTTTAGCGCCTCTCAAGTATGTTAACGAAGTCGGGACCGCTGAGGTGTTCGCTTATTCACGAACGGTCTCCGCTAGAGTTTTGATTGCCTCGCTCGCGCTAGACCAAGGTTTGGGAAATTGTTGCTTTATAAATGGAAAGTGGCTGTTCTTTCAGAACGGGGCTTATTGTTCCCGCGGTCCCGCCCAATGAAATGAGGCTACCGCGCTTGGATTTGCCGCTAGGAGCGTTAGTGTTGCGTAAGGTCAGAAATGTCACTGTTTGTGCCGTGCGCCGGTCAAGTGAAGTTGAAGTAATCTGTGGCCGTCCCGTCACAGATTAGCGATGTGGTGTGCAGCCGTAGTGGCGTGTGGTGTGCTCTGCGTGTGGTGGGCCAGTGTGTCGTAGACACCGAGCCAGCGGATTCTTGCTTTCAGTCTTTTACGTACTAACACATTTTCCCACGAGCATCAACCAAATTTCGCTCAGGACCGTGGGAACTCTGTGACGGCCAAGCGCGTGAAACGCTGTTTTCTATAGCTGTTTCACCCAGAGCGAGACGGGGCGCGGGAAAAGTGAGAGGCAATGCGGCTGTATGAGTCTACGTGTGTTCGTGTCCTTTCGCGAGTAACTAGTTGTAGTTGTAATGTAATAGATCTATTTTCACAAATTTTTTCGTAGTTCAGCTGCCATTTCTAAATTTTATTAGGTATTTCAAAAATATTTTTTTTCCCACAAGTACAACACATTATTGATGTTCCCAAGGTAGTTAGACTCCAATAGACAGTGTAATAATGTAAGTAAATAACAGCTGAAAGTAACCCCTTTTTCGGCGCGAAAAACGCATCGCTCTAATTTCTTTCAGGCTATTATTCTTATCATAAAAACTATTTGCAAACCTCCGTATTGGTAATCTACTGATATAAACCAAGTTTCAGCAAAATCCAGCCTGTAGTTTAGAAATTAAACCGGAACTACGTTTGTATGGGAAAACGGTGCTCTAGCACCCTCTTAACAGCTGACTGGAGCTATCAAATTGTGGTAAGTCTCTAACCTCAACGTTATTCCGTAACGCAATGCCAAGACCGCAGATTTCGGTATGATTATTTATGCCCCACATAATGCTGGGCCCTCTCGGATACGATTCGCCACTTTCATTTATTATGAACTGAGAGCATGTTAAGCCAGGCTTAAGATCCCTTAGGAGGGCCTAGTGATTTGGGTCTGTGATCACCGCTGAATAGACCTACGCCGGATTTTATTGGCGCTGTGCTTGTAAAAGAATTCGTTATTTTTTTGCAACAACAAATTAGTGTATATTATATTTATAATATTAGTGTAGATGTAGATGTAGATTTTGCCGACTTTGATAATACATATCTTTGCAAGTTGATATTAAATCCATAGACAAAAACGACTGCAGATTCATAGTTTGAAATTGACCGTTTGTAGAGATTGCCGGGTTTGATTTTATACGCCTCAAATGTTGGTTGTAATTCAAAATGTACTGAAAACAGATATTGCAATAACGCATCCGATCTTACCGACCGATAAAACGTACCTGTGTGGGTCAGGGGCCTATGTCATAAAACTGACAATGTCAATTTACCATGACTGTTCAATGTACATGCGTAGCCTTTTTAGTACCCAGTATGGCTTTATAATCCCCTCGGGCGCCAGGGGTCGTCAATTAATTATCTGGTATCATAATTCGGCCACGCAATGTGCGTCGAATTGTCATAGTAAAATTCTCCGTCTTTCTAGTATCGATAGGTGACCGCTGGTGGAGCGCTTCCGTGCTTCGGAAGGCACGTCCTAAAAACTCTAACATCAGGGGTATTGGCCACTACCTCATTCGATTACCTAGGTACCTACCTCATCACCATCATTCTCAGCCCACATGTGGGCTGAGGTACCTACCTACCTTCTAAATATTATAAATGCGTGAAGGAACTCCCTGCCTCGACGTGACCTTTTATAAATTATCCAATTCTTTCGGGTCCACGTACAAATTAAATATACACAAGACCCTCATTTGAAGAAGCCAATTTGCAAACGGACAAAGTTTTTGGGACTTCAGATTTACTTACAAATTTTAAGTTAGGTATTTTTGTTCAACAAAGTATCTAGCCGAAAGCCTATTGCCTTACAGCTATTTTTAATGTTTCTCTCTAGTAATTAATACTTTACTTGTAACGATGAAATCATTACTTCATTCACCTTTTGTTTCTTTCAGTCCTTTTTAATTTTTCAATGTCTAAGTTTAGTGTAAGTTTTATTTAATTTGTATCTTGTGATATACTTACCTACAAATGTAAGCACTGAAAATCGGGGCATCCAAAAACCAGAATAACATACCTAGGATAAACAAACATTACTAGCTTTTTGCCTCGACTTCATCCGCGTTGACATCGATAATGGGGGATACAGGCAAATTCGGACGAAGTCGCGGGCAAAAGCTAAAATAAAATACAATCAACCAATCTGCGCTGTCAAGTGCTCTTTATAAACGTACCGCAAGATCGGTTATGATTATCTTTTATGGTCCTAACCTCAGACAACATTTCGAGCGACAAAGGTGAAATTCTCGCCGCAAAATGTTCCCTCAAAATTTGTGCGACGGGCGCCGTATTTTATCAACCTCCCGTCAAAGAAGGAACTCGGGGAATGCCTCCAAAACAAATTTCAAGTATTCTTTATTGCTCAGGGCGAAGGTTAGGCAGATATCCCGTCTCTACAATACTCTATACTGGTACCTACTATTTTAAAAGTGTTTCTTTGCTCTAGCGCCATTATCCAGGGAGGAAATCTAGGAATACGTTTGTATAGAGAAAACACTACTGTGATATCCTCTTAAGAAAATTAGGCTCAGAATAAAAAGCACATCTTCTAAAAAGCGCATTTTCGTTTAAGGCGCCGTGCATAGTGAGTGAATGGCCCGCGCGCAAAGAAAGATGCACAAATCGATTCCAGTATCAAATACACTAAACAAATCGAAAATGTTTACATATCAAACCCTAGAATTAGGTAAGACCTATCTAACACAGCCAGTTTTGTGTTGAGATTCTTAAACGTTTTGTAGATATTTTGGATGAAAAAAAAAATAGGCATCCATGGACCCACCGCCGACACAACGATGTCGTCCGACCATCGGTCGGGCTCATTACCCGTTCATTAGGTACGTATTAAATAAATAAAACATATTTTTCTACTCGGCTACTAACAACTTATTTCTTTCGCATTTTTCGAGGCGTAAAGAATCTAAATGAAGCGAACTACAAATAGATCAAAGAGAAATAAATAAAATCAAAAGCAAGCGGCGGTGCAGCGAGCAACCTCCGATGGGAATAACGAACTAGAAAATGAAGATACCTTTCTTCCAATCTGTGTTCACATTATTTCTGCTTGCACGGGATAGACAATATAAAAATGTATACATTTTTATTTGTTCTAAGAGGGCCTAAGTGCAACGACAATATTATTTTTTTTATATTGTCGTTGCACTTACGCCATTTTAGCACAAATAAATGTATACATTTTTCAATACTTTGGCATCAAAAGCTGATTTTGGGAAAAATCTGACTTTGGTCCTTTTAGCACCAGGCCACAGAAATATTCCTAGAAAGGAAGGAGCTCAATCGTAAGTATGTGAATAAAATAACTCGAATAACAATAAATCTCATAAATTAATGAGATCCTAGAAGCTATGAATAAATCCTGCACAAGAAATAAATTGCCACTTTTGACTTGTGCAAGTTTTATTTTTAAGTTTTAGGATCTACGATCTAGGCCTAAAAATAGTTAAGCCTAGAAAGTCTCATTTGACGACTCGTTTTTAGCAAAAAAAAGCATCCAAAAAGAACATACCATTCATTGGCGGCGCTATTGTGCCGTGACCGTCGCCTTAAACGCCTGAGATGCGTTGGACAAGTTGTAATCGGTGTTTGATCGGCGATCACGAAACGGTGAAATCGAGTCAAATCGCGATTAAACTCTGTAAGTTATACAACGTGTTACAAAAGATACTAACTCTTTTTACAGGGTGTAACCTGCTGGTCAACATAATGACAAATCTGCAAAAAAAAAGTTGAAAAACAAAACTTATTTTTATAACCTCAAAATTGAAAAATTTTCAAAACTTTTTTGTTTTTGGATTTAGCTCCAATTAAAAAATATGGTTATTTGCTTAGCTGTATTTTAATAGCTTCAGGCTGTTAAAACATAGTGAAAGTCTATGGAAACAGTATTTTAAAAATTATTTTCTCCCGTCACAGCGCTTACATTTTAATTATTTAAAAATCAACGGAACGTAATAGAGCTAAAAAAATATTTTGGTTGTGATCCCTATCATCAGGTACCATGACCCTGTAAAAAGAGTTAGCATCTTTTGTAACACCTTGTAATTTTCCGCTGCAGCAAACAAAACCTTCCGGCCCCTAAATGCGAAAGATTGACTGAACAGATTCAGGCAAATCGTTTGCAATGTGAAGAGCGACAAGCATTTTGCCTGAATAGAATAGACGGAACCCGGCGGGCGCTTCAAATTGATCGAGTGCAGAACATTTGCTATTCTCGAATAGGAAAATAATCCCCGAACGCTGACGCAACGGAACGGAAGGCAAAGTTTTTTGTTCGAAAGTCCGTTATTGGCTTAATCTTATCTTTAGACAATATTGAGAAACTAATTTCAATATTTTTTATTTTGGTTCAGTAGTTTGGATTTTACAACGTTTCAAAGATACGGTTTTATGACGTCATGCGACGGTCTGCATACTGTTGGCGGTCAATGCGGTCATAGGAACAAAACATTTTAGCGCATAAAAACAAAACTACTGGACCAAAATAAAAAATATTGAAATTAGTTTCTCAATATTGTCTAAAGATAAGATTAAGCCAATAACGGACTTTCGAACAAAAAACTTTGCCTTCCGAATTGCACCAGCGGTTTTATTGTATTGGGAGTTAAAGTCATGAAATAATAGATACATTGTACAAACTTGTCTAATGTCGTCATCCGACGTCAGACGATATAATAGGTGATATAATCTAGAGTCTTAAGTGGAAATGGGTTGGACACCTGGCGAGGCGGGAAGATGTCTGGTGGACATTTGGACAAGGGGAGCAACAGAGTGGCCAAAAACTGGATTCGTAAGTTGCAGTCACGTGGGAAGGCACCTATCTATCTTTCTATCCATCTATCCAGCCCATAAATAAAGCCCACGGCTGGGCATAGGCCTCTTCCTTTTCCTGGCCAATTCGTCTATTGTTCTCATGCTGTTTTGACAATGTCATCAACCCATTGAGCTGTTCTGTCCACCCACCAACCGTCGATCCATTCTAGGCTTTGATCAAGGATAAAACTAGATACAACATAGAACTCTGAAATGTGTCTGGAAAAATAGATGCCCAAATTGCCTTTGGGAGCTTATTTGCTCGTAGTCCTTGCAATTAAAGTAAAACTGTACACTAATGCAATACGGTTGACATTCAAACATTAGACGTATGGTCGAAATGATGTTTCGTATTGTTCTATTGCTGATATCTTTTGTTTCTGTGGGGACAAGTTATTATTGTGATTTTATACGTAATGCGGATTCTATGGGATTTAGTTCGGTGATTCTAGAGGCCACCATACCGTGACTGCCCTAGTCTGCCGTCCGTAGTGGTATCTATTAAATATTAACTCTACTCCAACACCGCTCATCGTTTTCTCAGCCCAGAATGACCCCGCCATATTTATCTTTTCAATAAGGGGCAAAGATTTACACAGGGCTGGCCCGCTGGTTAATTGGACTCATTTGTAAGAGGCGGCCTCATTAAGCAGCCTAGCTTGCCCACCCCCGAACTCCTGTTTATGTTTGCTGAACGCTGAAAAGTCAAATTCTACGCCCATAGTTCACTATTTTCCTGTTCGCTGACTAAAGCGAAGACGGACGGAGAGATGTCATGTGTTTTCGCACATTTGAAATTGAAACCCTCGACCTCGATAACCGCGACTAATACAATTTTGAAGACAAAAGCAAGTCTGTAAGTGAAAAAATACTGTGGACTTGCGTCGCATTTCACAAAAAGATATGACACTAACATGACCTGTAGACAGAAGGAAGGAGTATCTCGCGGGCAAGCGTAGATAAAACTCACGTCGGTCGCGGCCAGCAGCCGTAGCACGTGTATGTCGCGGCTTTGAGTCGCAAATGCGAGCATGAGCTTAATCGTGACCCAAATCTTTGCCATTTTATCATATTTAAAATTCAGTGGCAAAATAGCTCTTGATGTAGGAATAATAAGAAAAATCGCAAATTGATGAATAGGTCGCGGCCTCGGTAGACGTTGATATAACAGTGCGTCAAAATGTCAAAAACGTCACAAAAAGTCGCGCGCGAGTTGTTCAATACATCGAACGTAGCTTTAATATTTTAATCTAGCAACCTTTTGCAACTGTTTCCTACTTCACTTCCTGTCTAGCTGTCAGTACAATAAAACCTTAAAATTCACTACTTAAAATTATCTATCTATTTAAAAGCCCCCCAAACCAGCCCCCTATATTAAAAATACAGTCACATTCACGAGTTACCTTAAAAGGTCGAGTCAGTACTGCGCTAAATGTATGAAACAGCTGATATTTTTTTCGCTCCATTTTTTTCGCCACCTGGTAAAAGTTGTTTGTAGTGATCAGTAGACAGCCTACAGACGAGGCATCGATTTTTTACTAGCCATTAAAATACGTTTTCTGAGTCAACTGCTTATTTTACAATTGTGTGATTTTAGTATATTTAATATTCATCCTTTCACTGTATTATCAAGAACTCAGAAACGTGATTCGATTATTTTCACTCGATAGATTTTTTAATCGAAATAAGTACCTTTTTTCGTGTTTTTTCTCTTTTATATCGTAATTACTGGAGCTTTACCTCTCAAATTTTCACAATAAAAAGAAAATCTAACGACTCGTCTTATCTCGCTTTGTTATTAATATAATTTTATTGGTTATCGTATAATAACCGAAAACAATTTTGAGACTTACGTCCTTTAGTTCTAAGCTAAACGACGTTCAAACTGCGCTCGCGATAACAAGCTTTATTCACACTCTGCTAAGGATCGACAATAGCTCTCCCCGTTAGCCGCGGCCGGGCCCAGTGTTGCCAACTTAGCACTTTCTGTGCCAGATTTGGCACTATTTTCGCGATGCTAGCACTGTAATTTAACATTCAGCACCTAGTACTAAATCTAGCACTATTAACAGCCATCATTCTGGTTTTTTTTGTGGTCACCTTAGAACAAAACGCAGCCACGCGAGGAGTAAACGAACGGAACGAACGTTGAAACGAATGGAACGCGCCCATTCCGGGAAATCCCCGAAACGAATTGTCTATTGTACTGAATAAGTCTCTCTTATTATTCTAAGACTAATAGGATAATCCTTTCTTTGTCTTGCAGTGCAGTCAGTCAGTTTTGAGTTTACTGGGTGATGCGAATCGAATGTTTTTAGTTGTGAATTTGTCAATTATTGTTAATATTTAGTGTTAATTGAATTAGAAAACTTACAAAATTGATATTCCTATAAGCAAAAAAGTTAATTATGTTTAAAATTACAGAAAAAAACAGCAGTAGAGACAGATGATAGTGAAGATGACTGGATGTAATTTGAAATCATTGTTATAATTACTGGCTGATTAAAAATTTATCAATTAATTTAATTTTTTTTTTCATGCCTAAATAAACTAGCACTATTTTTCTATTTTTATTACAATCTAGCACTATTAAAGATATCATCTAGCACCCGCCTAAGATATTGAGTTGGCAACCCTGGCCGGGCCACGCCTCAGTCCAGCGCCGAACGTCGAACGGGAGGGCTGTGTCGATCGAGCTCAGCACGGTGCGTCCGCGCAGCGAACCGCGCGAAATATTTGACGAAAATAATGCGGCGGCGCGCGGTGTCACGTGACGGCGCCGCGCGGTGTCTTGTGGCGGTGCTGCAACACGCACGCGTCATGCGGCACCGCCGCGCGATGTCATGTGACGGCGCCGCGCGGTGTCATATGGCGGCCCCGCTCGGTGTCATGTGGCGGCGCTGCAGCACGAGTCATATGGCAGCTCCGCGCGGTGTCATGTGACGGCGCCGCGCGGTGTCCTGTGGCGGTGCTGCAGCACGCGTCATGCGGCAGCGCCACGCGGTGTCATGTGACGGCGCCGCGGGGTGTCATGTGGCGGCGCCGCGCGGTGCCATGTGACGGCGCCGCGCGGTGTCATGTGACGGCGCCGCGCGTTGTCATGTGACGGCGCCGCGCGGTGTCATATGGCGGCCCCGCTCGGTGTCATGTGGCGGCGCCGTGCGCTGCAGCACGAGTCATATGGCAGCTCCGCGTCATGTGACGGCGCCGCGCGGTGTCCTGTGGCGGCGCCTCGCGTTGTCATGTGACGGCGCCGCGCGGTGTCATATGGCGGCCCCGCTCGGTGTCATGTGGCGGCGCCGTGCGGTGTCATGTGGCGGCCCCGCTCGATGTCATGTGGCGGCGCTGCAGCACGAGTCATATGGCAGCTCCGCGGGGTGTCCTGTGGCGGCCCCGCTCGGTGTCATGTGGCGGTGCTGCAGCACGCGTCATGCGGCAGCGCCGCGCGGTGTCATGTGGCGGCGCCGCGCGGTGTCATGTGACGGCGCCGCGCGGTGTCATGTGGCGGTGCTGCAGCTACGTTTGTAATAGAGTGCACGTTTGTAAGGGTCTACGTGCTGTCTTATACTTATGAAGAAAACATTTATGATGAACTGTAAAACACGCGCCCTCTCCGATTATGTACACACGCACGACAGCACGTGACCTTTACACGCTAGCGCTTTACTCGGTTACGTTTCGGGCGACTTTACAACAAAAGTGTACAGTCTGACGTGCTGTCGTGTGTACACAAGAAATTACGTCGACCCTTACACGCTAGCACTCTACTCGGTTACGTTACGGGCGACTTTACAACAAAAGTGTACACTCTGACGTGCTGTGGTGTGTACACAGTCAACAGCACGTAAAACTTTACATTTTCGTTGCAAAGTCACCCGTAATGTAAGTGAATAGAGAGCGCGCGTGTTGGTACACATGTACCTACAATCAAGGCATGATGCGCGGTCGCCGCGCTCTGAGGGGGGGGGGGGTTGCTCTTGACGCTATTGCGTTCATCTTGACGAAGTTTTTAAATTAATTTCTCTTTGAATTCGCATCGTCATGCTCTGATTCTATGTACTTTGTATTGTTTATTCAAAGGTAAGGCTATTTTGTACAATAAAAACATAAAATGTGTCTCAATTCGTGAAATATTGAATTTAATTAATTGCGCCATATTGAAAAAATGCGTCGACGGTAGAGGGGCTGGTGTTCAGTCATGGAAAGAATGAACTTTGGGCGGTCGCCGTGTGACAAATTCGGTAGTTTTTTTCTCAGTTCGTCATAAATTCTTTCTTTCTTACTAAGTACAGCTTATACAGGTATCGTCACGAGTTATGAGCGCTCGACGAAACTGGTGGGGATTTCTGCGCAAGTGTGTACCATCGGGCGCAAAATGTCTAATATCCACGCGGGATCTAAGACTGACGCTGAGCTGAACTATAGTTGAGTGAGATACTATATAAATCGGAGAAACTGAATAAATTTAACGATTTAAAGTATTCTTTGCGGACGTTATATTTTAAATGGTTTTCTATACAATAATCCTGACATTACGATAAAACGGGTGTACAATCAATGAAAAATAATCTCAATCCAATATTATTGTACCCAATAACTTTTTTGAATCTTTCTGAACCGTCTTTTTAAAACATTTTGTTTCGGCATTCTTTCTGCGAGGAAATAAAAAAAACGTTGTGTGCGACTGTACCCCGAGGCTGGAGCGACTGATCTACCAAACACGCGCCCGCGCTCGCCGGCGACCGCGTCTCTCCGTCGCCCCCCGCGTACCCCACCAAACAGACCGAAAAAATGAGTTCTGCGCATTCAAGGTCAGCGCTCATAACTCGTGACGCGACCTGTACCTACCTAACGGTCGTTCCGCATAGTAGATAATATTTTCTTGCATTTTGATAAATCAGATCATTTCATTTCTTACTGTCGCCAAATGAAGACATTGTGTTGAACAATGTTTGCACTTATTTTTGCCTCGAGGATCCCATTGCTCGAGGCATTCTTGCTCGAGGATCCCATTTTTTAAATTCTTATTTCAGGGTCAATGAAAGTATCGTGATGGGAAATGCACAATTTTCATAGTATTTTTCCATTTTGTAGCTAAACTGAGCAATTTTTGTGCAATGATTTTTGTTTCACAACAGTAAAAAATCAACGGGGATGAATTCGGGGGCAACAGCTAGTAATAAATATATTTAAATGGATACAAAACAAAACTTCTGGACTCGAATAAATGATTTTATTTGTTTTTTAGGAACAAAATCATAGCTTCGAAGAAAAAGGAAAGGGGTGGCCACTATTTCAATTACCTACCACCCTACCTGAGAAATTTCCATATGAACCTTGTCATAATTTATGGGAGCGATGTGAATTTTTCGTTAATGTGTTAAGTTTCTTTAAGAAAAAATCGTTTTCAAATATAAGCATATTTTCCTTTTTTCCAGGGATGCACAAACTAATGAAAATATTTATTGCAGACTGAAAATATAATACGGAACATCAAGATACTGACAAAGAGAACATTTCACCAGACAAAATGTTCCTACGAGGTTAATGATTACAACAAAGAAGTCAATTTATTGTATTTCTTTAAACTACCAATGCATAATTTGAATGTTAAAATATGATACAATTTTATCAATAATAATAATATTTTTCATAGTGAAAAAACTCCCACACACTAACCAAAACAATTTTCGAATAAACATATTTTATTCCTTTTTTGACGAAGTGAATTTTAACTTAAATTATTGACAGGTCAAAGAAAGTAGCGTGGCGAGAAAGCCGAAATTTTCAGTTATTTTTCAAATTGTAGGTAAACTGAGATATTTTTGTTCAGCGATTTTGGTTTCACGACAGTAAAATAGTATTATTTTCGGGGACGCATTTAAAGGCCGAATTTCAAAAAGTCTACATTCAAAAAGTATGGTCTGAACGTCTACGATTAAAATGCCGAACGGTTCAATAAAACGGAAAGTCACGAAGCCGATAGATCATTAAATTTGGTAAAATCATTGAAACGCCGAAGTTTTCAGGCTGCAATATAACTATTTGGTCAGCAAGAAAATGCAGCTTTTATTTCATTTGAGCAGCGAACAATTTTTATGCCGGCAATACAATAAAAATGATTCGCAATAAGAAGTTAGCAAAAAATTATAATATTGACAGCAAGAAAAAACATTTTATATCAGCTCAATAATAAATTTGTTTGCCAGAAAATAAACGGTAGGCAAAATTACTAGTGGTTCGCCCCGAACTTTGAACTCGCGACCCTATATCTCAGTAATCCTCGACCGATTTGGCTCATGTTCGAACTTAAAAATTCTCTTTGCCTCATTTACCCGCCTACCAAATTTCATGACGATCCGATTACATTTACTAAAGTTATCGTCGAACGAACATTCATACATACATACAAACACACAAACGCCGGATTGTTCCAGTAGACTCGGAGAACTTTGCTCGCTTCGCTCGCTCGTTCAATTAATTGTTCGGCAAGATTATACATTTGGTAAGCACAAAAATAATATCTTTAGGCTATAATATTGATGGGTCTGCATATTAAAGTGTTGGTTAGCTAATAAACGAAAATGAGCTTAATTATGTTTAGTTTATGTGCGATTTTATCGGAAAAGCGGATGTCACGAGCAGCCAATGCCGTGTATGCATTGTCATTCGACGAATTTATTAAGATTACTGTAATTTGACACTGATTTTTAAAGTTTTTGAAAATGCAATTTCAAGTTTCCGTTTATCAATCGAATAGGTAGCGATGAAAAATTACTATGAAAAAGACTGCAGTTTAGTGAGGTGTGATAACCAATGCTGGGTAATTCTTTCCAAAAAAAACCTTAAGAGCCTCATAACTTCAAAACTAAAATTAAAACTATTTTGGGACACCTTGTATATTCATAATATTGTTATTTACCTAGTTTACCAAATAAAATAATCGTAGGTTAGGTAGGTAATAATTATTTATTAAAATTATTTTCAGTTACTAAATGCAGCTTGCCAAAACTGCTTAAAAAAATTTTACAGCTTGCCAAAACTTAATTAAATGTAGCTCACAATTTGCCTTTGAATTACTTATATGGCTGATCATATACTTAATTAGCTATACAACCAATTTTAGAGCAGCCCAATATGACATTACTTGCTGTTTTTTTTTTAAAATTCTTGTTGGCCACTAGTTGACGCTAAATTAGCCATTTTTGCCAGCCGAAAACATTTTAGAGCCGCCCAAAACCTGAATATACTGCCGGCCGGTTTGTTGCCTGGTTTCTTGCAAAGTAATATTTTTTTTTGATCGCATCCGAAATTGATACCAAACTTGCCCTTATAGCTTAAAAAATTTCGTCAGGTAATTTTGGGTGAGCCCCCCCCCCCACCCACCCCCCGTTCCAAAATTTACGTTCGAAATTTGGATGGCTCCCCTTCTTAAATCCATCTTTGAGCCTCAAGGAACAACTCTGCAAAAGGAAATTTCTTGATCACAAATAGCCGTATAATCAACCTTTCACCACAGACTACTACACAGGACCTAAGGTTTAAATTTCCAACGTAGAACACCTACGAATAAATCCCGAAGCCACCTAAAGCAGTCAATCATGTCTTTGAATCTTAACTAAATCCTAAAGCAAAAACGTTTTTATTTTTTTTCAATTTTGAGTAGGTACCTAATAGAATTAATTTTTTTCAACTTATTTTTACAAAGTTGACATCCTGTTGACCAGTAGGTTACACTCTAAGAAAGAGTTAGGTTCTTTTGTAACACGTTGAAGATAGGTAAATCTGTTCTCAGGAACTAAGCCACCGATTTTGAAGAAAATAAAAACTGCATTCAAATTTTTCAAAACAAGGGATGCATTTTCCCGGGAATCAAACCAGCTCATTTTGCAATAAAATCATCATTTCTTACTAATAATGATGATGTTTCATATAAGTTTAATTGTATATTTAAAAACCGTTCTTTAACGCGTGATCACAGATTTACTTAATACAACAACATCAACATCAAGAACAACAACATAACATCAGAATAAATACAATTTGTTTATCATACATAGGTATTATTATTAATTTACTTTGAGGCACAGTAATTTCATATCACCACGGCACTACAAGAAAACCACAGCAAAAATACAAAAAAATAACCCTTTTTTTATAAAAGTGTGATACTCGAGTCAGTAAGTACCTCAAAGAATGGGGGCCTGAAGGCAAAAACCCTAGATGTCATAGGAACAACATAACATCAGAATAAATACAATTTGTTTATCATACATAGGTATTATTATTAATTTACTTTGAGGCACAGTAATTTCATATCACCACGGCACTACAAGAAAACAACAGCAAAAATACAAAAAAATAACCCTTTTTTTATAAAAGTGTGATACTCGAGTCAGTAAGTACCTCAAAGAATGGGGGCCTGAAGGCAAAAACCCTAGATGTCATAGGATGTAGTTTTTCTTATTACACTGGTTCGATTCCTGATTCAAGCAGTTTACAATTCTTTGAATACAGTAAAACTTTTTAAAAAAGGCCGGCCAAGTGCGAGTCGGACTGGCGCACTATAAAAAAATCGGGTCTTACCGACCCTGTGCGTGAGCCAAAATCGCACGCCGTTTTTTATTATTTGTTGTTATACTATAAAGTAAGCCCTATAATCACACCGAGTTTGAGAAAGAAATGAGCCGAACGCCTGTAGCGGCGGTGGGACGCGGGCGGCCGGCGGCGGCGCGGCGCGCGCGCGGCGGCGGCAGTGGCGGCTGGCGAGCGAGGGGAAGGCAGAGCGCGGGTTGCGGGCGATAGTGGGCGTCGCCAACGAGATGTTTTTTCAAATCGCTGTAGGCTCTTAAAGTTCCGCTATCGACTTAGAGTGCACCCTGTAGTAAGCGTTAAAACGAGTAACAAATGAAGAAGGACGCGCGCGACTTTCAACATGCTACGGCGGCTGGCCGGGCAGGTTTCTACGTGCAAAGCCAATCAAGCCTAATTATAGCTTTGCCAAAACGATACTTTTAGGGTGGCATTAATAGTTGTCAGCTCAAACTCAAACTCAAGTAGGTGATCTCAGAAAACAAAACCACCGAACAAAAGCTCGAGCTTGAGTAGCTGTCAGCATAGACACTAGCTTGAGCTTGACATTGACATTAGCCATGGTCTCAAGTCGTTTCGTTATCTGAGATCACCTGCTTGAGCTCCAGCTTGAGCTGACGACTATTAATGCCACCCTTTGAGCGATAACCGAAACGAAATAGGCCAGCAGTCAAACAGTTTCCGGGCCTGCATCATTGCTAACAGAGGTCGGTTCCGATCATTAATCAACTGGAAAGAATGCATTTACAGCGGCCTGAGTTTGCGACTGCAATTTCCGACTTGCCAAAAAGGGGGCCTCTACTCTATTAGCCCAGTCGACACGTACCTTCGATCGAAGTATTTCGATTTTTTTTTAAAAGTCTGAAAAATTTGGTTTTTTGCCCTCCTCAAGTTTTCACGGGACTAATTTGTTCGGAATATTGGGAATATTACTACTTTTTGTTTTTTTTATTCGTTTTCTCTTTTTATTTTTATATAGCACTACTTTTTAGCTGGTACGGTCGGCCACAGTCTAGGATACCCCGCTAATCGAACAAAAAGCGGTATCCTAGCGAGTGGCTGACTGTACAAAGAACATCCTAAAGTTTCATTGAGTTCAGATTTTCCGGGCGGGCAGGCAGGCAGAGTAATAGGGTCCCGTTTGGCACCCTTCGGGTAGGTAATCTATACTTATAATAAAACTCTAGCGAAGTCAATTCTGTACATTGAATATTTTTAGAAAAAAACTATCAGGGGTTACTAAGTAAACTATACTGAATACAAAAATGCAAAAAAATCGGTCTATGTCTGTCTGTCTGTCTGTCTGTCTGTCTGTCTGTCTGTCTGTCTGTCTGTCTGTCTGTCTGTGTGTTACCTCATCACGCGAATACCGCTGAATAGTTTTCAGTCAAATTTAGGACCGTGATAAGTCCTGGTTCTGGGAACAATCTAGGCTATCCGATGTTCAGAATACATTGCGGGTTGCAATTTTAACTTCGTTTTTTGTAAGAAATATTCATAATTTTGATATAGCTTCTTGAGAAGATATGTTAATAACGTGATACAGAACACATTTCCGAAAAAAAAATGCTTTTCCGGAAAAAAAAATCCGACTTGGAACCTCATTATCTCGGAAACCGTTGATTTCCTAGGCATAGTTTCTTGGGCAAAAATGATCGTTATGATGAGGACTATACACCACTAGACTATACACCAGAAGCCACTAGACACCAAAACAAAGTACTTTTTCGAAAAATTATTGTTGGGAAATTATTTTGGTTTTTTAGGTTATAATCTTGAAAAATATTTTTTCACGTAATGGACGTGTAACGCACAGAAGTCATATTGCGCAAGCGTAGGTATCAGATTATGTTACTTAAGCTTGAAATGCCGATGTTTAGAATACATTGCGGGTTGCAACTTTAACGTCGTTTTTTGTAAGAAATATTCATAATTTTGATATGGCTTCTTGAAAAGGTATGTTAAGAATCCCCTGAAGCTCTGCAGCCCTCTCGCTCGCACTTTTGAACAATTTAATTTATTGTAAGAGAATGATTCAACTTTGGACGATAAAATATAGTTGCAGACATAGATAATAAAGCTATCGACATGTAAACATACTTTAAATTTCACATTAATAGTTTAAAAAATTAATTACTGAACTACTACTTTTAACCGAAGTTCAGTGATATTTTTTTTTATTAGTAGGAATATGAAATCAAAAGTGTGTCCACATGTCGATAGCTTTATTATCTATGTCTGCAACTATATTTTATCGTCCAAAGTTTAATCATTCTCTTACAATCAATTAAAATGTTGAAAAGTGCGAGCGAGAGGGCTGCAGAGCTTCAGGGGATTCTTAAGAACTAGATACTGAATACATTTCTGCAAAAAAAAAGTTATGAAAAATCCCACTTTGAACCTCATTATCTCGGAAACCGTTGATTTCCCAGGCATAGTTCCTTGGGCAAAAATGTTCCTTATGATGAGGAAAATACGTGGTTTCCCGCTTTGTCGGCGGTCTTTTAACACCCTGTATGTGGTCTCCCACTTTGTTGGCGGTCTTTTAACACCGCTCGGTATACAATCACTCGCCGCAAACAATAATTTTGCTTTCTTGCATAACAAATAACTATTGTTTACCGTTGAGCTGGATAGACAGAGTTATTAGCCGTATGCTTTGCTTGCTGGCTTAGCATGAGAATGAGTAAGACCTTATCTATGGGCTTATAACTTTATCTATCCCACTCTACGTCGAGGGAGATACATATTATAAACCCTTTTACTTCCTAATCAATTCTTATGCTAAGCTTCCTGGTATCTTATCACGGGCGATACCTTAATGTAAACAATACATATTTATTATTAAATTTATAAATGTATTGTTTAGATTAGGGTTTTTATTCTATTTTATTCTATTGCTTTCTTTTGAGCCCTGCTACCGCAAGTTAAGAAATAATAACTATTAAAATACCCCCGATATTTTAGCTTCGAATAAGCATATTTAATAAATTGCTGAACCAATTTTGACAAAACATAACTAAGAACATTCGCTAGAAAACCTGCTTTCAAATTTAAAAAGAAACCTAAAGCTTCCAAATCGTTCACCCATTTAAGAGCTACGGTGCCACAGACAGACACACCCTCATAAGCACTTATACAGACACACTCACAAAGCTGTCAAACTTATAACACCCCTCTTTTTTGGTCGGGGGTTAAAAAAAACCTTCCTTTTGAGTTTTCTTCCACAGTCGAATTTAAATTTAATGTCAAATGTGTAAAAACGCATACGAAGTCGCGGGCACAACTAGTAATAATAATAAAGCCCTTTATTCAGACCAAAAACATTAATCTAGGTTCATGCAATAACTTACATATTATTTCTCATAATTATGTAACTTATTAAAAACGCAAACGAACCAAAGTGAAGAAGTTAGGAGCTAAAAAAAAAAAAAAACTTAGTGTAAAACAAAACAAACCTAATTAGGTAGTGAAAAAGCAGCTTACTAAACTTAGATTTCGGGTAGGTATGGAACCCTTAAAAAGTAAGGGTGTTCAAAGTAAGGCGACGGTATCATGTGGGGTATCGTATGAACGGGCTTCAATAGCACAAGCCAAAATATATTTGAAATGAATTTTACGATGCATTGTTTTCGATTTATGCCGAAAAAATAACTTATACCATTTCCCCCTTACAAGTTTGTACGGAAACCTCGGTGCGCGAGTCCCACTCGCACTTGGCCGGTTTTTATTTTTACTTCAACCGGAATGAGTGAGTAGAGCCAGTCTGCCCAACAAACTTTTCCAGAACCTCCAATTATTGACGAGGTTTGAACGGGCATAGACGATATAACTTTTTAATGTCACAGACTAACTTTGGGATTTTCCTGTGTAACGGGAGTCGATCTGAATTTCTAACGCGACTTTGGTTTATTTTTATTTTTGTTTACCTACTAAGCTAAGTTTTAGGTCGACTAAGCTGTCAGGATGGTATAGGTGCTGGGCAAGCCTACTCCATCTAAAACAATGTCCCAGGCACTGCAGCGCCGAGTGGTCTCTTCACCCATCTAGTGTGAGTGAAGGTGCCACTGGACGCTGTATAAATCATCTCATTACGTAGATGCTACACGAATGGCCTGTTTTACCAGCTTATCCGGCACATAATTTAAAACAAAATCTGTTCCATTTTCAAAAACTATAAGTGTTAACTTAGAAAACTGTGAATTTGTTTTCACAAGTTTCAGGTGATTGTGAACCGTTGCTGGGCTGGTGTTTGCTTCCACAGTGGATCTGATATGGGTTTTTATTTTTATTCGTCAGTAAAGTGTGTAACATTAAATTATTATTCAGCAGACAAAGCCGACGCCCTTTGATCATAAACAAGTTTACGATTCGCATCAATTCTAATTTAGGCAGTTAGGTATGTTTTGTTAGGACTCCGGCAGAGTACAGTCAGAGACACGCTAAGATAACCTTTATGTTCGATTGACGCCCTTATGACGCGTGTGATTAGAGCGCCATGGGCGAATTCACTTTTAAGCGTAGGTATGCCTTATTCCATCTAGTCATACACTTAGTTCTACGTGGATTTCCTTATAAACCTTGGTGTGATTATAGAGGTTAAACTAAGGCCTTTGCCTCTACGTAATGAGATGATTTATACAGGGTCCAAAGTAATGAGATGATTCAATTTTATACAGCGTCCAGTGGCACTTTTCTCACACTAGATAGGTGAAGAGACCACTCGGGGCGCTGCAGTGCATAGGACATTGTTTTAGATGGATGGAAAGTGGTTACTCTACAATACAAGGTGTTACAAAAGTACCTAACTCTTTCTACAGGGTGTAACCTACTGGTCAACAGGATGTAAAATCTGTAAAAAAAAGTTGAAAAAACAATTTTTATTTTATAACCTCAAAATTGAAAAAAATCCATAACTTTTTTGTTTTTGTTATTAGCTCAAATTTAAAAATATTTTTGTGCGTGTAGGTGCATTTACATAGCTTTGAGTTGTTGAAACATTATGAAAGTCAATAAAACAATATTTAAAAAATACTTTTCTCCCGCCACATCGTTCACATTTTATTAATTTAAAAATTAACGGAACGTCATAGAGCAAAACAAATATTTAGGTTGTGATCCCTATCACAGGGTGCTATTACCCTGTAAAAAGAGTTAGGTACTTTTGTAACACCTTGTATAAAACCGACCAAGTGCGAGTCAGACTCAGGCATGCAGAAGGTTTCCTTTCGTACCACTGTACCACCCGATCATAAGATCGGGGGTAGGTATGTACCACCGCTGGAATAAATCGTTTTAGTGATACGGTAAATTACGTATTGAAATCGCCTCTATACTTTAGATTTAGATCGAACACATTTTCGGTTGCGATCGGTTATTCTAATTTAATTAAATATACGCAATTGTTTGTTCAGGATTCAAATAAATTACAAAACTTTTCCTTTAACCAGCATATAAATTGAAAACCTATCTTGATTGTGGTATAAACTTTCCCCTATAAATTTCCGCAAATATTTATAGCAAACACTATTTCCATTATAGTCTCGAGGAGAAAATGTGAAAACAAAGTTCTTGGGTTTAAATCCCTGTAGAGTGCAAATCTAAGAAGATAAGTACCTACAACTTTGTAGGTAGGTAAGGTAATCGTATGAGGTAGTGGCCAACCCTGGTGTCAGAGTTTTTAGGCCACCTAAAGGGCCTCTTATATGGCTTAACGGTTGTTATTAATTAATAACAACCGGGACCAATGGTTTAACGTGCCTTCCGAAGCACGGAAGCGCTCAGATATGATTGCCACTAGCGGTCACCCATCCATGGACTGACCGCGCCAGTTGTTGCTTAACTTTGCTAGCCAACTAGGCTGTTTTCCATGGACTGACTGCGCCCGATGTTGCTTTTTACCAATCGATTAAGAATTATATTAATCTTTTCACATGACGTTTTATTTGAAAGTTTGTATGTTTCGCTCCATGGTTCCTGTGCCGACACAACGAGTGTCATCCAACTATCGTGCCGCTGGTCTTCGCTGGTCGGATGGGGAAGGACCGTGAGAATGGGGTACAAGAAATGCGGGGTCCATCAAGTGAGGCGACTGGTGGGGTAGTATGAAAAAGCTTTATTAGCACATGCGCTTCATTGGTCCCGGAGAAGAGAAGTGGTGATAGAAGAGAAAAGTTGTGTCCCCAAAACATCAAGGAATGGACGGAGAAATGGAGGTAGCCAGCATTGAAAACCATTCCACGTGCTGACAAGAGACGAAGAGGCGATGGCCAACCAACCTCCATTAGTCGAGAGGCACGCCAAGAAGAAGTAATTCATTTAGCAGCGAAAACGTCACCATTTCACCAACGTACCTTTTAGTATGTAAGCGCACATATTTGGCTAAGACCGAAATGTCGACAATACCCCCTGCATAGAAAACCGGATATAATATTACGCGCACATTTCCAAAATTGCCGTAAAGAAACAGATTGCCAGCGAAGAATCAAACCCGTTCAAAGTAGCTTCAGTCTAGAATAAAATGTGCTGAATTTTAGAGCATTTAGGTACCTACTTATTACATTCATCGTCGGCTTCATATCCCTACCTCTTCATTCCCAGCAGCAACGTTACGCCCCTGAGTGGGCAGCTATGCTCTGCGTCGGACTGAAAGCCATGCACTGCAGTTCACTAATGAGGCCTTTTGACCAACAATTCTTCAGCCCGCACGCCCCTGTGGGGGCATCCCCGTTATTGACACTGTAATGGTTGTCAGTTTGACATTTGGCATACAAAAAAGTAACTAATAACCGGTAACAGCCAAGTGGTTAAATCCGCCTGTTATTTGGATTAACTACCGGGATTTTTATAGAATGGTTTCAGTTGAAATACGAAAACACGTTAAACATAAGAAAGCTCGCGTATTTTCAGGAGTGTCGTATCGAAACTTTTGCCTATTGGCTACGCTTATTTCTACACTTTTAGCGGATTAACACTTAGGTACGTGCAGACATTTGTCGCTTCTCCCTAATGCTGTCCCTCCATGTGTCTTTGCCAACCGCTTCCCACACCCCTTGTGTTTTCATCAATCATCATCATTAGCCCACCTCTGCCCACTGTTCGGTATAGGCCTTAGTCCCCTCGCGCCACCTCTCACGGTCCCTCGCCATCCGCATCCATGGACCCTCCGTCGACACAACAATTTCATCCGACCATTGGGCTGCTGGTCTTCTCACGGACCGCCGTCCTACTCTGGGCCGCCACTCTGTCACTGCCCTTGTCCATCGGCCATCCTCCTGCCTCGCCGGTGTCCTAGTGTTTTAACCCGATGAAATTCACCAAGTTGCTTCTATTTCTGATGATTAATGCAGCATCGTTGTGGCATTTTCAAAAGCTGGTCCTTCGGTCTAATCTAATAAAAGCAAAGCGAGTAGTGTGAAAGGGAATGATCCCCTGTTCGTCCAATTACAAAAGGGAGCGGAGCCACTGTAAATTAATATTATGACGGAGCCAGCGTTGTGTGGGAAAGCCGCTGTGGTCGGAGGAGATCAGGCGGTTCCTGTTTTTGAATGTTGAATGGCTGGAATGCTTTATTTCTAGAGAAATAGATAAGGTTGGGTTTTGTTGTGGAGGGCATTGCGATATGTGGAAAAAGATAGGAGCATTTTGGAACGGGGCTTAAAGACTATCACAAATATTTCATCTTCGTTTGTTTTTTACATGTTTGTACAAATTGGGAAAATGCAGATTGTATGGACTGGTAAGGTACTAATGCCTTTATTTTATTTTGTTAAACTAAAGCCATCGAACCACAGCGTTTAGATAAAATGAAGAATTTTTGTTTGTTGGTTTATTTGAGTTAAAAAATTACGGTGAAAACGAGTTACACTTAATTTGGTACTTTTTGCTGTTTAATAGAAACGACCAAGATTCAGGATTAAAATCCTTTACATCCTTCCTTTCTTCGCAGCTTGTCTCCATCATGTTTTATTTGAATTTGACTGGCGTAACTACATCCGTTGGCTTATTACATTAAATTTTAAGGCGCGCTTCGTCGGAAAGCTCTGGATGGATCCGCGTCTTGATTAAAAATCTGATACAAGCCCTCGCTCCCGTAACTTTTGAATTAACTCCACTTTTCCAGTTAGCCAAGTCGTAGGGTAAAAGGTAGTGGCCACCACTGGTGTCTGAGTTTTTAGGCCGCCTCAAGGGCCTCTGACATGGCTTAACGATTGTTATTCATCAACAATAATCGGATCGGGACCAACGGTTTAACGTGCCTTCCGAAGTATCCATCTTATTACCCATCCAAGGATTGACCGCGACTGTTGTTGCTTAACTTTGCTAGTCCAACTAGGCTGTTCTCCATGGACTGACTGCGCCCGATGTTGCTTAACTTTGCCAATCGATTAAAAATTATATTGATCTTTTCACATGACGTTTTATTTCACCTTCCAATATAGTGTTAGACTCTTCGGGTTTTTACTTTCTTTTACGCAGATCAGGGCTTCAAGTCTGTAACGCAGTTGTGTTTCAATAGGTTCGGCGTTATAGGAGAAAACCCAACGTTATGACCTAAAACTTTGAACCTATCGCAAAACGAATGCCTTACAGAGTAAGGGTCCACAAAGACTGACCTCACAAGCACAACCATGTGGGATTAAAGCTTAGAAGAGAGACAGAATGGGGGTGCGGGACGACACGTATGAGGTATTAATTTTTCCTTGATTTGATCATCAGAAGTATCTGTTTACCGAAATACTTTTTTTTGTACCTTCACATCACATCAAAGCATGATTAAACATGACCGCAAAGCTGTCCACGCGTAAATACTACGTGACACCATGGCGGGTGTCCAGATTTCCACCCTATCGAACAATAGGGATAAACAGAAGTAAGATGTAGCATATACAAGTGTAACTACATATTATTTTATTCATCCTTAATAAGTCCCTATTTATTATAAAAGACAATCTTAACTAAACTATGCTAATAAATCCCACTAGCTCCAACATTGTCATTATGAGGAGATATGAGCGTCTGAGGACTAATAGGTGTTCCGCAAGGATCTATCTTAGCACCCTTTCTATTCCTTGTGTACGTTCGGCCACAGTCACAGATACCCCACGGCAGACGCGCGGCACAAAGGCGCCAATCGAACAAAAAGGGATATCCTAGAATGTGGCCGACTGTACATAACTGATTTGCCTCATATTGTGGTGAAGAACATAAAATTGTCATAGATGTAATATATGCTGATGACACGTCACTTGTTTTTCACATATGGAGACAAGAAGATTACCTACCTGATGCAAATAGGTACTACTCTCTCACGTGTATTTGATTGATTCATGGACAATAATTTACTGTTAAATTCTTAAGATAATTGTTGAAGGGCCATCAATTTTGAGTGAAATAAAAAAAAAAGGATTGTTGTTACACCAATAACCAGGTATTTCTGTCGTGTTTATTTTGTGACTATCGAGCTTAGCGTGGGTGAGCGCTTTTGTTTGGAATATGGAATTGGAAATTGTTTGTCCGACCGTGCCTGGGTGGATCTTTCCGTTGATCACTGCTAAAGCCGTGGCAGTATCCTCTTCCGAAAAACTGTTTGATGTTTGTATCGGACCCTTGACAATGGAGCACTCAAATAAATGTGTCAATATTGTGTGTGTCACATTCTGTGGTCACTTTGGTACCCACTATTTCAGAAGCAAAATTAAGTATTTATCGATGGAATTGTGGGTGACATCTTAGCTGAAGATTAATTCATGATTCATTCATATACAGGGTAATTTTTAAATAAAAGATAAAACATTTTTCATTGCCAAAACCAAAGCATTACATAAAAAATACTCTTAACATTAGAGGTTATCGGTTTACAATTTTGGCAAATAGGGAGAGCTCAGCTTTGTGCTGGTTACCACGAATCGTTCCCAGCGCTGGTTTTCAGCAACCTCCAGCTCTTGAGGTGTTATTGCGAGCAGAAGTAAATGCAGATATACACATAGCATTATGACTGAAACACTTCAACTCCTAAATGTGATTTCCAACAACGGTTGTGCTACAACTTTTCGAATAGCTCGATACTTTTTATTGAACGTTTCTTATTCTTTAAAAGTTGATGCTTCAAATCTTTTATGATGTGGCAATTAAAATAAACACACTCCCCAGACTGATTTTATTTGGTGAAATAATGAGATAATGCTCAATAGAGCGCCAATCAACTCTCAAAAACAGTGCAATACAAACAATCTGATTATGACGATTGCAGATGATGAATATGAATAAAAGAAAAAAAAAAATGTGGTAACTCCAATAAACTCTAACAACAAGTGAAAGAGATACTAGGTTTGTTTGTACCTCAGTTATTAACACACTATCGATAAACGGACGTGCTCGCATTGGTTCGTAGATTTATTAGCGCACACAATCATAGGAATCTGATACTACTATGGTCGTGTCACAATAGGTATTGTAGTAATATCCTAGTTTGGATATCTGAGTTTGGTATTAGCTAGCTTGGAATAGGTATCTAAATCTAAATAGCCTACTTAAAGTTCCGCTATGGAATCGAGTGCCCCCTGTAGAAACTAAAAATGCTTGAAAGTTTTGTTTCACCTACTTTTTTCCCTCGTAGTACCATCGTCGATTCGTCGCCTCATGATTCATTTTGCAATGGCAACCGCGGTCGTATTCACCGTTTTTCTCTACAACAACGAAGTCACAGCCTTGTTGAACTAGCCATTCTTAATTAATAATTGATTGGCAAAGTTAAGCAACATGGGGCGCGGTCTGTCCATGGATGGGTGACCGCTATAATTGGCAATAATATCTGAGCGCTTCCGTGGTCCCGGTTGTTGTTGATTAATAACAATTGATAAGCCATGACTGAGGCCCTTTGGGCGGTCTAAAAACTTTGACACCAGGGGTGGCCATTAGGTACTTCATACGATTACCTACCTATCTCTACAACAATGCAAAGTGGCGCCGATGACACTCCATTGCAAATTTTCGTGTTCTAAAACGATTATGATAAACAGTTTGCACTCCGCGGTCTTGGCAGAGACGAATCGCCGCTTCCCCGCTTCATTGCATATTTATTGGCCCGGTTAAGAGCCCTGAAACACACAATACAGAGCCAGAAGACCGGTTAAGGTTTAAGATATTTATTTCTCAAAAAGAATCTTAGGGTAAAGGAACCAGTAGTCGGCCACTTAGTGAAATGTGCAACTTCAAAGTCCATTATTTCTGTTGTTGGAGGTTCTAGAAGGACGTAACCAATATTAATTAAAGCTCCGGTTACTTAGGTTTTAGTAAATAAAACTATTATTCTTCCAATTCATACTGCGATGGAGCAAATTAGGATTAAACAAAAAAATACCAATTTCTCTAGTACTCGGCCGCCTATCACCTAAAGTCGGCCATTAGGTAGCCAGTGGTCGGCCGCACCATATAAGGTATGAAAAAGCAATTGCTTGTGGCCGACTTCTGGGTTGACAAAATTTCTTCGAGACTAAGTCCAAAAGTCGGCCACCAAATAGGCATTTTTTTTGGTGGCCGAGTATTGGGTTGTTGCCAAAATAATATTCTCAATGGTTTGTGAACTTTATACAGAAGAAAAAGATATGTGCATCCTGTCAATTTGGGCTGCTTACGTGAAATTTACAGAAATTCCATAAGTCGGCCGGGGGGCCGAGTACTGGCATTTGTATGAAATTACTGATCCCAATAGTCGGCCCCCTGTTTTTTTAAATTTATATCACAAATAAGGGTTTATTTAAGTTATCAAGAGGTCAACAATTAATTAAAGAATGAGAATAAAATAAAACATGGCATACCACAGTACAAAACATAGCGACAATCTTAAAGATTTGAGACTCCCTTCAACTAGCAAAAAACGATGGCGGACCGTGATTCTGAATCGCAAGTTATTAAAACGTGTTTTTTTAATAAACACAAATAGCTAAAAATATAACAATATATTACAGGTATCGTTAATTAATCAATGAACTATAGAAAAATACAGATAAACCTATATGTTAAAAACTACACTAATTATTGGACTTTAAACCCGCAATGGCCGACTACTGGGGGGTGGCTGACTTTAGGCGCCTCTACCCTACATAAATTCAATTACTTGAGAAATAAAACTTAAGGTCCAACGATAGTAGCGCGTTTCTGACATCATCCAATCATTTTGGCTGGGAGTACATACGACCGGCGGCGACCCAAAAGATATTGGCTTTTGCAACCAAAAGACGTCAACTCTCACGTGGTGTACATGCAGTTCGCGCATGTTCCCAGCAATACGGACTTTGTTTCTACAGAATGTTACAGAAAGGTCCTGTCATCCAAGGGGCTAGCTTAAGACATCCATACAAGCAACTTTTACCATGGGGCCAACTTCTAAATCTCGAAAAAAAATATCTGCTGTTCCATGCTGAAATTCGTTGTCTACTGCTATAAATGTATGGAGCAGACGATTTTTTTTTGTTATTTTGTATTATGTGAGCGTAAAATGGAGAGAAGCATGTTAGGAGTGAAACGCGGATAGAATAAAGAACCACGAAATAAGGAAAAGAACAAAGATCACTGACGTAGTAGAAAGAGACCGATCACTAAAATGGAACTGGGCGGGCCACATCAGTAGAATGGAAAACCATAGGTGGACCAAGAAGGTGACAGAGTGGATACCGCGCGACAAGAAGAGAAACAGGGGAAGACCTAGAAGGAGATGGGTAGACATCTTTCTACAAAAACATGCCCTATGCTGGATGACAAAAGCCAGGAAAAGGAAAGAATGGAGAAAACTGGGGGAGGCCTACGCCAAAAAGGCGACTTCTAACTTTTAATTAGAAAAAATATTAATTTAAAATATAATAATATAGATATATCTACATAAGATACTTTTTAAAATCAATGCATGTTACATATAAAATATTTAAGTTAGTAGAATAAAGGCTTTATTTTTATTTTTATTTATTGATTTATTATGTGAGAAACGATCCCAACATATTGTTAGTTAGCTAATCGTAGTGGTCACCCCTGGTGTCAGAGTTTTTAGGCCGCCCATAATGTGTCTTCTGGTTATAACAATATTGTATCCTACTTACGTCTGGTACTTCCTCATCGCTTGGATAACCGTTATTGTTCCATTGATCTATTGACTCATTTGCGCTGTCCGTATCTGGATTATTAAATATAGCATTTAAATAAGTGGTCATAAATTATACACAGACTAGAGCACAAACTAGTCAAATCTAACACAGAAGCTTGCACGTGAAAAACTCCAGCGCTGCGTGAAATTGACCGTCTGCCCTCTTAGTTTGCTCCTTTACCTAGTACAGGGGTCGGCAACCTGCGGCTTGCGAGCCGCATTCCATCTTCAAAAAAATAATTTAACTCAGAAATCTCTATCAAGAAAGTTAAGGGCTAATTCGGTGAAATTTCTCAATTTACAGCAAAGGAATTCTTTATCATTATTAAATTTAAGGATAAAATCGGTGAATCTTTTATTTGAAATCATCATACAAATTCTATAATATTTCAACGAAATATTCAATGATTTGTTGCTCTTTAAAAAAGTAAAGAAGTATAGAAGAAGTATAGAATGCAGAAGAGGAAAGATGCTAGGCCACTTGCTACGTCACGACAAATTCATAACCAACATAATAGAAGGAAAGATAGAAGGAAAGAGAGTTAGAAGAAGGCAACGGAGAAGCTACTTTGACCAAATTAAAGAGAAGGTGGATGTCGTGACGTACCAGGCTGCAAAGGAACTGGCCTGTGATCGAAGTGCATGGAGAATGCTGCTACGACAAGAGGATAACTCTTAAATATAATAATGATGATGAAAAAAGTAAAACATTTTGAAAATTTACATTTTTTGCTCTTTGGTCTCAATAGGTTGCCGGCCCCTGACCTCAGCCGGGAATCGAATCAGACGAACATTTCTATTGACTTGCGCGCTCCTCAGCGCTATCAAGTCATTTGGAGATATTTCAATTATCTACACGAGGGACTGTTCTATTCGGCGTTTGATTGCGGCCTGTGTATTATGCGATGTACCTATTTAAGTCTAGATGTAACTAGCCCGCGTATTAGTCCCGAACAATAAGAATTGAGGACCTGAAAGTTTGAATGGAGTACAAAACTAACCAAAGTTTCAAGATTTGTCTTCAGGGAAAGTACCACAAAAATTTTCAGAATCACCGAGAGTCCACCAAACCCTGCTTTTCTGTAAAAAACAAGCCACCCGGTAAACCAATAAGTTAACATATTTATACACACCTAACCTTTGTCCTTTTTGCCGGGATAAAAAAATATATGGACTAAACTTTAACGGAACACATTCCGCCACGACTTATATTTATCACTCTCAGGAATACCGGGAAGTTACCGAACTTATGTTTCTAAAGGTGGATAGAAGATAGAAAAATACTTCGCCCAAGTACTTAGCAAAGTAGCGTTGGCTAACATAGAATGGACTCGCCTACTGACTCTGTCAGTTTATGATATTCTGAGTATCTGAAAGGAACACTTAGTTCAATAAAATCAAAAAAGTTTTATTTGGAATGCTCACAGAGATTTGTCAATATTACCGGCAATCGTTTTTTACTACTGTGAACCTATCTATGTGAGTAAATTATTAATTTGGTGTGTGGCGGTGGTGTAAACCATCCCTCCAGGATAGCTCTGAAATGGTGTCCAACTGGAACACGGAAGAGAGGTCGCCCTAAAACTACCTGGCGTCGATCAGTGCAACAGGAGGCTAACAGTCTCGGAATGAACATATCCCAGCTTGAGATGAAGGCGCAAAATCGGTCAGATTGAAAACTATTTTGAGAGCCTTATTACCCTGATTAGGGATGACAGGAACTGATGATAATGATTATGATGATGTGGTGTGGTGACAATATTGCCATCCACTTACATCAGTAACAATACATTCCTAACGATTTGTACCTACACAAAGAAATAAAATACCCAAGCTTTTCTAAAATTTAGTTTCTTTTATTTCACAGGTAAGAACCTAAGTAGGTATGTATTTGTCTACACTACAATGCTGCGAGAGATAAAGAGGTAAGATTAGTAAAAAAAAAAGTTAAAGTGATGCCAGTTGGTTCTTGAATTCGCTAAAGACGTTGGCAATATTATAGTGGTCACTGGATGTGTAACATTGCACTGGATAATTATGTTATATCCGTGGCTTCTTCCGTGTTGTTCAACGTTAAGTAGCGAGGTCGAAAATAGGGACAGTCCCCTCAGTCGCTAATCTTCTTTGCTCGGGATAAAGTCTTGCCTGAAACCCAGAAAATTTACGATTCATAAAAATGTTTCACTTAATATTGAGAGGCCCAACCTTTTTTTAGGGACCTCGAGAATAAATGGAAAATTCACGAAAGTGAAAACAAATCGATTGGGCACAACTTGAACGACTGTCTTGTAGTTCTTCAGAAGTATTTTATTAAGTAAATACCTACTTCGTCTGACTGAACTCAGACAAAATGTCAGGATAAAAGTTTGTAGAATGTTGAATACATTCTTCATCTTGAGCCAAGTTTAGAGGCGTTTTCTAGAATTCTTCGACGAAGATCTATTTTACTTACTAGACAAGACGATTTTTTTTGTAGAATGTTGATTTTCGAGGGATATTTTTTTTGCTTTATTATTTTCCGTCCGGTGTTCGCGGGTAGATGTGACATCTAGTTTTACATCGTGTTACAAAAGATCCTAACCTAACTCTTCTTTCAGGGTATTAAGCACACGGTGATAGGGGTTTTTTTTTGCACTAGATATGATAATTTTATTATGGCGTGTGAGAAGTTATATTTAAAATATAGTTTTTAGTTATTTTCACAGTAAAATAAAAATATAAACCACAATTTTTAGAAATTCAGTTCTCAACTTTTTTATATCACTTCAAAATTGAAAAATTTTCATAACTCTTCTTGTTCTTGGTATTAACTGAAATTTCAAAATATGTTTATGTGTGTAGGTGCATTTTGAGTTGTTAAAACATTGTGAAAGTCAATGAAAACAATATTTAAAAAATACTTTTTTACCGCCACAGCTTTCACATTTTATTAATTTAAAAATGAACTGAATGTCACAGAGCAAAAATTAGGTTGTGGTCTCTATCACTGGGTCCTATTACTCTGTAAAAAGAGTTAGGATCTTTTGTAACACATTTTATAGAAATGACATCCTGTTGACCACTAAAACATAGTTAAGACCTTTTATAACAGGATGTATTCTTTATCTTAGTTAATGCCTATTACTTAGTCCATTCCTACGAGTGTCGGAACGAACCTCCTATAGTATACTGAGTAACTACTACTTTTCTTAATATTATCTAAGATTTTATGTTTTTGTGTGCAATTAAGTACGTATAAAGTATTATACGTCTTCGTATCGTATAGTATAGTACGTCTTCGTATAGTATAGTATACTATGGGTGTTTATACGTCTTCGTTCCAAAGATGTACCCGCCCGCTCGGCTGTCGACATGGGAAGCCCATTACGCGCAAATGTAAGGGCTTGGTCGCTAATTCCCCTTTTAACACTGTGTATGTCAGTGAATGTCGTAGTAGTTCTAAGCCTTTCTTGGACACCGAATATTTGGGGAGGAATGTTGAATTATCTACCAGGTGTTTCATAAAGGTCCTGTGACATTTAAAGGTGTCGCTTAACTCATAACAATTTTTTTATTATTATTTCATACTTTCTACAAGGTGTTACAAAATGTCCTAACTCTTTTTACAAAGTAAGAGGACCCGGAGGTAGGAGTCAGAACCCAAATATTATATTTTGCTCTATGAAGTTCCGTTAATTTTTAAATTAATAAAATGGTAGCGCTGTGGTGGCCGAAAAGTATTTTTAAAATATTTTTGTTTTCATTGATTTGTACTAGGTTTTAAGGCGCTGGGCATAGTGAATTAGCCCGCGCGCAAAAAAATGCACAAAAACGATTCCTGTATCAAATACACCAAAAAAATCGAAAATGTTCACATATCAAACCCTAGAATTAGATGAGAGCTATCTAAAACAGCCAGTTTTGTGTTGATACCCATAACAGATTGCAAGATATTTTTTTTGAAAAAAAGTGCGCCGCCTATTTTTTTTCATCAAAAATATCTTCAAAACGTTCATGAATGTCAACACGAAACTGGCTGTTTTAGATAGGTCTCACCTAATTCTAGGGTTTGATATGTGAAAATTTTCGATTTTTTTAGTGTATTTGATACAGGACTCGATTTTGTGCATTTTTCTTGGCGCGCGGGCTATTCACTATGTACAGCGCCTTAACCATAGAATTAAATGATTTTAATTAAATGGTTTTAACAACTTAAAGCTATTCAAAGGCACATATAAAAACACATATTTTTGAATTTCAGCTGAATACAAAAACAAAAAAGTATTGTACATTTTTCAATTTATCTTTTTTTCAACTTTTTTTTAGAGTGGTCTTCCTGTTTACAAGTATGTTACACCCTGTAAAAAGAGTTAGGTCCTTTTGTAACACTCAGTAAGGTCTGTCTCTCTGTCAACAGCCGTATTTTTTAAGTGAACATTTAGAGGAATACACAGTTGACAGATACTACCTTACTGAGTTGTTAAGTAGATTTTCTACAACAATTGCCTAATCTTCCTGTATCAAAACGAGTCAGTTTCCGTGCGAAATAATGAAAGGTTCATTTTGGCATAAATTAATTTCAGCCCCTCACAATGTATTCGACGTTAATTTCTTGATTAGAGAGCTTTGTTAATGTTTTAATGACGCCTCCTGGTTCGTTAAAACGTAGCATTTATAATTTACGCCGGGTTTCACGTAGATTGCTATTTGCCACATTGTAAGAACTTTTAATTATTTAATTTTGCCTACAACTGTCTCATGGCGATTATATTTTAGTGCTAAAATATATTATGTGGTTGCCACGAAAGCAATGTGTCCGAAAAAAGATTAAATATTTAATTAAGTACCTACTTAATTAAAATCTAGTGTTTCACTCTCTCACTTTCTTTCAAGTTAACGTTCATAATAACCCATCCAGCCCAACACCCAACTTTGCTCCAACTGCACTTGAAGCACAGATTATACAGGGTGAAAAGTAAAAACAAAAAACCGTTGTTTAAGAGGGAGGTCTACACCCTAGCGCCGCCAATGAACACAAAATAATACATATTTTCATTTTCTCTTCTTCTTTAAATATTATAAGAGTTTTTTGCTAAAACTGAGGCGTTATATGAGAACCCCTTGGCTTAACTATAACAAAAATCCCGCCACCGCCAAAAGTGACAGTTATTTCTTGTGCGGGATTGATTCGTAGGTTCTAGGATCTGGAATCTAGGTCTTAAGTCCCAAAAATAGTAAAGCCTAGGGATTCTCATTTAACGGCTCGTTTTTAACAAAAATGTTTTTATTTTTAGTGGCGCTAATGTGCCTTTACCATTACCTTAAGGGAATTACTTAACCTAAGTAAATGATGGTGACCAAAGCATCCATTCGATGGAACGTATAGGTACCTAAAGGTGCTGTTTTTTCTTGTCGTTGATTTGTTTCGTATTACCGGCCAAACATTCCACGCAGTTAAGTATCACTTTTTTTTTAGAAATGCTTATTTTTAGCAAAATTCCCCTTCATTCCTTCTTACGACGGTCTTTAAAACTTTCACCCTGTATATTAGTTACTCGAAGCGCGTTGAAGTTTTTAATAACGTCAGCCAGTGCTACCAACGTTAAAATTAGTTGCATCTGCTTATGAAAATTCCTCCCTAACAAGATTTTTATTCCCAACTCGAGCATTAGGAGTAAAAAGAAGTGCTGGCAAGTGCTAAGCCTTTTTATGACATTCGACGAGATAAGAATATAACGTGTTGGAAATAGGTCAAGTCTTTTGTAGTGAAATATCGTTCGACAAGAAAAGAGTGAGACGACCAACTTCCACCTCCAACCTTAGCTATTTTCTTTTTCCTGTACATCAAAGGTTTTTTGAAAGAAGGATCAAAGGTTCTAAGGTCCGCCCAGCCCCTTGACGTATTTTTCCAATACGGCCGCAATATATGGCGCAATTTATAAAATTTTATATTTTACAAATTATGACAAATTTTGGTATTTTCATTGAATAATACAGCCTTACCTTTGAATAAACATTACAAAGTTTTTAAAATCAAAGCATTACTATGCGAATTCAAAGAGAAATTACTTTTAAAACTTTTTCAATTTGATCGCAATAGCGTCAAGGGTAACCCCCCTGTACTCTTGTATAATCCGCGCGCGATGAGATTGGGATGCGACCTTTTGGAACTGAGACGCGCGCGGTAAGCAAACTCACGTCAAAGCCACCTTGTCAAAGTAAAATAAAGTAAATTTAAGATTTACTTTGACAGGTTCCATCCCATTCTCATCGGATTTTAATTAATATTAAATTTCTGGTGTACAATACAGTTTTATCTATTTTAATCTCCTTATGTGGGGAGAAGCACATCAAAAACAAGAAAAATAATCCAGCAGTGTTTCCCAAACTTTGTTCTGCCACGGCCCGGTAATTTTCAGACTAACCCTTCGTGGCCCATTCAATTGTTTTAACCCCCCTGGTTAAAACTATTGGGAAAAAAATCACAAACCGCTAATGGAAAAAAAAACATATCTTCTTTTTGGATGCGTTTTTTGCTTGAGGAGGTCAGTTTAGGTGATACGATTTTAATCGTAGGTTCTAGGATCTGGAATCTAAACCTTAGGTCCTAAAAATTGTTGCGTTGATAACCTAATGAAGAGTTTTTAGCAAAAAACGCATCCAAAAAGAAGATATGTTTTTTCCATGGGCGGCGCTAGTATTGCCTAGGCCTTAAATAGATAGAGAATGAAAAAGGAATGCTGCGACCCGGTATTTCATTTTAATGGCCCGGTACCGGGTCGCGACCCACCAAATGGGAAACGCTGATCTACAAGACTTGTAAGGACCTAATCAAGACTAACGTTTTACGCACCTGACAAAATTTAAGTTCGCTGTTCAGGCCTAATGCTTCTGTGACTAGAAATTGTATTCGTGCTCGTTTAATTATAGCTGTGCGAAAGGGGTTTACGACTATTAAGACAAAATGACGGTACTACAACTAGTACACCATGTAAATGGCAGCAATTCACTTATGCGCGAAGGCGTGACACTCAAGTTTTATGACGTATCAACTGAAGCTTTAACTCTGAAGCAGATTTCTTAGCGCTTGAGCTCCATTATTCCCAATTCTTCCCTTCGTGATAGTCACCGGGACGGTGGTTGCGAACAACTAGTGGCGTTTACCACCCTGGTGGCAAATACCACTCTTATTTCCCAACGTTCCCTTTCGAGCTCGCCACAAGATTTGATGAAAAAGTACGGGGCTTAGGTACATAAGGTCGTCGGAGGCTACTGATAGGCTCACAAACCCCGTAATAATGTGTAAGGGGTGAGGAGGTGGTGGTGATCATCAGTAGCGGATTTAGGGGGGGGAGGGGGGGGGGCATAAGGGGTTCATTCCAAATTATACTTTATGTTACTTTGACAACGAAAATTCGCTGAACAAAAATAGCTCAGTTTAGCTACAAAATGTAAAAAACTGTTAAAATTTTGAATTTCCCGCCACGCTGCTATCTTCCAGCCTTAAAAAGGTCGCATCCTATTAATATCCCGCGCGGATTACTTTAAAAAATCTCGATTTGTGATAACTATTGCTCAATGCATAGTATAGCACGCATTTTGACTTTAGAAGCGGTTAGGTTGGTGGTAGACATGAACATCGTGATTTGTAAAGTCTTTGGCCATAGGTATGGCTGGGCGGAGGTTTTACCTCACCACATGTTACATACGTTACACACAATACAAGTCAGTATAATTTAGATTTCCAAATTGAACACGTCTTCCTTGAAATACATTGTCAAGCGCTGAAGCCGCACTGCTGAAGTTAACCGCATATTTTACTGCCACATGACGTAGATAATAATAATATCTCGCCTCGCCCATAAAATTGGCCTTAAAACTTTATTGAGTGTGTCAAACGTCGCCCGTTGACCTTTTCAATTGGGCCCCAGTGTTTACCTAGCCGACGTAAAATGTGTGCTTCGGGTTGACTGTTAAATTGTTGTTTTATGCGACTTTGATCTCTTGGACATGACTAGGTATCGGTACTTTTGTTTTTACGATTGCTCGGTCGTGTACTGGGGTACTAGAATTGACCCGGTTGTGTGATGCCATCTCCAAGATTACAATCCAAATCCAACACATCTTTGAAACCAATAAGTACTGAAACAATGTCAGGATGATAACCTAACCGAAAAGCGCGTTAGAAGTAGAACGCTTCTCTTTATTTCTAATGTGACGTACCTAACTTATTATTGCTAGAGCCTTTATACTTTAAGTGATAATTTACGTCTATACAGCTCTACTTAACTATGCTGTTGATCTAACTCTAGGTAGACAACAGAGAGAGCGATAGAGAGCATTATATCGAATGCTATCGAGCTCTATATGACCTCTTATGCTAGAACTGCTGGCAAGCCTTAGGCTGCGCGACTTCGCCGATAAAGTGCAAGAGATTAAGAGATGGTTCACGAAAAATGGTCACCTGAGTACGAAGCGAAGAGACTTGGCATCAACAAAATAGACGCATTCGAGATGTGGTGCTGGAGGAGGCTGCTTAGAATACCTTGGGCGGCAAAGCGCGAGGCCATAATTAAAGAACTCAAAGTCCCTAAACGCTATGTCTACTACACCATGCTATTTTAGTGGTTTTAAAGCTATTCCAAAATTTTACTCCAAAATGAGCGAAAAAAAAAAACACTTCCCAATACAAATGTCTATCGCCAATCGACACCATTTGTATGACGAAGTGACATTTTTCTTCGCGCATTTTGAACACCAGTGCAACAAAATACCTTCGGCTTTAAAACCACTAAAATAGCACGGTGTATATGCCAAGAAAAGACTCTCAACTTGTTTGGACACATAATGCGATCGCCCGCGCAATAGTCTAGAGAACCTCGTAATATTGGGGCAGGTGAATGGCAAACGCGCAGTGGAAGGGCACCACCCAAGTAACATTTCATTTGGGCCTAGGTTGTAAAAATTGCCTTTAGGTTTTAGAAGAGTTGTACAAAGGTTAATGATTTGCTAGTTGGTTAAATTTAGTATTTGAGAATGATTACTAAGTCCTAAAACTAATAGTCTATTGTTAAAACCTTGAAGTTGCTGACAAGAGTTAACGTTAACGTTATTATGACTTGTGTTTCAAGAGCTTACAGCCTCAGGATCTTATAGTTGTCGTAAGCTACTGATAAGGTTCTGGAAAGGCTGTCATTTAACTTATGTGTGATCTAAAGGTTAAATTTTTAACCTTGATATTACCATAAGGTTTTGAAAAGTTGAAATTGCTTATAAGTAGTTTCTAAAACCTACCTACAACTTTGAGGTTAGATCAGAGTTGTCTAGGCAAACAAATTAGGACTGTGTGGTGAAAAACAAAACCAATAAGCTGTTGTTTTGCGCTGAAGGCATGATTCAATTCCTATAGGAATATTATAAAGCTTGAGAGGCATCCTCAAAACCCGACAGTTGTCTCCGCGACTTCAAAGAATAGGTATACATTGTAAGCATTACGCGTCTTGAAAAATGAACCGACACAGGGTGATACAAAAAAAGGAGTGGAAATTTTAAGCGTAAAGTGCGTAAAAATGTTATGAATGATTAATACAACGGTAAGTTTTATAATTTTTATTATTTACTAGTTGTAAACTTCTGTTCTCTGTAAACTTCGTATCAGTTCGATTTCGCTATTTATTTTTTTGTAATTTTCAGCTGTTCCTTTAAATCGATGAAGCCATTTTTTTTCATTTAGTGACACTAATGGAAAGCTGGGTATTCAAGATAATAAGTACACATTAAATTAATATGTATTTTTTTTTAAGAAATAGATGTTTTGGTGAAGTTTTTTTGGAAAGTATTAAAACATTTTTCACACTAAAAAAATACAAATACCAATTTTTACAGAATGTATGTGTAATAATGGAGGATACGACAACAAAATAATAATAATGAAAAATAAGGGAGGACCATATACCACAAACATGTTTTTATACTTTTAGAATACCACCCTTAGGCCCGGTTTCTGAATTGAGAATTTCACTAACCAAATGCTTAGGTATCGTTCTGTCACTGCAGATGTCACACAAGAGAATGTGACAGAACGATACTTAAGCATTTGGTTAGTGAAATTCTCAATTCAGAAACCGGGCCTTAGGGTGGTATTCATGAACGATACTTAAACTGAGATCCAAATTGAACTCAGTTTAAACTTAGTTTAAAGTGAGCTCAATTTTGAACTTACTTTAAACTGAGTTCAAAATTCTAGGGTCGGCAGACTTAACCACATAAGTGCTATACAATTTCTATAGGACTTATGTGGTTATGTCCGCCGACCCTAGAATTGATCTATGTTTAAGGCGCTGGGCATAGTGAATTAGGCCGCGCGCAAAAAAAATGCACAAAAACGATTCCTGTATCAAATACACTAAAAAAATCGAAAATGTTCACATATCAAACCCTAGAATTAGGTGAGAGCTATCTAAAACAGCCAGTTTTGTGGTGATATCCAAAACAGATTGCAAGATATTTTGTTTGAAAAAAAGTGCGCCGCCTATTTTTTTTCATCAAAAATATCTTCAAAACGTTTATGAATGTCAACACGAAACTGGCTGTTATAGATAGGTCTCACCTAATTCTAGGGTTTGATATGTGAAAATTTTCGATTTTTTTAGTGTATTTGATACAGGACTCGATTTTGTGCATTTTTCTTGGCGCGCGGGCTATTCACTATGTACAGCGCCTTAAACTTAGTTTAGTGAGATCAATTTTGAACTTACTTTAAACTGAGTTCTAAATTGATATTATTATTATTCGAATCGAATCGAATCCAACGGAATCTAATCGAATCGAATCGAATCGAATGTAATCGAATCGAATCGAATCGAATGTAATCGAATCGAATCGAAACGGATAGAATCGAATCGAATCAGATATTGCTAGATTCATACTGATTCAAGTATCAAAATTTTAACTGCTCATATCTCCGAAACGGCTAATGCTAGACCCATGTTTATGGTACTCTAAAAAAAGGACTTGACGAGCTTTATCTGATGAAAGCAACAAAAATAATAAAAAGTTATTAAAAATTTATAAAAAATAAGTATCAAAACTTTAACTGCCTATAACTCCTAAACGGCTAATGCTAGACCCATGTTTATGGTACTCTGAAAAAAGGGCATGACGAGCTCTACCTGATAAAAGAAAAAAATAAAAATAAAAAAGAAGTATCAAAACTTTAACTACCCATATCTCCTAAACGGCTAATGCTAGACCCATTTTTATGGTACTCAAAAAAAGGGTTCGACGAGCTCTACCTGATGAAAGCAACAAAAATAATAAAATGTTATTAACTAGTGGTTCGCCCCGAACTTTGAACTCGCGACCCCATATCTCAGCAACCCCTCGACCGATTTGGCTCATGTTTGAACTTAAAAATTCTCTTTACCTTATTTACCTGCCCACCTGACGATCCGACTAAATTTACTCAAGTTATCGTCGAACGAACATTCATACATACATACATACATCGATTGAATTGGATTTGATTTGATTTGATATTGATTTAATTCGAATCGAATCGAATCAATTTAAATTAAATTACTAATTTGGGTCTAGCATTGGCCGTTTAGGAGATACTAGTGGTTCGCCCCGAACTTTGAACTCGCGACCCTCTATCTCAGTAACCCCTCGACCGATTTGCCTCATTTACCCGCCTACCAAATTTCATGACGATCCGACTACATTTACTCAAGTTATCGTCGAACGAACATTCATACATACATACATACAAACGCCGGATTGTTCCAGTAGACTCGGAGAACTTCGCTCGCTCGTTCAAATATGGGCAGTTAAAGTTTTGATACTTCTTTTTTATTCAACGAGCGAGCGAAGCGAGCGAAGTTCTCCGAGTCTACTGGAACAATCCGGCGTTTGCATGTTTGTATGTATGTATGTATGTTTGTATGTATGTTCGTTCGACGATAACTTGAGTAAATTCGGTCGGATCATTATGAAATTTGGTAGGCGGGTAAATGAAATTAAAAGAATTTTTAAGTTCGAACATGAGCCAAATCGGTCGAGGGGATGCCGAGGGTTGTTAAGTTTATATGGGGTCGCGAGTTCACAGTTCGGGGCGAACTACTAGTTATTTTTGTTTCTTTCATCAGGTAGAGCTCGTCGAGCCCCTTTTTTAGAGTACTATGAACATGGGTCTAGCGTTAGCCGTTTAGGAGATATGGGCAGTTAAAGTTTTGATACATCTTTTTATTATTTTTGTTGCGTTCATCAGGTAGAGCTCGTTGAACCCTTTTTTTGAGTACCATAAACATGGGTCTAGCATTAGCCGTTTAGGAGATATAGGCAGTTAAAGTTTTGATACTTGAATCAGTACACACGACAGCACGTCGACCCTTACACGCTAGCACTTTGCTCGGTTACGTTACGGGCGATTTTACAACAACTGACGTGTTGTCGTGTGTACTATGAATCTAGCAATAGCCGATTCGATTCGATTCGATTCGTTTCGTTTCGATTCGATTCGATTCGATTCGATTCGATTCGACTCGTTTTATTTCGTTTCGATTCGATTCGATTCGATTCAATTCGATTTGATTCGATTCGATTCGAATAATAATAATATCAATTTTGAACTCAGTAATACCAGTTGGTTAAAGTAACTTCAAAATTGATCTCACTAAACTAAATATAAACAGAGATCAATTTTGAACTCGGTTTAAAGTTAGTTCCAAATTGATCTCACTTTATACTAAGTTTAAACAGAGTTCAATTTTGATTTCAGTTCATGACCACCCTTAGAGCAGCCTGTAGCTGTTTGTTGAACGAAGGTCAAACGCATGTCCCCCTACAACCAAAACTTAAAAGCAACAAATTTAGCTCAGTGGTGGTTTTCGCAACTGGTAAGTCTTGGACAACTCCTGGTAATAACCTTGAAGCGTTGAAAACAGCCTTGTCGTTTGAGGTAGCTCCGCGAGATTACCTTCAGCTCTTATTTTGGAAAATCTTAAGAGCTCTTAGCTGTTACAGTTCTGAAAAGGAAAAACATAATACTTTCAAGTAATTTCCTAACGTCAGCCATATTTAATATTAAAAAATGAAAAAAAAAACGAAACAAAACCAATATTTTAATTAAATAAAGCGTAATCAAATACCATGTGCTACACGATTTATAATATATATTTTTCATATGAATAGTAGTTTGATTTCTGATGTGACTTACCACCGATCACCAATTTATTTTATTTTATTTTATTAAAAAATATCCGAAATGTTTAACTTATGAAAGGCCCGTCTTGTATACAGCACTATTATCGTAAAGTTTCACGATGAAGTGCCAATCGCACTATATTTTGATTATTTCCTGACTTTACCAAGCTACTTATTATTTTTATAAACACTTTGCTTATCTAGCCATTTTGAAAGATGGCCGAACGAAAAAGGAATGACGCCATTGTAAATAAGTATTTGAATCTGTGTAAAAAATCTTAAACAGAAGCTATTTAAAACTTGTAAGTCCTGGAAAGGTATTTATTCATATCCATCAAAAAGGTTCTAAGTTGTCATAGAGTTACATCCAAGACTAATTTAGAACTTATAAGTTGTCTTGCAAGGTTATAATAACGTTAAATTAAGGTTGTGAAGGTTATATTTAGGTTCTATGCAAGTATTGGAAAGGTTCTGGATTTGAGCTATAGGTTGTGCTGTAGCTCTCAGAAAGGTTCTAAAACCGGGGCCCTTTTGGCACTCAGAAGGTAATTACAAGGTTAATATAACTTTATTGAGAGTTATAAGACTTACGAGCAGATTTCCATACAAAGGTTCTAGAACCTGTTCAAAACCTTTCTACAACCTAAAATGTTACTTGGGCAACCAGATGGTCTGAGCGGCTGGAGGAAGCATTCAGCGGGCAGTTCATATGACGGAAGACTGCTCCCAATGGAAGCGAGTGCGACATGGTTGCGATCCTCAGCTATGACGAATCGTTTAGAAGAAAAAAAGATGAAGCACTACCACCATAGTCTGTCCATTCCCAAGCAGATTCAGAGGAATATAGAAAGCAGATGGAAAGACGAAAAGAAAGAACTCAATGTGAAGTCTCATAGGATACTACGAACAGAGCATAGTGGAGAGAAATAAAGACAGCTGACCCCAGTGTCGAACTTAAGCTCGAAAGAGAAAGATATACCTTTTTCATCATCCATTACGCGTCCATTACAGCAAATTATGAAATGTTTAAACTTCACGACGTCATCGCCAACTTCTGCGAGCTCCCGAGCTATGTATTAAGGGATTAATGGTCGTTTAATTTTATTGAGTGTCCCAACTTTTGCTTCAGGGCTTGGGATGAACTGGCCCCCTGGGGCTTGACCCTTTCATTCCTTTTAAATTTTATTTCTACTCTCTGATGTAGATAAATGTATTGCAACTCCTACCGAAATTTTATATTTACCTTTTTTCTGAACTAAGCCATTGGTGATAGATAACGAAGAATATAAATAGGGTTTAACATGGGGTAGAGCTACATATTTTCTCATTTCAGTGTCAGGACACTAAACATCTATCTACTCTACACAATCTATGTATTCGCATCTGGTTGTCGCTTTAAGTGACTAGAGGGCTGGCGCAGTGGTGACTTACTTAATGAGCGTCATGTTACTAAATCCAGAGTCAAAACCCTGTTGTTGTGATGTAAATATTACAATACCAGTAGGTTCACGTCCCTTTTGAAGTAACGCAAAGTTCCCCCTTTTTGATACGTATATTAAAATCTTCCCGGCGATGATACCAGTAGACTTTGTACTTCGTAAGTAGATATATAGATAGAGAACACTTTATTGTATACCAAAAATAATTTTAATAAATAATTAATGTAATTAATAGTTTTCTTAAAACTTATAGCTAAGGACAGAAAAATCGACGATCCCATTGCTAAGAGCGATTTCTTCCAGACAAGCTTTGGCTGGACAGGATACTTATAATAGGTAAGCAAATAGATGTACTTCTACAGATTCTGAATTCTTCATTGGAGTATTAGGGCGAGGATTGCTTTTGCTATCGCTGAATATCGGAAAATGGCCGACTACTGGTAATTCAGCACATCTTTTTGTGTGACAGTTTTCTCAGACTGACATCTCATCAGGTTTCCTCAGTTTGAATCAATTCACCATTCGTATCTATAACCATAAGTTAAACCAAAGTAAGGTAAACGGGCCAACCGCCACCTATAACTTGAATTTAACGGCAGTTTTCGTGCTATTATTTCCCGAACTTGCGAGACTGCAAATTGCCTACTTTTCCTGGCAAATTGTAATTTCTCGTGCCAATAAATTGCTATCATTAATTGCTGGCGACTTTTGCGGCGCAACTTTCGGTGCCTATTAGTGAAATATTGGGGTGGAATTCTGATTTGTGGAGTTTTGTGTTGAATTTAGTGGCTAGAAACTAAATAGAATAACCAACCAGAAGAACCTCTATCAAACTGAACATAATGTTAAGAATTCGGAAGGCAAAGTTTTTTGTTCGAAAGTCCGTTATTGGCTTAATCTTATCTTTAGACAATATTGAGAAACTAATTCAAATATTTTTTATTTTGGTCCAGTAGTTTTGTTTTTAGGCGCTAAAATGTTTTGTTCCTATGACCGCCAACAGTATGCAGACCGACGCGTGACGTCATAAAACCGTATCTTTGAAACGTTGTAAAATCCAAAGTACTGAACCAAAATAAAAAATATTGAAATTAGTTTCTCTATATTGTCTAAAGATAAGATTAAGCCAATAACGGACTTTCGAACAAAAAACTTTGCCTTCCGAATTGAATAGCCTAAAGTCAACACGTGGAGCCAAAAAAGGCGAATTGACTTTGTCTGTCCTGTGGACTACTGAAAGCAATGCTAAACGTAGGTGCAGGAGATCCATCGAAACAATGCCCCCATTCACTGCATCGAACTCGCGAATGGTCGCTCCTAAGTGTGAGTGAAGGTGCCACTGGACGCTGCATAATTCATCTGTCCTGTTTTGTATGTAAATGCCAGTGCAACAGGAAGCAAACAGTCTCGGGATGAGCATATCCGAGCTTGAGATGAAGGCGCAAAATCGGCCAGAATGGAAAACTGTTTTGAGAGCCCTATGTCCCTGGTTAGGGAAGACAAAGCTAGGGCTAAGAACAGAACTGGATAGGAATATGGAATATGGATATGGAATTTCCGCTATATGTAGGTAAATCCAAACGCACAAATAACGAGTTTGTACGGATGGATGGATATTCGGATGTTTGTTACTCTTTCAAGCTGAAACGGTTGAACGGATTTGGATGGCCTTTGGTATAGAGATAGACGTACTCGGGAATTACGCAAAGGTTATAAATTACTAGCCTTTGCCGCCGCTGACATCGATAACGGGGAAAATACAGGGTAAATTTTCACTCTCTACCACCTCTCCAGCCTCTCCTTGCTCCTATTTGTTACAATGCGCCGCAATAGTACATTACTGCCGCGATCTGTAATGAGTGCGTTTCTGGCGCGCTTTTGATGGCCGACAGAGCGCAGCGTAGCGCAGCTCAAGGCCCTCACAGTACGGTCAGCATTGCAGCCCTTGATGGACAAGCTGGAATGAAGGCCGAGACCGAAGGTCGAGGCCTTTATAGCGCGGCCAGCAAGGGCTGCAATGATGACCAAACTTGAGGGCCGAGACCGTAGCTAAGCTAAGCTCGAGGCAATCATAGCGTGGCCAGCAGCGCACTCATTGCAGACCAAGGCTTGTATAGTGCTTTACTCAAACAATGTGAGTAATTAAAATAGTAATTTAATTAGCTTACCTTTTGTCGTAGATTAGGTACTGTCTGTCGATTATCCATTCCGCAAACTTTTGTTGGTAATTTTGCTTGTATTTTTCTTTTGACTTCGGTGGCAATAAATTTCCAATTACAGTACTGGTACCACGAGTGCTTACTGTCAATGTCACTGAAAGTGACAAGTTGCATAAACAACCTTACTACTATAGTATTAGGATACATGACAGACGTCCGGCGGACGTCCGGCACAGCTTTTTCGCACTCGTGGTAGCTATACTGATTTCGATTGCTTTTAAATGTCCGGCGGTGCTAAACACATTAAATCGGAGGATTCGTCGCTTTAAGAGTTCACTTTTTCAACAAAAACACAGAAAACATCACTTCGAACAAAGCGCGAAACGGCGAAAACAATATGGCCGGGCTTTTTTTTTTTCTGTGCAATTTGTACACTGCCAGTACCTATACAGCCCAATTCTAAATAAATACTTTTTGCGCCTGATGTTTGAGTTCTATTTATGAAACAAAACTCGACATTAATGGATTTTCATACAGTTTTTCTGGCCGCAAAACACGACATTAATGAAATTTCATACAACTTTTCTGGCGCCTAATCAAAGTAGCCTGCAAGTCCTCCTTTGCTCAAAGAAGGTTGTCGAATTAATGACCACATTACGAGCTTTTTTGAGTAAAAATATATACAATGTTATATTTGTTACAAAAGATGCTAACTCTTTTTACAGGGTAATAGCACCCGGTAATAGGGATCACAACCTGAATATTTTTTTTTGGTCTATGACGTTCCGTTGATTTTTAAATTAATAAAATGTGAACGCTGTGGCGGGAGAAAAGTATTTTTTAAATAATGTTTTCATTGACTTTCACAATGTTTTTAACAACTCAGACCTATGCAAATGCACCTACACATACAAACATATTTTTCATCTCCCACGCTCGGAAAGTTTGCTGTTACTAGTAACTTACGATCGTGTAAAGGCCGGATTTAAACTATCTGAACTTTTGTGCGCTTCGAAATTTGAACGCGACGCCGGGACAGTCTTTCCCGCGCCCTATGGTTTTGAAAAAGAAAAAAACACTGGCCGTTTAAGTAGATGCCAGATCCCGATGGAAAATAAAACCTCATTCATAGTTCGTTTAAACGCGTATTTCAGCGAAAGCGATTGTTCGTGCCCATTCTCTATACAAAACTGTGAATGTAAATGGTGCATAAGCATCTTTTAAAAAGGTAAAGTCACGGAATGGAACATTCAGAAACGCGGTTTCTTCTTATAGTCTTTTCAATATTTTGTACACATATTTATTTTTAAATACCAGTAAATAAAAAAAATGCTGTGCTTCTGTTTTATCAAATAGATAACACTGGTATACAAAATTTAACTTTTTTTTTGTTTTATGAAGTTTCTCAACTGTTTCTTACTAATTAGAGTTCGCTGATTTCATATCTATCCTTAGTTTTTTTCTAGCAGCTCTAGTTTTTGTGATACAGGTACTTCTCAAAATTTCGTTACTCTGCTTACTTATATTTTTTTAGTGCAAAAAATTTATTAAACATCGTAATTAAATCGATATGTTTACATTGAGAACGACTTGTTTAAACGATCCAAATAGTTTTGGTGCTGTTTGTGGTGAATGTAAGTGTCAAGGAGTCGTTTAAGTGCGTCTGACTTTATAAAAAAAGGCCTATTTGGACTTCTTTGGGACGCCATTACAAGTGTTTAGTAAGCCTTGGATCCCAAATTTTGTATGTGATAGTTGCGTAACATCATTGCGTTTATGGGCTAATAAAAAAAGACCAACTTTGAAGTTCAAAAGTGCTATGATTTGGCGTGAACCGACTAATCATCACGATGAGTGTTATTTTTATGTTTTAAATATTACCGGAATATACCGCAAAAAATGTTCCAAATGGACTTACCTGAGATTGAAATCAGCTATAAGACCAATTCTAAATACCAGCAAAGAACCTGTGGCTGATACGCAAACTAGTACTTAGTTTCCAATGTAACACCACAAGTTCTGAACTCTAAATATTCCGGAAATTCCAGAAAAAAACAAATCTGGTATTTTTGACGGTCCTCAAATCAGGGAACTAATAAATGACCAAAATTTTACTGACTGTATGACAGATTAAGAGAAATCTGCATGGATTTAATTTTTTTAAGTTGTGAAAAATTTTTTAGTAATTAAAAAGTTTCCAGACTACATTCAACACATTGAGCAGCTCATGTTGCACTTTCAATGATTAGGATGTAACATGAGCATCAAGATACACTTCCTCTTCAGCCATTTAGACCACTTCCCAGAAAATTTAGGCTATTTAAGCGAAGAACAAGGAGAAAGCTTTCATCAGGACATTCACACGATGGAAGAGTACCAGGGTCGTTGGAATGCAAATATGATGGCTGATTACAGCTGGAGCATTCAATACAAAACTGAAGTTTTGATTCATGCAAGAAAATCTTATAAAACATTTTTTTTTTCATGTTAGGTTAAAGAATTTTTTTTTTATATTTTATAATTCGAGGTTTTTCGCTAAAAATGCTATATGTTAATATTTCAAAAACTAGAGCTGCTAGAGAAAAACCGACAACAGATTTGGAATCAGTGTGGCCTAATTATACAAAATCAGGTATAAAATTTCATAAAACAAAACTACTGTTTACCAGTGTAATTATGTTTTGGTTTGTTAAATAATTTTTTTCAAACGATATTACTAATTTCATTTTTTATCTCCTAGAAATTTTTAATTTATATGGTAAAAGTTCAGAATGCACCCGGAAAAAAAACATTCTTTTATTTACATTATTTTTGTGTCTGGATAAATAAACTTCAGGAAATTATTAAAAAAACGAATGGTTTTAATACCAACGAAGCTCAAAACTTTAGTGCGGCAGCCGTAACTACAGTAAAATATGCTTTTAAAAGGAACTTATTTGACTCACCTGTTTTGCCTGTAAGTAGTTGTCTATAGAGTTTGTCCCGCTTGGCTAACAAAGTCATTTCCTCGCTTCTGTGAGATGAAAAGTTTTGTGTTTCGCACGAATGCAATATTATTTGCGTCTCGTGCTTCTGAATACCTCGCTACGCTCGCTACGCTCAGGTTTCTTTTTTTGAACCACTCGCTACGCTCGTGGCTCAATTTTAGAAACCTTCGCTAGCTCGGTTTTCAATACAAGCACTCGCCGCAAACAATAATTTTGCATTCTTGCATAACAAATAACTATTTAAATTTGAGGTAATACCAAGAATAAAAATGTTATGAAAATTTTGAGGTTATAAAATAAAAATTGTTATTTTCAGCTTTTTTTTACAGAATTGACATCCTGTTGACCGGTACGTTACACCCTGTAAAAAGAGATAGGATGTTTTGTAACACGTTGTATATATTTATACCTAAGTATGGAAAATAAAATTGCGCTTTCATCAACGTTGTAGGACAAAAGTAGTTGGAAAGCAATTATTGTAGAAATTGACATGTTTCAGGAATAAAGCTATTTAAACACTAACGCTCTGTAGTTAGACAACGTTTCATGTAAGTCGCGGGCAAAAGCTAGCAGAAACCGCCTTGCATTAACTAACCAAATTGGAAACTGAATCTCGTCTACATATTTGCCCGCCACATATTATGTACTAGCTTTTCGCCCGCGACTTCGTCCGCGAAGACTTATAAGAAGTTGCCTGGGTACATCTTTCACCATTAACAAATTAGCATGAATAGAGTCATGGGTGTGTATTTTTGTAAGCTATCTCTATTCCAAATGTCATCCAAATCCGTCGTGCAGTTTCAGCGTGGAAGTGTATGTGTTGTGTATGTGTGTGACCAAATTGGTAAAGATCAAATGAATCCAACAAAAAAAAAATACATACCTTGAACCTTTTTGGCCGTTTTAGGTGTATCATTATTATTGTTTTCTTCATGCTTAGTAGATTTGCTATAAAACGCCAAAAAAAAATACATACCTTGAACCTTTTTGGCCGTTTTAGGTGTATCATTATTATTGTTTTCTTCATGCTTAGTAGATTTGCTATAAAACGCAACTGTAGTTAAATGTTAATTGAATAGTTGTAGCTTTAATGGTTCCGGCATTGTTATTGATACTACACCAGGAAAACTCTTAAAATATTTCCACCCTTTTTGATGCTGAAACATGTGTTTAATTATTATGTCTGATTTAATACACGACTACTTAGTTTCAAGTTAATCTGAACCAATAAAATGATAATTTCATACAAATTTTGAACCCCGTTTTGGCCGTTTTAGAGTTAACATTATTACTTTTTCCTTCATGGTTGGTAGTTTTGCTATAAAACGCAACTGTAGTTTTACAAAGTTGTAACTTAAATGGGTTGGGCCCAGCATTGCTACTACATCAGGGAAAAATATTCAACGTTTCCACCCATTTTAACCCTTCATTCGCTGAAATGAGAAAAATGCTGAAACACGTGTTTGATTATTTCTGATTTAGCATACGAATACTTAGTTTCAAGTATATCAGATAAAAAAAAATGTATTTCATACCTACTTTTAACCCCGGTTTGGGCATTTCAAGGGTTAACATTATTACTTTTTTCGTCATGGTTGGTAGTTTTGCTATAAAACGCAACTGTAGTTCAAATTTCAAAGTTCTAACTTAAATGGTTTGGACCCAGCATTGCTACTATATCAGGGAAAAATCTTCAACGTTTCCACCCATTTTAACCCTTCATTCGCTGAAATGAGAAAAATGCTGAAACACGTGTTTAATTATTTCTGATTTAGTATACGAATGCTTAGTTTCAAGTAAATCGGACCAAAAAAAAATTTTATTTCATACAAAATTTGAACACCGGTTTGGGCATTTGAAGGGTTAAAATTATATTCTTTTTTTCATGGTAGGTAGTTTAGCCACAAAACACTACTGCAGTTTCAATTTCATAGTTGTAGCTTTAATGGTTTAGGCCTGGCATTGATACTACATCAGGAAAAATCTTCAAACTTTTCTACCCCTTTTAACCCTTTTGTGGACAGAAATTTGAAATACGCTGAAACACGTGTTTGATGGTTTCTTATTTAATATACAAATACTAAGTTTCAAGTAAATCGAACCAAAAAAATTTTTTATTTCATACAAACTTTGAACCCCGGTTTGGGCATTTGAAGGGTTAAAATTATATTTTTTTCTTGATGGTGGGTAGTAATGCTATAAAATGCAACTGCACATTCAATTTCAAAGTTGTAGCTTCAATGGTTTGGGCCCAGCATTGCTACTACATCAGGAAAAAAACTTCAACGTTTCCACCCATTTTAACCCTTCATTGGCTGAAATGAGAAAAATGCTGAAACACGTGTTTAATTATTTCTGATTTAGTATACGAATGCATAGTTTCAAGTAAATCGGACCAAAAAAAAAATTTATTTCATACATACTTTGAACCCTGGTTTGGGCATTTGAAGGGTTAATATTATATTTTTTTCTTCATGGTAGGTAGTTTTGCCACAAAACACTACTGCAGTTTCAATTTCATAGTTTTAGCTTTAATGGTTTAGGCCTGGCATTGATACTAAATCAGGAAAAATCTTAAAACTTTTCTACCCCTTTTAACCTTTTAGTGGGCAGAATTTTGAAAAACGCTGAAACACGTGTTTAATTGTTTCTTATTTAATACACAAATACTAAGTTTCAAGTAAATCGGACCAAAAAAAAATTTTATTTCATACAAACTTTGAACCCCGGTTTGGGCATTTGACGGGTTAAAATTATATATTTTTCTTCATGGTGGGTAGTTTTGCTACAAAACGCTACTGAAGTTTCAATTTCATAGTTGTAGCTTAAATGGTTTGGGCCCGACGTTGACACTACATCACGAAAAATATTCATACATTTCAACCTCGTTTAACCCTTAAACGGCTAAAATTAGAAAAAAGCTAAAATAGGTGTTAAATTATTTTTGATTTAATATACGAATTCTTAGTTGCAAGTAAACCCGGACAAAAAAAATTTTTTTTTCATACAAATTTTGGACTCCATTTTTACCGCCATAAGGGTTAAACTTGAAGTAAATCTGTCTTAACCCGTAGCGTGTCTACAAATTACAACTATTGTCAAATTTTCACTATTGTGGCATTAGCGGTTTTGTTCCAGCATTGATCGTAACTGGTGAAAAAAATCGAAAAACTTTGGCACCCATTTTAACCCTTAAGAACATAGAAATGAGAAAAAATCTGAAATAGGTGTCAAGTCATTTAAAAAAAAAAGTACAAAAAATCAAGATTTAAGAACAAAAGACAAAAAAAAAATTTTTTGCCATACACACTTTCAGCCCTATTTTGACCCACTTAAGGGTTAAATAAAAAAAAATCGCTTCTTAAATGAACCCTCCACCATATAACGAAACTTTTGTCCAAATTTCATACTTATAGGTTCAGCCGTTTGGGCTGTAGCGTGATGAGTCAGTCAACCTAAGCCTTTTATATATATAGATTGTACTTGCGAACACCTTGCTGGAGCCATAATTCAATTTACATTCTCAACACGGAAATTTACAACTACCGGCTACCCGTTGAAACTCCATTTACCTCTCCACTTGCTACTAGTTGCTACTGGACTCGGTCTATGGTTTTCTATTATCTTTTTACAGGGTTTTTATAGCACCCAGTGATTATCAAAATCCGTTCACGTAGAAAATAGTGCTGAGCTAACAAATAAAAAAAATCTATCTATCTATTCAGCCCATAAATAAAGTCCACTGCTGGGTATAGGCCTCTTCCTTTTCACACCAACCCCCTCGGTCTATGCCAAGCTCGTCCATTGTCCTCCCGCTGTTTTGACAATGTCATCGACCCTTCGAGCTTTCGGTCTACCCACTGACGGAAATATACGGGTCGAATAGAGTACCTCCTCCTTTTTTTAAGTCGGTAAATAAAAAGAAAATCGGTATCCTATGTCGATGATTGTACCTACCTTTGATGTTATTGATGATCAATACGACAAAGCCATGTCATCGTGGACTGCCTAATTAGCAGCTGATCGATGCCTCGACTGGGAAATGCAATGGGCATTGTCAAATCCTATTTTTTATTCTATAAATCGAAAAAAATAGACAAATATAAGAAACTAATTTGAATATTTTCTTAATATTTAATGTAACTATTTTTTATTAATTATTTAAAATTTCAAAAAGTTTTGTGTATGACGTCACCACTGGCATTATGTACTGAGTTCATTGCATACATTCATGCTTTTAAAAAATAAAAATTTGTTGACGTTTGACAAACGTCAGTGTTAAGTCAACAAGAGTTGGGTGTTTTGACATTTTTTTTAACTATGTTTGTCCCTGCACGGGATAAGTGTGTTTTGACAGTTGTTGTTGTTGACGAATGTATTTTTTTAAATATTTGTAGGCAATGGAACTACCGCATTAGAGCCAATGATGACGTCATCGAAAGAAAAATGAAGTAAACATTTTTGGCGATAAATATTAATAATCCGTTTTAATTTTACTTATTTAAACCCCTAATAGTAATCAGTATCCCTATTCCTCGAAATGGTTTTCAATTTACGACAATCGATGCCTCCCAAATCATTGCCACACATGTAGCGTTGACATCGTGTTGGACGTGTCCTATGCCTACGCCTGATTATGATAAGAAAAGGATGCCTGATTGATTGACTGTGATTAGAAAACGATCATCATCAACATCATCATCAGCCTGTGCCCCTGTGTTCTCTAACATATCCACCGTAAATAATCCCGTTTTTAAATGTCAAAAAAATATTGTTGATTTCATTAAGGACTAATTTCCAGTGTTTTAACGGTTTGTCGGTGAGTGGATTTCTTTGAGAATAGAGGCACATTATGCGTGCGTTTAGTGCGGCGGAATTTTAACACCAGGACTATTTATACTAGCACGAAAGAAATGTTGCTAGCGCGATGCAGGATCCATAGCAAAGCAGCGTATGTAGCAGTTCCCTACGCGCCCGACAGGGGTCGCCAAAACCTCATACCCGCGAGGCAGCCGCATCCGATGCACAGCTGCCGCTCCCTGAATCATTGATCCGCGCCAAGCTGCATCACAATGTGGAGGTTACTGCCAAATACACTGCCTCCTTCTCCTGCCCTATATTAAACCTCTAAATATAGGTAGTATAGTATAGTAAAAATCACGTAAAGTAAAAAACACTCGCATTATCAGGCGCCACAACGCTACGGCCACGGCGAGGTTGTTATAGAACAAATTGAACAAGGTAATTTGAAAACCATTTTTTTTTTAGAATGTTTGTATGTATGTAAAAAAAAAAACTTACTTTTGGTTTCAAGCGTTACTTAATTAAACTATCTTCCCTGAGTCGTGTGTTATATATTTCAAAGTTAAAATAAAATATGCTGCATTTTTCTTACATCTTTGAGTTCGAAAAATGCAGCATTTTTTCAGGCCTTTGGTTCTTTTGTCTACTGTGTCTCAGTTGGCTTGTAGTGGGTTCACTGATCTGAAATCTTGGGTAGGTAATTTTGTATTTCGTAAACGGTTAAACTTACTTGTATTTTTTTGAACTAGCGAGCGAAGCGAGGGAAGTTCTCCGAGTCTACTAAAACAATCCGGCGTTTGTATGTTTGTATGTATGTATGTATGTGTGTATGTTTGTATGTATGTATGTTTGAATGTTCGTTTGACGATAACTTGAGTAAATTTAGTCGGATCGTAATGAAATTTGGTAGGCCGGTACCTAAATGAGGAAAAGAGATTTTTTAAGTTCGAACATGGGCCAAATCGGTCGAGGGGTTGAGATATGGGGTCGCCAGTTCATAGTTCAGGACGAACCACTAGTTGTAATTTGTTGACGGTGGTAATGTAACAGGACTCTGATGTTCTGAGACATCCGTCAGGGATCACCTATCGGAAAACGCTGTTACAGGGTTGCGTTTATTGAAACTCGGCTTCAATATATCTACGTGCTTGAGGTAAGCGTACTGGGTTACTATTTCAAGTTATTTTTAGTTTCAATAAAACTAGTGGTTCGCCCCGGACTATGAATTCGCGACCCCATATCTCAGCAACCCGTCGACCGATTTGGCTCATGTTCGAACTTAAAAATTCTCTTTGCTCCGTTCGCTCCTACCTTTCATGACGATCCGACTAAATTTACTCAACTTATCATCAAACGAACATTCATACATAAAAACATACATACATACAAACATACAAACGCCGGATTGTTCCAGTAGACTCAGAGAACTTCGCTCGCTCGTTCAAATATTTTGTTTTGAAAACGCGGTGCGGATACGGGGATTGGCCACCGTTTATATAGCGAAATTTTGGTTTGTATTGGCGTCTATTATCTGAAAATCCACTCACGCTGTCAACCGTCAAACCGGTATTTTTATGGAATATTACTCTTATGCCACGGAAGTTTTTTTTGGGGTTTCGTTCCGTGCAGCTCCTAGTGGTGGTGGTCTAGTGGTAGAACAAATAGAACAATGGACTCGAAAGCGAGAGACCCAGGTTCGATTCCCGGTGCAGGCATGTAGGTACCTACCTATGACTTTAATTTATTTCAACGTTACGTACATTTGTAAATTTGTAGTTACATTATTTTAGACCCTACCAACGTCTTCCCCCTACAATCAGTACAATTGTCCCTCAGATATTTTTCCGTAACGATATGCTAACTTGATTCCGCCCTCATGCAACACGTATACCGAGGCATTTCATTAAGCTGGCAGGTCTAGCATGAAGGACCGTATCGATCTTTGACAGCGCCAGTTACCACTGTATATTCCACTCGGGTATAAGTGGGAAAGTTTCTAAGTGAATCGAATTGGCCGGAAGGGTTTGGATGTTGGTATGGAGATAGCTTATTCATCAGGATAACTCTTATTTTTCTTCTTGGTGTGCCTCTCCACTAATGGAGGTTGGCCGTCAGCTCTTCATATTCTTCTCTGTTCTTTGCCAAGTGAAATAGATGTTCGACCCTGGCTATCTCCGTCAATTCCTTGATGTTATTGAGCCACGACTTTCTTCTTCTACCAGCACGCCTCTTTCTCTCAATCTTGCCCATCATGATCACTTGAAGAAGTCGGTACCTGCCGTGGCGAAGCACAGGTCCTAGGTAGCTTATCTTCTTCTTTTTTATGGTCAAAATGAGTTCTCGGGAACGACTGACTCGTCGTAGAACTTCCACATTCGTGTCTCTATAGACCCAACTTATTCTCAGCATCCTCAGCATCAGAATAACACTAGGCTATAAATTACTAGCTCGCGACTTTGTAGGCGCTGAATCGCTGATAAAGGGGAAGAATATAGGTAACTTTTTATCTAATTCGGCCAAATGATTTTACGAAATTAAGAGATTCTCACTACAAATACGTCTTGCACCATAGGCTAGCAAGTAAGATACAGCCGTCAAGCAAAAAATCTAGCTTTGACGGCGCAACTATTGGCATTTTAAAACTTGTTTTCACCGATAACACAAATTCCGCAAGCAATCAAAAACTTAGGGCGTCCCTTAAATAATAAAATAAAATGAAGGAAGGAATGAATGAATGACTGAATGAATGAATGAATGCATGCATTGAATAAATGAACTATAATTATTTTAGGTTTTGCCCTATTAAGATTCTACTAACAAAATATGAAAGCAAATCAGAAATAAATTGTATTCAATTAATTGAATTAAATGTTAGGGAGTGCATACTCTGTATCGCGCGATATCGAGCTCTGTAGCAGTAGTTCTTCATGTTAGTCGTACAGGCCTTGTCCTCATTCATATTCGATGGGATGGAAGAGTGAATTAATTTGTGGGTTACGAGCTGATAGATTGCAATGGAATAGGGGTCGGGGCCAATTCCGGGGTTTAGGTCTCCGAAGTGGCTTAATTCCGAATGTGACGCAGTTACTAACCGACCATCTTGGGAGAAACTGTACCTAGTTAGTATTTTAATCATTACTGTACCTTTTTATGCATCCTTCTTCTATAATTTTAATTTTAATTTTTTACTTTCGGTTCTTTCTAGTTTTTTAATTCAAATATTGTTATGTTATTGCCCTCATTCCATTTCCGGCTCTCGAACCATGTACTTTTGAAATCAATTAGAATAATGAAAATAATACTTGTTATTGTCGTGAAACAAAAATCGGCGAACAAAAATAGCACAGTTCAGCTACATAGTTCGCCAACAAATTGTTACTACAGTTTGGCGTATATGGTAACTGTTTGTAAATATGTTTTTTGAAAAAAAAAAAAAAATTGAGTGCCTATTGCAGATTGGCGATTTCCACGCTGAGGGTATTCTGGGTACTATGCTTCTGACGTTCAGGTGTCCTAATGAAGTAACTACCTATTCTAATCGCGCTGGTAGCCCAGACGGTGAGGTCCGAGGTTCGAATCCGCGGGGCTGTATATTTAGTTCATAGCTGTAAGAGCAGGACAGGGCGTGTGCGACCCCACCCTGTCTTACAGCACTTGTAGTAGTAGTTGGTGGACGGTGGTGGAAGAAGAAGAAGTAGAAGTTAAGAGTTCATGGTATTTATTGTAGTTTACACTGACACGTTACATAGTAGAAGTTTGTGGTGTAGTCTGGGCGAGTGGCTAAAGCCGACTCTCGAGTAGAGTTTAGGTGCGAGTGTGCTGCACAATGCAATGTCAGCACCACGCGACCTATGTATGTACGGTGTTGGACCGTACAATAGCAAAGTTACCTGCATTTGAGAATTTGTAGTAGCAACACCACTAGCTAACTGTGATGGAAAACAGAGAAAGGAAATCTGCGCATCTGATGCATAATACAGTCAATGCGAAAATCGCCAATAATCCCCTCTAAAATTGTGTTCTAAAACACTTTTTCTCTTAGAAGAATTGCAAGTGTTGTTGTGTATTAGGTGTTGTGTGGTATGTCCATTGATACCTATGCTGGACACGATAGAGATATCTGGATTAATTGATTAGCAGAATAGCGGCTAGTGACTGTCAGTGGACCAGTTAGCACTACATTATAGTGTTCGTGTTAATTAGTAAGCTAATGTGTTGGTCTTTTGGGAAATATATTAGTCTATGTAGGCTAGAGCGTATTCGTTACCATTATTAGGTTAACTTAGTACTATGTGCGCGTAATAATGTATTTTTAATCATATTTTAGGTCGTTTATGTTTAGGTCGACTTGGACCTAGTCGATAACCCTCTTTCGGTTCCAGTTGCGACTCTTCAGTTCCGCAAAAATTTTAACATGATGCCCCCAAAATCATTACCCATTAGGAAAGTCAAGAGTAAAATCGGCGATTTTTCGCTCAAAGAAAATCTCCACTATGAAATTTTTGGGTAAAATCGGCGACTTTTGGGGCTCTTTAAAAACTGGGAAATGGTGTAAATTGTAATGTATGGCTCTTTAGCCTCAAAAGTTTGCCGACCCCTGTCTTGGACTAACCTGACAGAAGTACCCATGGGTGAATCAAAGTTTAACATAACACATAAATTAATTTATGAATAGTAAAAGAGGTGTAAGCGAGGAGTGAATGCAATCTTTGCCCATCGCCACCTTTCGCCTGATTGGTTTTCCAGTACGTTAGACTTTTAGCTGAATTTCTAGTAAATCTAGCTGTGCTTTTTATAGGAATTCCGTTTCCAAATAGTTGAAGCAAGAAAATGGTCTGACTAAGCTTGCACACTTCAAGTCTACTCCAAGCAGGAATTATAGGTAAAATTTTGATGGTTATTTTTCATCAGTAGAAACCCACAGTGCAAGAAAAATTATATCCTCGGGTAATACCTAGATCCTCAAAAAATTAGAGCCTCTTATGACCCACCAGCCCACCACAGAAAAAAATAAGACTTCAAAATATCGTCTCTATTGCTACTTGGTAGGTAGTGCGTTAAGTATCTGCAGTGAATATTTTATTACCTAGCTTGTGCCAGCCCAGTTGACATGAGCTTCAGTAATATACGAGGCTATTGACAGCTCTAATGCTAGAGTTGCACGTCAAACAAATAACCTCCAATAGGTCTGGCCTGTTGGAGTGCTGTTCGGGCGATTAATAGTGATGAATATAGAGGAATACCAATGTGTCGAATGGTCACAGATAAATGATATCTATTTCAAGAACGTATATTAACATGTCGCACTTGCTTCAATCAGGAACCGTTTTCAGTCATATTTTCTTCCAGCCGCTGCATTTATCGTATATCGTGGACACAAAACAAACCAAAGGTATCTTTTTACACTTTTAGTCATAAATCGAAAACTACACATTGTACAAATAATTCAAAATCTTTTTTAGCTTGTCATACGAGTAATAAAGCCCTTTCATGTGATACGCCTCTGGTTACTCTACTTTAAAAATTTGACCTCCCATTGTTTGTATAGAGACTCCATTTGTTGTGTGATGTAAAAAACTAAGGTTTTTTATTTCTTCCTGTAGTTGTGCTTTAACTATGAGGTTGGTTCTTGCCAAGTTTCATGATTCAAGAATATTTTTTGACACATCGTAAACCACAGATTTTACTAAATAGAGCAAACAAGTTATCACCTGCATTAAGCAGCTGAGTGCATTATTACGTACGGTATACAATTTTGACACAAATATAATTATTTTTGTGTCTTCAAAACCTAATTTGCCAGTTGCCAGTAACACACATTGCATGCATTGTTCTTACATAACCAAAACAGCAAGACCTCCCAAACTACGCGCATAACGTCACATACCATCACTGCTACAATTTTCACCGGATTACGTTACACTAATCAATATGCGCCGGCGCATCATTCGGTAACCGTCGTCTACGTGCTTGATTTACATCGACAAAGTTTTCTTTCGAAAATCAACATAGGAGTCTCTCACTTAAGATCGAGAGTCCCTTGGCGACAACAAGCACTTTATCAGATGAAAAAGAAAACACTAAACACTACAAAAACAGAACTTAGTAAACCATTCAATAAAGTCTACATTCGTTTAAAAGAAATGACAGCTCGGTTTGATGGTAGGAACACAATCGAAAGTGTTCTGCCGAGTCCGGTAGTCGAAGGTATCAAGTGAAAACACCACGTGAGGTCCATAAAGAATCGGGCGAGGCTATAAGACCGATGCAAGGACGATTTCCTGCCAGTCGACCTACGACGGATCACCGTATCCTTGCTCTCTAGCCTCTTCTACTCGATGTGTCCTAAATTCAATCCTAAGGTCAAGTGGATAAGATTCTGCCAGTTTTCGGAGTTCTACCAAGAGACCTAATCTTCAAACTATCTAAGGATTATTCAAAGCTACGACTGATTAGAAAGTTCTAAGGCCACCCGATGACCTGTCCGTAGACACGGATAGCGGAAGTCTTCTCGGGACGGTTCGACCTGAAAAAGAAAGAGGACTGAACTATGTTTCTTCAAAAAGGATTTGAAATGTTGCCGACAGTTTTTGTGTTCAGCGCGCTACTAGCCCTCGTGTCAGCCTCCGGTCATCACCATCATCATCACCACGCGCTAATCCGTGCTCTACGCCCGTCACCTCCTCGCGTAGTCATTCGGCCTGCGCCTCTACCTCGACCTCCAACCATCCGCTACGTCATCAGACCAGGCAACGCGGTGCAGACGTCCTACTTCGCAACATATCCGAGATACCCGCTAGTGAGGCCTCCAGCGCCTGTGTACCCGCGTCTACCCCCGACAACTGTTCAACAAGTGATCGTACCACATGTGCATCAAATACCTCACGTGCATCCAGTGCAGCCTGTCCATCCAGTGCTACCGGCCGTGCAACAAGTCGTGACACCAGTAGTGCCAACAGTGCAACAAATACCTCAAGTACAACCCGTTCAGTTCGCACCACAACTGGTTCCGAACTACCAACAGTATTATCCACAGTACCAACAGCTGTACCCACAAGTTCAACCACTAATTCCTCACGCTCAACAGTTGATTCCACAACCTCATCAGTTGATACCACAACCGCAACAGTTGGTACCGCACGCCCATCAATTGGTGCCGCAGGTGCATGAACCACAGCCGCACGTTCATTTGGAACCCCATGCCCATCAGCTCGTCCCACAAGTCCACGAACCCGAGCCACATTTCCACCAACTGGACCCGCACGTTCACCAAATCGAGCCCCATCTTCACCAAGTAAATCAGCAGTTAAATCCACAATTGTATCACGTGGACCAGCACTCCCACCAAGTCGACCCTCACGGTCATATAGATTCTTACGGTCACCAAATACATCAGCAGTCGGATCAACATGGATTCCAGTTGGATCTTCATGCACAACATCAAGATCCTGGCCACCACCAAGAAGCCCATCAATTCGATTCCTACGGCCAGCCGATAGATCCGAACGCGTACCAACTGGATCAGCACAATCATCAACAAGATCAGTTTCACCAGCAATTTGATCAGCAAGGCCAGCATTTTGATCAGCACGGACAGCATTTTGACCAGCATGGGCAGCAGTATGATCCTCATCCGCAGCAGTTAGATCAGCACGTGAACCAACAGGTTTATGGTGCACCTCAGCCTCAGCAAGAGTATGGCGCCCCGTGGAGACCTGTGGCTAGAAAAGGGGAATCGTCATCATCTCAAGAGCAAAATGATGATGATGAATCTTCTTGAGAAATCTGATTCATAGATTGTGCTTGCTAGACTGAAACTGTACGGTGACCTTTTTGTTGTGATATAGTGACGATGATAGTAGTCTATACCTGTGTAAATATTTTTAAACTTACGTACCTTTTATACTGCGAGGAGATTTGGGAGTTTTGTATATTGGATTTTGTCTTTTGTATCCTGACAAAACAAGCAATTAAGATAGAGTTTATCAGTCGACAAGATAATAAAGTCAATGATAAAATATTTGAGCATAAAAAACATCTCTTATGGTCGTAAACTCGTAACTCCTAAACGATAACTTATTTATTGCATTTTGTACATAAATAAATAGTTAGTGAATAAATAAAATCAAACACCCTCAACCCTCATGTCTTTGTTTGCTTAGTCATTCACATGAAAACTTATTTACATGCATTTCTCTACGTACTGGAAAACCTTTTGTATTTATGTTAAGTTGTGAAATACATTGCGGGGGACATTGCAACTCTTAAAATTTATCCTGAGCAACAATTAAAAACCATACATCGATGTTGATAGAAATTGGTCGACGAAATTAATTCTGATAATGGCGATTTAAAGGAACTTTGATTTCTAAACTTTCTAAAAAAGACACAAAATTCTAAATGTGGCACGTATAATAATGAACAAAATTATCAGATTAAAGAGCTTACTCAGCCTAGAGATGTGTCGTACAAACAGAAAGACGCTAAAAGCATTTTAATCACATCACAAAAGACAATTGTTACAAATCATTGTACTAGACGCCTCTGCGGGTAGCGCGTATGAAAATCTCTTCAATGCTGGTGAAACAGGGTGGGTGGCTACTCAAGATAGCTGTTTAGATTATTTATTTCTGATCTTATGTAACGTACCCCTCATTACTTGCATAAACAACCCATCTAATGCCCGTTTTCACCAACCACCTCTAATTTTAAAAGACCTTTTAACAAAAATTATCTGGACTTCTGCAAGTCTAGGGGTTATGGATGAAGGACCATACGAATTCCACTCACAAGCTTTATGAGTTGAGTTTGTATAGTCCTTCATCCACTACCCCTATACTTGGAGAAGTCCAGATAACTTTCGTTAAAAGGTCTTTTAAAGTTAGGGGTAGTTGGTGAAAACGGGCATTTAGCCCAGTCATTCTATGTTTTCAATGTATGGGGCGGTTAAACAAATTAATAAAGTTTTCAAACTTGTGTGACATGATACCTTTGGGTATAGTGATGAAAACCCACAACTCTCCCCTCCTCTCCACCTGACGCTTCACCCCCCCTCACCATAAAATAGGTCCCATTTCTTAGTTTTTTCAATTTTGTGGGAAAACAAAAGAAGATACGGCAAAAGTATCAAGGGCAGACATAATTCTTATTAAATTTCACACAAAAAAGATTCTATACTTTTTTTTGATAGGCTTGATGGTATTCGAGCTATAGCTAGTTCCATTATGCAAAAATGTGAGTATGAGCAAAAAAATATCGTAACCAGCATATTTGTTTCAAAATATTATAAGTTAGGTACGGAATTTTGCTCAGGAAGCCTATGTTAATTAGTTGTCAGTACTTTAGCCTACTAAATGAGCTTTCATTTATTTCATTACGCATAATACTTTTGGAGTTATACCTATCAGAGGTCTGGCGGGCACAAGTAGCTTACGGCTCCCCGTTAATAGTTTTTTATTTTTTTTTGGGAAACCTATAAGAGATAAGAAAAATATGTCAAAGGCAAACATTATCCTTATTAAATTTCACATAAAACAGTTCTACATCTTTTTTTGATAAACATGACGGTATTCAAGCTATAGCCAGATATAGGGGAAAAAATATGCCAAAAAATTACATAAGTAGCAGTTTTATTTTTTTTAAATAATTACGTACGAAATAGTGCTCAAGGTGACTCCGTTTATAAATTGTGAGTAATTTAGGCTACCGAACAAGCTTTCATCTATATAATTATGTACAATAGTTCTCGAGTTATTAGTTCTGGAACTATAGGACAGTTAAAAAAAATTGTTTATTAATGATTAAAGGTAACGAGTAATGTACGAATCTATCGCCAGAAGGACGTCAAAGGGAGGTAATTTATTGAAACGTTATTAATAGTGAGCCATAAAATCAGGTACAACCATTTAATAACAGGAAAAATAAAATAAAAACACTTATCACAAAGAGGGAGTCTTGTTAAAACAGTATGAAGATTTTTGTTAAAACAGCTTTTGCCTCGGCAACCGCTGCATTGCATTTTTCCGCAGCCTAGCTGGAAGAAAACTGAGACGTATTATCAACAGAAAATGTCCTGAGATTCAATTCAATTAAAGAACACAACTTTCCTAACCGAAACATTCTGTTGAGTAATTTGAGCAATAAGAAAAGACTCATTGCTCCACTGGCCAACAGACTGAAAGACGAAGGAATAGCTCTAATAAGTACTTGCTAATGATGAAGAACTAAAATGTTCTCCTCATTCATCATCTGCGGAAAACGATGCAATGCAGCGGTTGCCGAGGCAAAAGCAGTTTTAACAAAAATCATGATATTGAGGGAGATGTAGAGTCTTTGTGACTAGAGTTTTTATTTCATATTTCCTGTTATTAAAAAGTTGGAACTGATGTTATGGCTCATTATTAATACCGTTTCAATAAACTAACTCCCTTTGACGTCATTTTGGCGATAGATTCTTATATAAGGTATCGAACCTTAAATAATTAATAAGCAATATTTTTAACTGTCTAATCATTCCAGAACGTCTAACTCCAGAACTAATGTACGTATTGATATGGATGAAAGCTTGTTCGGTAGTCTAAATTACTTACAATTATTGGCGTAGTCTCCCTGAGCACTACTTTGTACGTAATTATTAAGATTTTAAAAGTAATTCGACTTATGTAATTTTTTGACATATTTTTCGGTGTATCTGGCTATAGCTTGAATACCGTTAAGTTTATCAAAAAATATGCTGTACCGTTTTATGTGAAATTTAATAAGGATAATGTTTGCCTTTAACACCTTTTTCGTTTCTCTTATGGTTTTCCCAAAAAAAGGAAAAAACCATTAACGGGGAGCCGTGCGTAACTGGTGACCGCCAGACCTCTGATAGTTATAACTCCATAAGTATTATGCGTAATGAAATGAATGAAAGCTCATTTTGTAGGCTAAAGTACTAACAACTAATTAACATAGGCTCCCTGACACAATTCCGTACCTAACTTTTAATATTTTGAAACAAAAAGGCTGGTTACGATATTTTTTTGCTCATAGCCAAGTTTTTGGATAATAGAACTAGCTATAGCTCGAATACCATCAAGCCTATCAAAAAAATGCATATAATCATTTTTGGGTAAAATTTTATAAGGATTATGTTTGCCTTTGACTTTTTTGCCGTATCTTCTATAGTTTTCCCACAAAATTGAAAAAACAAAAAAATGGGACCTATTTCATGGTGAGAGGGGGTGAAGCGTCAGGTGGAGAGGGGGGGAGAGTTGTGGGTTTTCATCACTACACCCAAAGGTATAATGTAACATAAGTTTGAAAACTTTATTAATTAGTTTAGGTGAAAAACATAAAATGACTGAACTAATTAGCCTCCCACACTCTTGGTCTTGTCACAACAGTCAAAGCCAAAGCTACTTTGTGGAGATATATGTATTGTGAACAAAAAAAGGAACATTCATTATCGAGACAGAGATTTTACACATTAACAAACACGATATCTTAATTTTTAACTGTTTTGTTTGTAGAAGTGAAATCTAAACATTTTATGCCTTCATTTTGGCAGGAATGTCCATCCATCAGAGCCAGCTCGTTTCACTGCTATCGCGTGACTGACCCACACCATATCCTCAGCCTCATGCTATCTTTTTCATTCACGCCCCAAAATAGCCAAACCCCTCCCTGCTTTAAAACTTTGTTCCCAACTAGTCATAGGGATGTGACTCAATGGAAATGCATATTTCCTATGCTTTGGAGGATTTTCTTCCATAAAAATTCCAACCAGTCACAGTGTTACCGGTAGGAGTGTTACTGGTTTGGAAAAATAGGTTAGGAAACATCCGAGTAGACCCCACAGTATATTTGGTAATCAGATTACCTCTAGCGGCGCGGGTAATCCGAAAACATCGGGGACTCGAGGTGTAGCTTGTGTCTTCATAAAGTGGATTATACAAATCAAAACATTCGTGGAAAGATTTTGTTTTGTTTTGTTCCTCTAATGTAATTTTGTGAAAAGTGAAATAATTGTAGCCTAAAATAAATTAGAAAAACAATTTCATCAGTCGTTTACAGTTTGTACTTTCTGAATTGGTGATATTTTTGTAACTTTTAGCATTGCATTGGTTCAATAGTAAAGTTACACAAATTACATATTGCCTAATTGATGATACATTTGGCATACAAAAGTTTTGGCCGGTCGGAGATGTCGAAAGAAAGATATAGTGGAAAGACATAGTGGAAAGAGATCTGCTCGACCTCCAGGTGGAAGATGGGAAGGAAGTATTGCAGTTGAGGAGAACTGGCGAGGCGGGAGCCTGGCCGATGGACAAGGGCAGTGACAGAGTGGTGGCCCAGAGTAGGACGGCGGTCGGTGGGAAAACCAGCACTTCGATGGTCATTGGGTCGGCGGAGGGTCCATGGATGCGGATTGGTAGGAACCGTGAGAACTGTCGCGAGGGGAAAAAGGCCTATACCCAACAGTGGGCAGAGGTGGGCTGATGATGCTGAATGTAAAGGACAAAGTTATGTTGGTATGATCTTAGTTACTCATAAAAATTTAAACAGTGTGCTTATTTCCACTTTCCCGCAAAGTGTAACCATGGGTCTGAATCGAAATAAACCGGTTTATAGGACTACGCTAAGTCACGAAAATGAATAAAAATTCGTGTAGAATCATCAATGCAGCCTGCCGATTCTCACTTTCCGGCGACGAAAAAATCGCCCAGTAGCGGTGTCCTATCCTAATAATATAAAATTTATGTTCACCGCTGAGACAAAGAGTAGTCTCGCTATTTTCGGTTTCTGGGACAGCCACTCGCGAATTCTGCGTTACATGTGCCCGTTCTATTTCAATATTCAGAATGGCATCGTCAAACTAATAAGTATTTTAAGTTTCAACAGTGAGGATATTTTTTTTTAAACTGTTGCTTAGCTATATCTTCTCCATATAAAGGATATGCTCACGTGAATCTGTTCTATTTCAATATTGGGAATGTCATCGTCAAACTAATACTACAAGGTGTTACAAAAGTACCTAACTCTTTTTACAGGGTAATAGCACTCGGTGATAGGGATCACATCCAAAATTTGTTTTTTGCTCTGTGACGTTACGTTAATTTTTAAATTAATATGTCGCATTGTGAAAAGCAACATCAAACATCGTTCGAGCTGAAGAATCATTGTAGACGTATTTTGACAGTTGATTGTAAACAAAGTCATAGATTACTCATCACAGATTATCCAACCAAGTTGTCGGTTCACAGATTAGAAGTTAGTTTAGTTCGATGAACGAAACGTCAAGCAAACTTTGGCAACCCTGCGCGGTTCGACCAATCAGGGCTCGCGTCGAGGTATAGCGTGACCGTCGAGTCTATTTAAGTGCGGAGCGCGCCTCAAGCGACACAGTTTACGATCGACAGCGGTCCGAGAAGGTTGTGTAGTCGGCTCTTTGCTGAACTTACCACGTTTCTGTAATTTTACTGTTCTAGTCGAATATCGCTATAGAGTCAGTGCTATTTCTTAGTGTTCAAGTGTCAGTAGAACATCAAGAAAGGTAACGTGAGTACTGTTCCAATTCCATTGTATTTCCATGCCTGTATGTGTAAGCAATTACTGTGTACCTAATTATTGTAACTACCTCTAAAGATCAAAAGAAAGAGATGTCCAGACGGGTTTTCTTGTTGCTTCTTTCCCGGTCTGTTTATGCTTAGAAGCAACGTAGATTCAGTGCCGCCTATTGCTAAATAAATTCCATTAAGCAATCTGGCACAAACACGTGTTTTATTCCTAACCTACCTAGAGTGTTTTTAAATTTGAGCTAATAAAAAAAACAAAAATGTTATGAAAATATTAAAATTTTGAGGTTATAAAATAAAATTGTTTTTTTCTACCTTTTTTTACAGATTTGACATCCTGTTGACCAGTAGGTTACACCCTGTAAAAAGAGTTAGGTACTTTTGTAATACCTTGTATATTATGAGTTTCCTTCTTCGATTGGCGCCCTAATGCATGAGTTTCCTTGTTCGGTTGGCGCCCTTATGCCGCGCGCGGTAAGAGCTGTCATGGGGTATCCTAGACTGTAGCTGACCTAGCTCTACATCATCATGGACAGAGTGCGGTTAAAAACCACCCTTATTTTTCTGAAAAAGAATCCAAACGCTCAAGATTTTACAAAACTAAGATCCTACTCCTATTATAAATGCGAAAGTTTGTAAGTATGGATGGATGTTTGTTACTCTTTTACGCTGAAACAGTTGAACGGATTCGGATGAAATTTGGAATAGAGATAGCTTAGACATCAGAATAACACATGGGCTACATATTATCACGCTTTTACACTTAGAAGCAAAGTAAAGCATACAGGGTGTTAAAAGACCGCCAACAGACCCGAAAGCCACGCATACTAGACACCAAAACAAAGTACTTTTTCGATAAATTATTGCTGGGAAATGATTTTGGTTTTTTAGGTTATAATTTTGAAAAATATTTTATCACGCGATGGTCGTGTACCGCACAGAAGTCATATTGCGCAAGCGTATGTATAAGTTTATGTTACTTAAGCTTAAAGTGCTGATGTTTAGAATACATTGCGGGTTGCAATTTAAACGTCGTTTTTTCAAAGAAATATTCATAATTTTGATATGGCCTCTTGGGGAGGTATGTTAAGAACTAGGCACTGAATACATTTCTGCAAAAAAAAAGTTTTGAAAAGTCCGACTTTGAACCTCATTATCTCGAAAACCGTTGATTTCCCAGGCATACTTCCTTGGGAAAAAATGTTCCTTATGATGAGGACAATACGTGGTTTCCCGCTTTGTTGGCGGTCTTTTAACACCCAGTATATCCTTTTTCTGTAGTCCACACGGACGAAAAGCTAGTAAACTAATAAACCTTAGTTTTGTAAAACAATAGAACCAATACCTAGTATTGTCTTTGTATTAGACACCAGCCTTTGGACGACGACGGTCGAAAGAATGAGTGGTAAATAATTAAATCTCCAAGGGATTTGTCTGCAGTGGCATTGCGAATTGATTCAGTGCAGGATCTTTTTTAGGGTTTCGTACCCAAATGGTGCCAAACGGGATCCTATTACTCTGCCTCCGCTGTCTGTCTGGCTATCTGTCTGTCTTAAAAGGTTCTAAGAGCTGGAAGCCAGTTGAAATTTGCACGGAACAAATAATAATAAAAAATAAGAGGGGTGTTTTTATACTTTTTGCTCTATCGCAATTTGGCAATGTCGCAATTGTATGGCGGAACGGAACCCTCAGTGCGCGAGTCAGACTCGCACTTGGCCGGTTTTTCCACTCAATCCGAGATTGGTTTTGACTCAAGACCCGTCGACATGCATTGTGTATGTTCTTGTTCCCTCATCCAATCCTGACTTAGGAAGCCTTTCTAGGAGACAAGGATCTGCGGACGATTTTAAGTCTTATTAGTACAATTATTTCTATTTCGAACTTCTGCTAGTATAATCAAATACTAACTTATGTATTTTTTGTTGAATATGACAAGATTTGTTCCGTCAACTCAACTCAAAGATACTCTCAAAGATACTTACATAGAGAGAACACTCGGAGATTCACAAGCATTATGAGTGCCTTACGCATGTTACGAATTTTTTTTGCCAGGAAAAGCAGGGGTGGTGTCGCATTTTTTGAGTACCTACCACGGAAGTACCACAAGGATTTCGCGGTTGCAAATTTGGGCTAAAACTTCTCTCAGGGCTCCTAACAACATATACGAAAAAAATATATACATGCGCTGTTGGTAACTTGATATTGTGTACATATTATAGACAAGCGCATACTTGTACGGCACCTACGAGTATATGGCAGCTTAGTCGACCTAATCTGCACTAAGGTAAATGTACCCACGCCTTTTATTATCTCGAGATAAAACATAAATACGTATTGACCTGCAACAGTCATAAATGTCTGGTCACAAAATACTTACCTAACTTCAATTGGCGCCATTCCAAGTCCGTCCGCCCTCTTGACTTGTATCGTACATTATCAAACGGAATGGCGTGAAACAATCGGCTCTAATTTACACGAGAGATCCAAGAGCGGGGATCTTCACACATGAAGACACGACGCCGATGATATGTTAATATCGAAAGCGAAGGGAACATCCGTTAATTCATTGAAGGAGCGGGCGATGCGAGCAAAATTCTCTGAGTCCACTTTTGTTTGAAACACGAACATGACGCACGTGAGTTCACAGTTTGAAGCGATCTGCTAGTAACCATCTAGCCACCAGTGGTTACTTCTTGTGTCTGAGGCCAAGACCCACTTCGGGTCGCCGAGCTAGAGGAGAAAGTAAGTATAACAATCACTGATTAGTTTGCAGTATGCAACCAATGCAATGCGTTCATATTTGCAGACGAAATTCTCATCGGCATTTTAAATTAATGCACATCGGAATCCCATTAGTTTTTCGTTTCGATATTCCTGGTATGATATTGCCATCGCTATAAGGAAATTTATATCAGCGTCGTCGTCTGATCGGCTGAACTTTATTGTAAAAGCCCCAAAGGGAACGATGGGGCGCTGCCAATTTCAAACCTCACATTGAAGCTTCGAATTTATACTGTGCATTTTGCGTTACCATGGCAACGGTAAACATTGGAATAACCGGTCTTCTCCGACTGTACTGAGAAGTAAATGTTAACTGCGGTTTGACTTCTTAGCTCCCATAGTTCGACTAAGCGGATAGGGATAAACCTACACCGTCCAAAAACATTTGTGCACGAGGCAAAATTGTCCTGGTGGTCACTTTGGCCATCAAGTGGTGTTACTGACCGCTCTGTACAAATTTTATCTCGATAAAAGTTATGATGCCTCAGTTTCATGCCATCTAAAAATATGTTCAGACTGCTTTTCGGAATCTAGGCGTTCAGGCAGAAATAAAACAAAGTTTAGATGCAGCAGAAGCTATCAGATCGTATCCGATAGTTGCAAGTATACGCTACAAGCATGTATAGAGCAAATCACTCTATAATTGAACTGACGTGAATGACAAATTTTTACTTGTGACAAGAAATATGTGTGTGACAAGTATTCGTCATTTCCAGAACTGGTCCCCTAGGTGCACTGCTTTTACCTCAGCTTCTCTAGCTGTAAATCCAGACGACCGAAAATAATCCCGGATGAGTCGATATCCGAAACAAAAAGAGTCTATTGTTATCTGTAAAACATCATCTGATTCCGAGCAGTAGCACGTAAAAGACACGTCTCTCCTGAATGATGTTGGCACCTAACCGCTGTTCCGAAAGAGATAAGGGCCAATTTCGTTCGCGGGAGAAAAACAGGCGTTCTGCCAGGTTTTCGCACTTGAGTGACCATAAATTAATCTCCTCAGTGGTGACATGAAATATACTCAGCCAGAAGAACAGTCCAGCTCCAACGCACAGTAAAAACCGGCTTCTGCACACCTACTTCTTCTTTTTCATCGTTTCACATAATAAAAGCGGGCAGTAACAGAGCGACGGTTAGCGGTCAGTAAAATATTATCCAGCAGCCTGATGGTCGGACGAAATAGATGGCAGAGGGTCCAACAGGTCTATAGATGCGGATAGCAAGAGACCGGATGGTGGCTCCATTGCGCCAGATATGGCCTCTTCTTCTTATAGTGCATTGGTTGGCATTGGCACTCAATTTGCCTATTTCGCCCTTAGGACGGTTATTCAAACAAACGGCTAGTTCTGATTTTTATGTTGTTAGGACCAAAGTTAGCACAGGTTTTTCGAACTTTGATATACGCTAATATTAGTGGTCCTAACAACATATCAAAAAATCAGAACTACCGTTCGTTTGTGATTTTCACGATTTCTAGTGATAGGGTATGCCGTCCTACCTTTGTAGCTGCCAAACGAAATACGGAGCTCGTGTTTTGTGTATACCTCTGACGTAGGTTGTCAAGTCATGATATTATGGGTCTTCCCGGTGACCTTCCTGGTATCTTTCCGCTGATGATCCATAGCCTGGCAAAATAAAACCACTCTAGGTGTTTCCTTTTTCTGGCACAGGAGGCTATAAACTTGTATTTACCACCTATTTCGTCACTCGTCGATTAAGGGCCCTGTCTTGCCGGCACCTTTCTCGAATTCGCACGCACACAGCAATCGACGCGCGGCCGACCGCTCACGCACACTCTTGCACGGTCGACTGCGCGAATAGTGATGTAAAATTGAAGAATCGAAAATGTACTTTTTATTTCAAACTAGCATTTGCGCACGTTGTTTACCCGACTGTCCAAAGGAGGGTTATGTTTTTCACGTTCTGGAAATTATGGGAATTATGAACCACCTCCACCTCTCACGATCCTGTGCCAGACGTAGCCACTGTATTCCGGTTACCAATTCTATGAATAACCCATATCTCCTAAACGGCTAATGCTAAACCCATGTTCGTTCATGGTACATACCCTAAGAAAAGGACTCGACAAAATCTACCCGATTCAAGTATCAAAACTTTAACTGCCCATATCTCCTAAATGGCTAATGCTAGATAAGTCTAAGCTCTACCTCTACCTGATGAAAGAAACAAAAATAACTAGTTGTTCGCCCCGAACTATGAACTCGCGACCCCATATCTCAGCAACCCCTCGATCGATTTGGCTCATGTTCACACTTAAAAATTCTCTTTGCCTCATTTACCTACCGGTGTGAAGTTAGCTGACAAAACTTGGCTGACAATAATAATTATAATACTGCTAAATTAAGATGGTAATTTTTTAAATGCATTTTTCAGGCCTTGTAAGTATCCTGAAAGTAAGTAACTGTAAAAAATGATTGCTCAGATCAAAACGGTCAAGTTCGAGCCGGAATCAAATAGTTTTTCTTAAATATGTTCTCAGTTCAATCTTAATTTTATGCAAACCGATTAAGATTCCAGGCAAGATTAGTTTTTTACCAGTCTTGACGCTATGATTTTCTTTAGCACATACTACAATCTGTCCAACAACACCAAACTCAGGCTTGGATTCCATTCAGAAGTACTCAATAAAATTAGCTGACAATAGTACATTACTGCCGCGATCTGTAATGAGTGCGTTTCTGGCGCGCTTTTGATGGCCGACAGAGCGCAGCGTAGCGCAGCTCAAGGCCCTCACAGTGCGGTCAGCATTGCAGCCCTTGATGGACAAGCTGAAATGAAGGCCGAGACCGAAGGTCGAGGCCTTTATAGCGCGGCCAGCAAGGGCTGCAATGATGACCAAACTTGAGGGCCGAGAGCGTAGCTAAGCTAAGCTCGAGGCAATCATAGCGTGGCCAGAAGCGCACTCATTGCAGACCAAGGCTTGTATAGTGCTTTACTCAAACAATGCGAGTAATTAAAATATTAATTAGAATAGTAATTAACATAGTAATTTAATTAGCTTACCATTTGTCGTAGATTAAGTACTTTTTGTCGATTTTCCATTCCGCAAACTTTTTGTTGGTAAGCTTGCTTGTATTTTTCTTTTGACTTCGGTGGCAATAAATTTCCAATTACTAATTTCGCTTGATTTTGAATGTCCGGCGGTGTTAAACACATTAAATCCGAGGATTCGTCGCTTTGAGAGTTCACTTTTTCAACAAAAACACAGAAAAAAATCACTTCGAACAACGCGCGAAAAGTCGAAAACAATATGGCCGCGCTTTTTTTTTCTGTGCAATGTGTCGACTGCCAGTACCCATACAGCCTAATTCTAAATAAATACTTTTTGCACCTGATGTTTGAGTTCTATTTATGAAACAAAACTCGACATTAATGTTTTTCTGGCCGCAAAACACAAGACATTAATGAAATTCCATACAACTTTTCTGGCGCCTAATCCAAGTAGCCCGCAAGTCCGACTTTGCTCAAAGAAGGTTGTCGAATTAATGTCCACATTACGAGCTTTTTTGAGTAAAAATAATTTCACGGTTTTTTCAACTATTTTCAGTTTGGTCAAAATTAAAAGCCGCCAGAGTTTTTTACCACTCTAGACGCTATGGTTTTCTTTAGCACATACTATAAGCTATCCAACAACACCAAAATCAGGCTTGGATTCCATTCAGAATTGTGTCTAGAGTTGTAAAAACTCTGACGGCTTTTAATTTTGACCAAACTGAAAATAGTTGGTAAAATTGTGAAATTATTTTTGACATTAAATTTTTTGGGTACTTCTGAATGGAATCCAAGCCTGATTTTGGTGTTGTTGTATAGCTTATAGTATGTGCTAAAGGAAATCATAGCGTCTAGAGTGGCAATAAACTCTGGCGGCTTTTAATTGTGACTAAACTGAAAATAGTTGGAAAAATCGTAAAATTATATTTGTCAGCTAACTTTTTTGGGTATTTCTGAATGAAATCCAAGTCTGATTTTGGTGTTGTTGGATAGCTTTTAGTATTTGCTAAAGGAAACCATAGCGTCTGGAGTGGTAAAATCCTCTGGTGGCTTTTAATTTTGAAAGAATTGAAAATAGTTTTGGAAAAATAGTGTAATTATTTTTGTCAGCTAACTTTTTTGGATACTTCTGAATGAAATCCAAGCCTGATTTTGGTGTTGTTGGATAGCTTATAGTATGTGCTAAAGAAAACAGCAGCGTCTAGAGTGGTAAAAACCTCTGGCGGCTATTAATTTTGACCAAACTGAAAATAGTTGGTAAAATTGTGAAATTATTTTTGACAATAAATTTTTTGGGTACTTCTGAATGGAATCCAAGCCTGATTTTGGTGTTGTTGTATAGCTTATAGTATGTGCTAAAGGAAATCATAGCGTCTAGAGTGGCAATAAACTCTGGCGGCTTTTAATTATGACTAAACTGAACATAATTGGAAAAATAGTAAAATTATATTTGTCAGCTAACTTTTTTAAAAACTCTGGCGGCTTTTAATTATGACTAAACTGAAAATAGTTGGAAAAATCGTAAAATTATATTTGTCAGCTAACTTTTTTGGGTACTTCTGAATGGAATCCAAGTCTGATTTTGGTATTGTTGGATAGCTTTTAGTATTTGCTAAAGGAAACCATAGCGTCTAGAGTGGTAAAAAACTCTGGTGGCTTTTAATTTTGAAAGAACTGAAAATAGTTTTGGAAAAATAGTGTAATTATTTTTGTCAGCTAACTTTTTTGGATACTTCTGAATTAAATCCAAGCCTGATTTTGGTGTTGTTGGATAGCTTATAGTATGTGCTAAAGAAAACAGTAGCGTCTAGAGTGGTAAAAACCTCTGGCGGCTATTAATTGTGACCAAACTGAAAATAGTTGGTAAAATCGAGAAATTATTTTTGTCAGATAACTTTTTTGAGTACTTCTGAATGGACAAGCTTGATTTTGGTGTTGTTGGATAGCTTATAGTATGTGCTAACGAAAAGGATAGCGTCTAGAATGGTAAAAAACGAATCTAGCCTGGAATCTTGATCGGTTCGCCTAAAAAAGGTTGAACCTTAGTTCAAAAAACTGTTCTTAAACAGTCATATAAAAAAAAAATACTTTGCCAAAGTCTTATGTAACCGACTGACTCGCCAGTTCGATGACTACCAACCTGTGGAACAAGCCGGCTTCCGGAGTGGATACTCTACGATGGACCACATACACTCGATTAAACAGCTGATGGAGAAATGTCGAGAGTACAACCTGCCCTTATGCTTCGCCTTCGTCGATTACGAGAAGGCTTTCGACAGTGTCGAGCACTGGGCAGTGTTTAATTCTCTTCATCGCTGTAACATCAACAAGAGGTATGTGGATATCCTCAGGGAGCTGTATCGATCAGCTACTCTACAGGTGCGATTACACGAGTTGACAGACCCTGTGAACATCAACAGGGGAGTCCGTCAGGGTGACACCATTTCGCCAAAGCTCTTCACTAACGTCTTGGAAGACTTAATGAAGACTCTAGACTGGAGCGAAAACGGTGTCAAAGTCGACGGCACTTACTTGTCACATCTACGTTTCGCCGATGACATCATCATTCTGGCTGAAGACGCCGCAGATCTACAGTGCATGCTCGCAGAACTGCATGAAGCATCCCTGAGGGTTGGCCTTAAGATGAACATGTCCAAGACCAAGATAATGACGAACCATACTCTATCTGTACCAAACGTTATCGTTGGTAACTGCCCTATAGAGGTGGTAGATGAGTATGTCTACCTTGGACAATGTTTATCTTTCGGCCAAGAATCCCAGGTAAAAGAGATCAAGCGACGGATTGGGTTGGGATGGGCTGCCTTTGGAAAACTAGCCGATGTCTTAAAATCGAAAATCCCACAATGTCTGAAGACCAAGACATTCAACCAGTGTGTTCTGCCTATCCTCACATACGGGGCCGAAACATGGACGCTTACTAGAAACAACATGCACCGAATGAAAGTAGCGCAAAGGGCTATGGAGCGAGCCATGCTAGGCCTCAGACTCGTAGATCGGGTACCAAATGTCGTCATCCGACGTCGGACGAAGGTAGACGATATAGGTGATAGGATCTCGAGTCTTAAGTGGAAATGGGCGGGACACCTGGCGAGGCGGGAAGATGGCCGGTGGACAAGGGCAGCAACAGAGTGGCGTCCAAGAACTGGAAGACGGTCGGTGGGCAGACCAGCAGCCCGATGGTCGGACGACATCGTTGTGTCGGCGGAGGGCCCATGGATGCGGATGGCGAGGGACCGTGAGAGGTGGCGTGAGGGGGAAAAGGCCTATACCCAGCAGTGGGCAGAGGTGGGCTGATGATGATGATGATGATGATGATTTGATTCCGGTTCGAACAATATTTTTAACAGTTACAGGCTTTCAGGATACTTAGAAGGCCTGAAAAATGCATTAAAAAAAATACAATCTTATTTAGCAGTATTATAATTATATTGTCAGCCAAGTTTTGTCAGCTAACTTCACACCGGTCATTTACCTGTCTACAAAATTCAATGCCGATCCGACTAAATTAACTCAAGTTATCGTCGAACGAACATTCATACATACATACATACAAACATACATACAAACATACATACATACAAACATACAAACGCCGGATTGTTCCAGTAGACTCGGAGAACTTCGCTCGCTTCGCTCGCTCGTTCAATAAAAAAAAACGTTCTACCGCGTTTCGGCCCTAAATCTTGCCGATTATTTTCTTTCGACACGGTCATAAAAAAAATACTTCGTAATTAATACTTCCATACATACACGCGAAGAACATTACGTGCATTAATTACCCTCCTTTACTTGCGTAGAAAAATCAGTTTGCAACTTTGATGTGTAGTAGTTCACGAAAACGCGTGGACCAGTTAGTCCTACGAGTCTGCATTTTTTCATTTACTTATGAACACGCCTTCGCGCATTGCAATAACTATACCACGAAGCAACTCTTGAGTCAAGCGACAGCATTCCATTTTTGAAAATCGAATCCCGCGCGCAAGCAAACCAGCTTACGTTGAACCTTACATAGTATGTAAACCTACGTGCCGGCAGTCCTTCATTTATTAGTCCACTTTTGATACAATTTGTCCCCACACTACAGTGGGGCGAGGTCGCGCCACCAATCAAGTCTCTCGGTGGAATCTTAAATTCATTGTATTAAGAACCAAAATGCTTTAACTCATCGGTCTTTTTTCGTGGTGCGAGCTATATTCCTACACATCGGGGCCTCATGGAGCCGAGCGACGCACAGTGGTCGATTTGTACGATTTAGGCGGCCAAAAGTCCATTTCTCAAAGTTAACTTATAACAAAACTAATTGATTCCCGGAAAAATAGACACCCCGACTGCCCAAACCCCACCCCTCCCCAGTTCCTAGAACTGCGTGCGCGCCCCCACAGGTAGTCGGAACTTGATCGTCGCGCAAGCTGTACGCGTTCGTTCTCGACACTCTTAGCGCAACCGATATTCTAAAGTGAATATTTCATTGGATATTATTCAGTTACAAGTGAAAGTGATGGAAGTCGAAAATTCAGGTAAGCTCCTTCAAATATAATTTAAATTAAGATAAGGAATATCAATATTTAGTGCAGTTACAACGTATCAAAGATCGCCCTTTTTCATAGAAAATATTATCATTTTTTAATTTTCAATAGTAAAAATGTTGTACTTCCGAGACCGTCCGAGTTAAATTCCTTATGGTTTCTAATAGTATAGCTCTTTGAGCAGATAACCACAAAAAAAATAGCCACCACCTTTGACCACTTCGCGAGAAAAATAATAATTCATTAACTTAGGCAGAAAGTGAGAAAAATTCCTTTTTTGTTTCTTTTGCGTTAAAATTCCTTTTCGTTGTTCTAGGTTCATCAAGTTACTCGGGCATGGAGGTAGTAACTCGCAGATATCTTTTTGATAAGATGATTGAGGAAAACTCTCCATCAATAAACGACAAATTGGAATACTTACAAAATTATTTGTTAGTGTCTTACGGGGACTCCGACGAAGACAAAAAGTATATAAATCATAAATTTTCATATTTTAAAACAGAAATAAAAAAGAGATGGTCCAAAGCACGCAACACGCTAGAAAATTTTCTTATAAGCAATGATGCATGGTTAGCAGGAACGTTCGAGATGCCCATAAAAACGCATAATAAGTCAGGACGACCTAGCAAAACATTCAGTGAATGTAGTGAAAGAACTAAAAGGAGGAAAACAGAAGAAGTTCGCTCCTCTGTGGGCAAAGAAGTGATAGTTCACGCAGCGCAAGTAATTTTACAAAAAGAAGGAAAAAGAAACGCCTCGCAAGTCCTAAAAGATATTACAAATTCGCCTGCAGCCGCAAACGAATGTAAAAAAAGACATTCCAAATCAAAGGCACAAGATCCCCTTACGCCTCGGGAGGCACTGCGAATGTGCGTGGACGCTGATTTGACACGAAGTCAATATGAAATTGTGCGAGCAACCAACAGAAGCTTTTACCCGTGCTACGAATTAGTGTTGAAGGCTAAACAGGAATGTTACCCACCCAAAGAGACGCTACGAGTGACCGCTTCCTGTGCTGAAAGTGATCTACAATCTTTGTTAGATCACACCGTCACGCGATTATCAATTTTCCTCGAAGAAGTACTAATGACTCTTACAGAAACTGAGAGAAATTCCTTGCAGATTATCTGCAAATGGGGTTGTGATGGTTCACAACAAGCTCAATACAAACAAAAGTTAATGAATGACGCCGACTCGGATGCAAATATATTTTTGAGCTCATTCGTGCCTCTACAAATTGTTTGCGGCGACGACAAAACAAAAATGGTTTGGCAAAACCCGACTCCTTCTTCACCACGATATTGCCGCCCGATACGATTCAGATTTATAAAAGAGTCTACAGACATTACAAAAGATGAAATAAATTACGTTCGGGACAGTGTGAAGTCCCTAAAAGCCACGGAATTGGAACTGAATGGGCAAAAATTCTCGGTTAGCCACAGTCTTAAAATGACCATGGTGGACGGCAAAGTTTGCAATGCGGCGACTGACACCAAATCAACGAGTAGATGCTACATATGCGGAGCCACTTCAAAAAACTTTAATGACTTAAGTAAAAAAAACGAAATTCACCCAGAATCGCTTGAATTTGGCCTATCAACTTTACATGCCAGAATTCGATTATTCGAGAGTATTTTACATTTAGCTTATAAATTGCCCGTTGGGAAATACCGTGAAAAAAGAACCAAAGCAGAAAAGATGCTAGAACAACAAAAAAAAAAGAGATTCAGCAAAGATTCAGAGAAGAAGTAGGTATCTTGGTAGATATGCCAAAATGTAATTTTGGTAACACAAATGACGGCAATACTAGTAGAAGATTTTTTGAAAACCCACATCTGGCTGCTGAAATAACGGGAATAGACTTTAATTTTATTTATAGAATTAAAGTTATTTCGCCATATCAAGCGGTCACAAAATAGATGTCCCGAAATTTGATGAATACGCCATGGAGACAGCAAAACTGTATGTAGAGTTATATGGTTGGCATTCTATGACTCCTACCATGCATACAATTTTGGTACATGGTGGAAAAGTTATAGAAAATTCTCTAGTGCCTATTGGTCAACTTTCGGAGGAAGCTGCAGAAGCTCGTAATAAGCACTTTCGCTCATACCGTCTAAACTTTGCTCGAAAGTTTTCACGCGAAGACTGTAACCTTGATATTTATCACAGGTTACTCTTGACATCAGATCCACTCATCAGTTCAATGAGAAAAAAAAAGAAGATCCGATCAAAACCATTTTTGCAGGAAACTTTGGAGCTTTTGCTTCCTGCAGAGCCAAATACAAAAGGCACTTGTGATAAATGCATGGAAAGTGACGGTGAGGAAGAATTGTCTTTTAAAGAGTAACATAACAATTTGTATGTTAAACTTTCATAAAATATTGTCTTATTGTTTATGATTCGGTACCTAACATTGTAAGTAACATTTAGTATAATAATGTGGTAATAACTGTTGACCATTTAATTTTAGTGTATACTGTATTTTTTTGTCATCCATATTTTATTTTCAATTTAAATAGGCATGCAGACTGTAGAGAATAAACATTTTTTTTTATGTACGGCCGTCTTTTACTTAACAAATTGTGATAATTCTTAACCCAAATATCAAAAACTACTAAGCCGATTTCGATAATTCAAATGAACTCAAAATATATATTTTACACCAAAGGGAGATTTAAAGAAAATTTAAAAACATTGGCGCTATTTACAAAAATATTTTCACAGAAATGTTTTTTTGTATAGAAAAATACGCTTTCAATGAAACGAATAGGGATAAACATATATATTCACTCTAAAATACCAGATTAGCATTTGTTGTCGTATTTATTACTGAAATAAAGCATAAAATAGTTTTGGCCGCCTAAATCGTACAAATCGACCACTGTGCGACGTGCTCTCTCCTCGATGGCACGCAGCGATCTGAACTCCGAGACGGGGTCGACGCTTGCATGAAAACAATTCCGTACTCCATACTAATTCGTATGGAGAAATCGCACGCAAAATTTGGTTATGTTTGACGAATTAATGCTCCAAATACCTTTTGTTTTTTGCAAAAATACAAGGTTCACACCATTCTATATATACTCATAACTTACAGGATAAATATTCAACTACCAAAATTATCTGTGGATTCGTCAACGACACAAACTTTAAGAGCAGTTTTACGCGTTTTTTAGAAACTTTACATATTTTTTTCTAGCTTGCTATCAATTATATGCCAAAATCAATTGTTATGGGGTGTAATACAACTCTTCAAAAACTTGTGTAATTATTTAATGGTCATAATACTAATATTTTCTGTCATGAACCACAAAAACTGTGCGGTACGTTTAAGTACTAACCCTCCTTAAGACCTCTAGCAGGGATATAATATCTTTCATTAGCGAACTACGAACTGGCCAGTGCCACGCGGAACCTATTTCTTCCCAGTTCTGTCTGTTCTTCTGTCCACCCTTACTTTACAGTTACGACCTTGGTCTCGCACGATGACACGGGACGGACAGGGCGTTCCCGAGGATTGTCTTTGAAGATGTTAACGGAAATATATCGAGGTAAACTGGAAAACGGGTTTTTATTGCGTTCTGAAGCAGATGAGATAAGGAAAAAATCATGTATCGGGGAATGAAGTGCTAGCAAAATGACAGGTTCCAAAAGAAAAAAAACACAAAAGCCACAAAAAAACCTACATTTAGCACCCGAAAATGGATCTAGCTATACGGATATACGGACAGTAAAATCTCAATATAATTGGAGAATTTTCAACTAGCACCACATTAAAATAAAGAATGTACTTATTGCCGAATCACGTCATCCAAACTATAATTTCAAACATTTTCATCGAAATGTCGATTAAATTTTCGGTTCCGCAGTTTTCACCGCAGTTAAAAAGTCAGTTGACGGTGTTGATTCCTAATGAGAGCTTTCATTGATTTCCCACTTGAAAGTTTAACGCTGTCCCGGTTCTTGTATGGACACGCCTCTAAGCGCCATCTATGAAGTGCTACGAATTTGTGCTTTGATAACGGACCATTGTCATCTACTCGTACGTAGAGTAGTAAGCCTAGAATAGCACATTCAAAGTGGTTTGAACATAGGTACGGTCGGTCACAGTCTAGGATACTCCATGGCAGCTCTTACCGCGCGCGTTATAAGGGCGCCAATCGAACAAAAGGGGTATCCTAGCGTGTAATATTTTTTACACTGACTGTAACTAGTGGTTCGCCCCGAACTATGAACTCGCGACCCCATATCTCAGCAACCCCTCGACCGATTTGGCTCATGTTCGAACTTAAAAATTCTCTTGGCCTCATTTACCTGCCTACCAAATTTCATGACGATCCGACTAAATTTACTCAAGTTATCGTCGAACGAACATTCATACATACATACATACATACATACATACATACATACATACATACATACATACATACATACATACATACAAACGCCGGATTGTTCCAGTAGACTCGGAGAACTTCGCTCGCTTCGCTCGCTCGTTCAATAATATTTTTTCAAATATTCGACGCGGCGTCAGCGCCATATATCGATCAACCACGTTTGTTTTTCTTGTATGTCCCTCTGCAGTTGTGGCGGCCTAGTAATAGACCAATGGACTCGGAAGCGAGAGACACGTGGTTTATTGATCCAAGCCCAGGTTCGATTCCCGGTGCGAGCATGTACCTATGACTTTATTTCAAAGTTACGTACATTTGTGAATTTTTAGTAGCAATACCACTCTCTAACGATTGAGGAAAAACGAGAAAACCTGATCTGCATTGAGCACGCGCGGTTATTAAGCTCGAACTCTATCTCTGAGAGAAGGTTGCCCAGCTAGAGGACAATAAAAAAATGTGGTACCCCTAGCTGCATTAAAGAACGCCGAGCTGACACAATACTTCCCATAAATATCCTGGCTGCTTACTCCGGGAAACCTATAACCCGGCAGTCTGAAGTAAGCAAGATGAGTAACTTCCGCCTTTCAAAGCAGGCGGGTGTATCGATTTGTCCGGGTTATACATAACATTAGTTACACGTCGTCCGTGCGGGACAAAACACAATGGGAGCAAAAGAACAGGGCAATGCGACCGGAATAGTCTATCCAGTGAATTGGAGCCGTCATCTACCTATTCAACTAAAGCACAACATTAAATGCCAGGCTTCAATCTACCTCTAAAATACTGGACGCAAATAAAAAGTTGTTGAACTTCGCTGGTGAGATGTGCCGAAATGATCTAAAGATGAAGATTTCAGATGGAACCGCACGCACTGCTCCTGCGAAGAGGGAGAGCATGTCGCACATCACGTACCATTGCCCTCAGTGGTCTCTAAATAGAAGGATCCAAAGAATTCACCAGGCCGATGCGGAGGTGTTTCTAAAACTTTTTTCAGTATAGGTACCTAGAAGCCCAACTTCTCATTCTATCCCAATTTTCTCTATCCTCATGCGCTCCGCATCGAGCATATTTCACGGGGCAATTTTGATCCGATTCCGCCGAGTGGATATTTTGTCTTGCTATATCGACCTCGCTTCGAAGGCTCTCACCTTTGTAATCTATCAGCTTGTGTTCTTGAAATATTTCGCCGATTTAGCAACACATGCCGTGGCCACTTATCAAAGTTGGGACAGAGCAATGCGATACTTCATGATGCCAACATTTCACGGGAAAAAAGGTACTCGGGACCTCAAACGAATGTGTGAACCATTGAATTAATAGTTCTCTAAAATTACCGTCTAAAACTAATTGAATCGGTTGTTTTTTTCTAATGGACTGTACTCAGTTATGTACGAAAAACAAGGGGTATTTATTTTTATGTTAACAACTAGCTCAGACTACTTTACTACGCTGGCTCAGCGACCCGAAGTGGATCTTGGCCTCCGCAACCAAAAGACGCCGTATCTCTCTGTCCTGCTCCACTTCTCTCCAATGTTCCACCTGCAGTTCGCGCAATTCCTTTGAGACTTCGTCGATCTAGCGATACTTGGGACGTCTAGCTGTCGACGTCCAAAAGGTTGCCCTTCGTATGCTTTTGTTTGTTGCCTCCAATACATCAATACAACTACTCAATCTAAAGTAAACAAGTTCTTCACGAGGCTGTGAAGGACTGGCCGGTAACCGGATTATATGGAGACTGCACAAGTGCACAGTGCTGCACCGACAAGAGGCACTCTCTCAAATTAAATTATGACGATACAATTTTTGTTTCGGTTATTTCCCATGATAAGTGATTTACCGCGTGCCCATCCCTTTGACTACTTAGTAGAGCAACCAGATCACAAACGTCTCTCGAAATACCAGCGGTTTCGAATATTGCATTTCGAAAACCGCTGCCGTGCATTACATTAAAGTGACGGACAAAGGCCCCAAATTGAAACGGCAATTGCATTTGGGGCACCGGGTCCGTTCTCAGGGATGAACTAAGTATTATATTGTCGCACAAGTACTTTATATAATAGAAACAACTCAAACCGGATTTGAAACTTACTTTATCTGCCACAATCAGCCCTGTAAATGCCTTGAAAAGTAAAATTTTAAACAATTAGTTTTTAATCAAAGCTCCTACTAAACACCTCGCACGTCACTTCTCAAGCTCCTGTGTCAGACGCGACCACTACTTTCCGGCTAGTTGGGCTATGTCGTTGGACCATCCTGCTGCCAACTGATCTCTTTCGCTCTCGAGGTCGCCATACCCCAATGAACTTCATCCATCTGCCGTCACAGTGCGCCTAGCTAGGTCTGCCGCCCACTTAGATTTTTAAGACTATCAGTTTTTCGACGGTGCCGCACACACCGCCTGGAGTTGCGTTCCGCGTTCAAAGTTCTTCGTTCCGAGTTCTTTCTAATAATATGTATGGGGTTGCTTGGAACCGTTTGGAAAGCAGAGTTCTCGTGAAGCCAATCTGAGAACTGAACTCTCAACGCGGAACTCCGGGGCCGTGTGTCCGGCACGTAAGTGTCTTAATTGACCCTAATTAATATTTTTAACACACATGGATGCTTAATACATCCCTGTGCAATAGTTTTATTACGTTTCAACCGTGTATATCCGACTGTGAAAATAGAGTTTATCCAGCAGCAGCTACATAATATGAATGTAGATTTATAGCAATGTGCTCAATGTTTTTGTTGTATGGGTGATTGCGCATTGCCAACATCAAAGGTAGAATCTGTGCTTTGTTTGAACGTACTAACCTGTACTAACATACTCGTAGGTTGAAGTACTTCGATTTGGCTGTAAGGATTCTGTGTCTGATGAAATACTTATGATCTTCTTTTTTATTGTAAGGGCGCCTTCCACTAATCAATAACAACCACTTTTGGACAAAATCATTCTGAAGTTGTATATGTAGAGCAGCTGGTGTGCTTTTCGTTTGATCCTTCAGCTTTAAGATTGACATGACATGCAATCTACTTGTTTACGTCAACTTCACACTACTCGAGTCCACAACAGCTGTTATGTCGGCACTTTTAGCTGTCGCGCTTTCTTTGAATATAGCGGCCAGCGTTTATACTATCTGATCGGTACCTGTACCTGTTAAGCCTTTCTTTAGGGTTGGAAGTCAGTTCGGTTTGACACTTTGAAACCACTAATAATATGCATAAGGTACTGCCGCTGTCACAAAAATGGTGCAAACCGAACTCAGAGCCCTGTGCCTCTGTCATACATAGCATTTGACTTTAGCTTTTATTTCACAGATTTGTTTGGATGCATCAAAGCGTTGCTTAGCTTTGCATTTTCTTGTAACTCGCTCACCTCCTGTGCACTTGTAATATTTTTCGCATTCAGCTTGAGGCAACAGCATCTTTCCGTCTTTATCGCATCAATGATGATTCATGCCTGGTACAAAAAGGTTTATTAGTCGAATAGAAAAAAAAAATTTGCTGTGACATGAACCGCCTGATTCACACTAAAATCTCTTCTCGCGAAGATTAAACAATAAGCATATTTTACTTGCACGGTCCAATAACTTTTTTCGATATGAAATCAAATGAAAACTCAAATTGGGCGTGAAAATATTAATTGTAAGCCGCTTTGATTAAATTTCATCGCCTTTAGGAATTTCATGTATTTTCTTAGAAGCAAATTGTCTTGTAAAATATACTTTGTTTTTAATTCAAGTACCTATATCGAACTCATTGTATGATGATGAAATTTTACTTCATAATATTATATCAATGGGTAATTTGATCTCCATGGACAATACTGAGCTAATATTTGATTAACATAATATGTGCCAAATAAAACCAAGCAGCCCATGCCAAGCCAAGCCATGTTGTCATCAATGTCGATGACATTCACCAGATTGTTCATAAAGACACAAAATGTGGGTTTTGAACGAAACAGTTTAGTATTAGAATGACCACGTTCCTTTGAATAGTTCCATTCTGTACCAGACGATATGATAGGTGCACCGACGAAATAGATTTGCTATAAATACCTACCGTATGCAATTTACCTCTAAAAGTAAGTTAAATTAGGAACTTCCTTTGAATTCTGTTTCGTGGAATATCTAGGTAACAAGCCAACCAAACGATCTCAGGATAGGTGCACCGACGAAATAGATTCGCTGTAAATACGTATGTAATTTAACAGTGTCACACCTATTCCACGGCGAGGCGCATTGTTAAAGTCCTGGTGTTGAGCCAAGACTATAAACATTCGATGCATAGGAGGACAGAAACACGGAAGCGGTGCAGCGTTCTCTTACAAAATTGTCACTAGGCGTGGCTGCCGAAGAAACAAGACAAGTTGTAAACAAGACCGTAGATGGGGTAAAAAAGTACTAGAATGGAGACCCAAAACGAGGCGTAGAAACGTGGGCAGGCAACCAATGAGACGGACTGACGACCTGGTCAAAGTGGCAGGAAAAGACTGGATGAGAAAAGCCCAAGACCGAAAAGAATGGAGTGCAGTGCAATGGATGTAAGAGACATACACTCAGCAATGGGTGGCAATAACTTGTAGAAGAAGGAGTAGCTGATGGGACTCTTTATTAGATACGTCTCTAATCACCAAATAGCCATAACAACTCCTGAGATCGATGTGGGAGTCCTGCTCTCGTGCTCTTGTAAAACTGAATAAACCTGGTATTTTGCAAGCGGGTAGTGTAATCGGCATCCTCTACCTACTTTATATCCCGCAGTAGTTAAAATGGTTGACAAAAGTTGTGACTGGTTGAAACACGTAAGGGATCATCGAAAATTCTACAGACTTGAGTGCAGATTCTGGAGTTCTGAAGACTGGTTGACCATTTGCATAAATTTGACAGGTATTTCGTCTGCTTGTCCTTTGAATTGCTGAAAATAATGCTTTCCACCACTGCTCTCCAGTTTTCTTCCATTATAATTTTGATTAAAACGGGTCGGATCGCGTAGTTTTGTAGGCATTTGAATTACCCGTATAATCCCGACGTTTTGTTTTCCATCTAAGCTGGATCTTGATATCGTCGTATCATCGTGTCGCTGGTCTACCCACACTTCGGAAATAATCTGATGATATGATAACAAATTAAACTTGGTAACACGATGTTTCCCGATGTGGTAGAGAATACTCGGTTTTCTTACCCGGCGCTCCCACGAACATTGATACGATGTACATTCCCGGTTTTATGTATTTTCTATATATGCTGTAGTGTAGTCATTTAAGTAGAGTTTGTTACTACATGTGTGAATCTGGAACGCTGTAGTGTGGAGACTGTCGCAAATTGAATTTTTAATCTTAATTGAAACTGTTGATGAGTTCGTTTGTTGGGATTCTTCCGCGACCTGTCTCTCAATTTTACAGTATTTATTACAATAGTCTTCATAATTCGTTCAAGATCATTGTTCTGATGAAATTACAATTGATGAAACAAAAATATGACTACTTTCTTGAATTTCGTCGCCAAATATCCATGAAACACGATCAATGGGCAATCAGCACATCACATAAATATCAATGGGAACTGGGCACCCCTGTAAAGCCAGCTCCTTTGGATCAACTTCCCGTAATCCCAACCGTAAGGGCAAACACCGTGGAGATCATGATAGAAGATAGATATACTATCACCTCGCCAACCAAAATAAGATAGAGGCAAAAAACAACATTCACCGCAGCCAAAATTAATGTCACCAAAAGCGCGCCTTGGCTTCGCAAGTCTTCGAATTGTACATAGGGTTCTCAAGTTTATTTTTCAATTAATTGTTTCTCGATGGTGCATAATGACAGATGATAGTCCCCTATTTGCGAATTTTCATAGACGCGGGTGGTAGCTGCGATTATGTGCGAAGTTTTAGTTAAGTTAAGCAATATCTACGTACGGTCGGCCACAGTATAGGCAGCTTACCGCGCGCAGCATAAGGGCGCCGATCGAACAAAAAAGGGGTTTGGAAATGGAACCAAAAGGTTTGATGGAAAGCTCCACATTATTAAAAAAAACTCCTAGATTACCATCTGACTCATAAAATTGGTGAAAATTTTATTTCACATTTTTTTCTCTCCTATACTCAGTGCAATTTTAGTGGTTTTAAAGCCGAAGGTATTTTGTTGCACTGGTGATTCTGAGCCAAATCACAAAATTTCATTCCAAAGCTCGCGAAAAAAAAATTCACTTCTCCATACAAATGGTGTCGATTGGCGATAGCCGTTTGTATTGGGAAGTGTTTTTTTTTTCGCTCGTTTTGAAGTAAAATTTTGGAATTTGGCTCATATCAGAATCACGAGTGCAACTAAATACCTTCGGCTTTAAAACCACTAAAATTCCACGGTGTATAGGTAGGTACACTTTGTGCCAACTTACTCGGTACACAAGGGTTCCTCATTCACTGCGACACCCCAAAAAGCTGCTAACGAGCTAAACTAAAAAGGAACTTCCCAGACGTTTGGGAAAGGCGTAGACTCCGCATTGCAAGAATAAAAGGTGAGACCCGAGACTCGTAAAAATGCGAAAGTATTCCAACTACCTCCAGTCACGAAACGTGGATTTAAACAGGAAGATATGAAAGGTTTAGTCCTATCTATCTACCACCAATCTAAACCAATCTAAGAATAATTTCTGGTACAAGATAGACACAGCCATAATTTTTCAAATACAAGGCTTTGAGGAAAACTGGCGTAGTGCGTAGAATAATAAATAAATCAATCAATATATCGATGGCTCCTACGTAAACTACCGTATGTTCAAAAAGCTAACTTTCCAGGAGAGCCATTTAAAGATGTTTTCTTTAACCGTTCTTTTGATTTTAAAGCTTTTGGTTTGAAATTTTTACCATAATTAGTTTATTTTGGGCTCGATTTTTATGTGCTAAAGTAAAAGCTATATTCTGAATACTTTTGGAGATATTGTTGTTACGATTATTTACGACGGGGTAACGAAGTAAGAAAATATCGTATGTTAATCTTACCATTTTTTACGGCGTGGATGAGGTGACTGAAAATATCGTATGTTTCACATACCATGTTTTACATGGATAAATCGCAGGTAAAATAACATGTATGTGGCACTTACAGTTTTTTACTTTATATATCTCATGAAAAATAGTATGGTATGTAACATTAATTTAGTAAATACATGGGGAAATATTAAAATTTTAAATGGGACCAGAGGTTTATCTAAGTGATAATTCATATTTACTTAATTCATTATATTTAGTAGAACCTAAACCTAAATTTTAAAGAAACATTTATATGAAATAACTTTTTATACTTCCTTATGTTTCCATTCCACTAATCAATTTGTATATTTCCTATTTTCCCAACTGTCCCCTTCGAAACTGCCACCGGGATGGGGACTTGGGTAAAATTAGTGGCGTTTACCACCCTGGCAAATAGGAATTTTATTTACAACAGTTTCCTTGAAGCTCACGACCGAATCAACTATTTATTCTTTCCGACTTCAAGATATTTAATGAAAAAGTACTAGACTTAAATAAAGTAGGAGTAGCCCATTGTAGACTCTCTGCCTCAGTGCTTTTCTCATTACTTGGGTTTTTTTTAAAGGCTTGCATAAACTCTAAAGAAGCCTACTTTAGGCTAACCAACCCCGATATTATCCGTTGATGAGCTCGAAAAGGACGGTTCGGAAATAAAATTCATATTTGCCACTGAGGTGGTAAACGCAGCAATTTTTTTCTCAAACACCATGCCGGTTACAGTTTTGAAGAAAACAATTAGAAATAAAGACTGTAAATTAGTAAGATATGAACAATCTTAAGAATTCCTGTAAATTTTACCGAATCTGTATTGGAAATTCGTATTTGGAAATTTAGGATGATGTTGTCACATAGCTATTCTTCAGTGCCGGGTTTCGGGATAACTTGTATCAGCCATTTTCCTATTCTTACTCAGGACATGCAAAAGGCCAAGAGCTAAACTTTACCTAAACTTTCAAGCTTAGGAGTCCATGATAGTTATCCCAAGAAGACTGTAGCAGTCACTCAGACTCAGACGTGTATTTTCTCTGGCGTAGATTGACAGATAGAATACTCTTTGGTTGTGGTGGTTGTTGGTTACTTTGTGATCCAAAGATGAGTCAGACATTTCACCTATTAGTATACAGACTTAGTAAAAGAAGCCAAGCCAAACACAGTGTACCTACCTTAGGCAACAATGAAAGTTTTGGAATATACAATACACCACGCAGATCGGAGTTTCAGTTTGGCTTACTATTGTGTTAATACTTAGAAACGTTCATATACTGTCTATATAAAGGCGACTGATCCATTAACATCTTCTCGTTACCATGCACATGAACACCGCGTGTCTAGGAACTAGACCAAATGAAATTAATGGTGACGGCTGAGCTTGTCAAGCATACAGACACAGTTCTCAACAAGTTTTGAGTCCATCCAACTGGCCAAAAGAATACATTTAGAATAAATACAGATTTATCTATGATTGTAATAGGTACTTGAATTTATTAACTTACAGGCTATGAACAGATTTTCAGTCTAAAAGTCTGGTGCAAACTACCACAAGATTGGGCCTTTTTAAATCCTTAGGATCTAAGTTTGTGAGTATTTGATGAACCAAATGAGGATATCTTAATCTTTGTTTTGAAGCTCCTTTGTGGAGAGTGTTTGTATCTTCAGTAAAAAATATATTTTATAAATAAATTTCTTGTTACCTTCATGTGTTTGGTGTTCAGCTTTTATTGGTATTGATTTGCCTACGCCAAGTCGAGTCTCGGAAATGTAGAACCCGGGTAATTGAAATTTCATCGTCAACCAAAGCGTATCTCAAGCATGCATACAAAAACGGTTGGTCAGTCTATAAGGAACCACATCCGTGTGTCATTTCAAATCCTTGTTAAAAATAACTCTAGTGAAAGTGAAGGTCCCAAACATTATTGTGTAATTTACCATCATGAAGTGAGTATATTTGTTTTCCACCATACGATACACAAAGCGGAAACTTTTATGTTATGGTTTTGTTTTGATTTTTAGTTTGTTCCATCCGTTTAATAAGTAGTCGATTTCAGTGATGGTTTTGTATTAAACATATTTTTCTAACATAAAAAAGACGTTATTATTAATCAAATCTGCTTTAAGTAGTATGAACAATTTGAATTATTTGAATATTTAAATAAATGATCTATTTTTTTTTGTTCAACCTCCTTGCAAACTATCGTATCTGTGAGATATTGTCTTAGGCTCAGCTTAATATTGCAACGTAAATAAATCTAAGTGACACATACAATAGTTAACAGGTTCTTATAAACCAAGTAAATAATCGTACGTGTTACATACGATACAACATCACTTTTTATTGACGTCGTACAAAATGGTATGTGTTACATACTATAGCATACCCCCTCGAAAAATCTACGTACGTAATCGTATGTGTTACATATTATAGTTTTGAACTAGATTGATAGAAAACGCAGTAAAACTAACAAAACTGAATACTTAACATGTTTAGTAAGAACATGCCTCATCACAAAACACAAACTCAGATCTACGTACTTCCCACGTAGAGAATGGTAAGATATACTTACGGTAGGCGTAGCATGCAATGTGTCCCACGTAAACTACCGCAAGTGGTCAATACGATAGTTTACGGCGCGCCCGTGATCAACATACGATAATTTACGTCTGAAAAAATCTTCATTTTTGAATATTATTAAGTTTTTGTTTTTGGGATACATGCGGAATAATCATCTAATGACAAAAAACGAAAAACATGAAAATCGCCATTTTGTGGGATACGGTAGTTTACGTAGGAGCCATCGATATTTTTATTTCAGAAGAATCCATACAGTTTGTTAGTATAAAACTTAATTTATATTAGTAAATTATTAATTTCTAAAGACTTAATTAATTGAGGTATACTTATTGGACCCATACATATGTGTACGGACCCAATGTCTATAGATGTGGCAAAGTTTTGGCGGGGAAACAACAGCAAATACAGGGCCCTTAGCCTGTAACACAATGGTGCCATAATGGGCTGTCAGGTGACGACTTCAATTACGATTTGCTAACGCTGTCTGTCCTTTTAATGTTTTTGTAGTACAGCGAAGAATATTTTGATTCTAATTCTAGAGGATTAGTTCTCTGGTTGCAGGAGAAAAACGAGGAGAGCCCGGTTTTGTCCTTCTGCCGGGACGCCATTGACCCGCCATTGCGTTACAGGCTAAGGGCCCTGGTCGCGTCACGAGTTATGAGCGCTGACCTTGAATGCGCAGAACTCATTTTTTCGGTCTGTTTGGTATTGCAATGACTGCAAAACTACTGCCTCCAAAAAGGCATTTTTGAAATGGGCGATAAAAATTTGAATCATCGCATTTCTTCTGAAGCTATTTAAAACAAAAAAAAAATCGTATGTACCACCTGCCTACTGCTGATGACGTCTGATACACCCACTGTTGAACGAACCTTCTCTTTTCTTATTTCTAAGTGCAGACTTAAAATATTAATGCAATATTACAGTTTTTAAGTTTTATTTCGAGTGAAAATGGGGAATGTTGGGCACGCGTTAGCATGAAATCGTAATAAGTTTTAATGATACTTTGCAGTTATTATTATGCCTTATATTTAATTGGAGTTGGTTCTTTAGTATTTGCATATCTAAGTGTTTTAACCAGGGCTCCCATATTTTAAACCTTTCATGCAATATTCTGAACCCGAGTTACACGTTAGGTTTAACGTCTTACTTTTTGAATCCTAAAATCAACTCTAGGTACATTTCGCTATTGAAAATCTAAATGGCGTCAACCCACTTAGCAGCTAAAAACTTCCGCCTTCATATTTTTACATCGATAGACGATTATAGGCCTAATAGCAGTAACAGACGCTCGAACCTGGTGCGGCCGAACCACGAACGCGGTGCGGTGTCGGACCATGTTCGATTGTGTGTAGCATGGTACACCGAACATTATTATTATTATTTACGGTTCGGTTGGTTCGAAGCGTTTGCACATCGAACGCATACGATACGCATGGGTTTAGTACGGTCATGTGGCGTGAACAGCGCCTAAGGGTTCATAAGATTCAAAACTTCAGTAATAATTAATTAATAGAGTAGTTATCGATAGTTTGCACCAGGGAAGGCTTCATTCGCTTTTATGGGCACTCAACACGGAATCTGTTTCATCGCTTCCCTGCTGCTTGAAGCGTTGTAGCGCTTGACTGACTTTTGATACCTTTCTTGATGACAAGTTTTTGCATAGAATAGACATCGCCATCAAAAGAAGCTGCATCGAATTTGTACTTGTTTCATACCCCACAATAGTTCTTCCTTTAGATCCCATCGAGAGCCAAAGTCTCACAAGACAATGTGAGATCTTGGCCAAACCAAACCAAGTATTGTACTTACTCAAAGTGCTAAACAGGTAATTCAAGCCGGTAAAGACCAGCGCTCGGGTCTTCAATTTGGTGTTAAAACAGCAATTGAATCATGATTTCGACTCTGGAAACTGTGACAGTTTAATATTTGCAAGTTGAAAGTATTCTTTTGACACTTTCGTGAAACTATTCCAGTTCAACTATAATTTAAACCGACTTCCAACAAAATATGTTTCTCGATTAAATTTTAAAGGTTATAGTTTTGTCGGACTGATAAGATTTATGAGAAAGATACACCTTTTAATTAGACCTGTTAAAACATTTATTATTGAGACCAGTTACAAACTGCGTTTGCTGAAGCGCAAACTTTTTCCACTTGTCTCAACTTTGCATGTTAGCACGAATGTGTAATACCCAAATAAATAGGTAAATAAATGAATTAATTTCTCTTGTTACAAGCTCACTTTTTAACTCAATTATTTCCACCCTTGTTTCAGGTACGATCATTAACTCCGGCAGCTGACACCGAAGAGGCGAAAAAACCGGCCAAGTGCGAGTCGCACTCCCGCACTGACGGTTCCGTACCTCCACACAATAAAAAAAAACTGGTTGTAGGGACCCTCGGCCTCGGTGCGTGAGTCTAGTTTTTTATTATTTGTTGTTATACAAGGTGTTACAAAAGATGCTAACTCTTTTTACAGGGTCATGGTACCTGATGATAGGGATCACAACCAAAATATTTTTTTAGCTCTATGACGTTCCGTTGATTTTTAAATAATTAAAATGTAAGCGCTGTGACGGGAGAAAAGTATTTTTAAAATACTGTTTCCATAGACTTTCACTATGTTGAACAGTCTGAAGCTATTAAAATACAGCTAAGCAAACAACCATTTTTTTTTAATTGGAGCTAAATCCAAAAACAAAAAAGTTTTGAAAGTTATACAATTTTGAGGTTATGAAAAAAAAGTTATATTTTTCAACTTTTTTTTGCAGATTTGTCATTATGTTGACCAGCAGGTTACACCCTGTAAAAAGAGTTAGTATCTTTTGTAACACGTTGTAGTATAAATATAGTAAGTCATACCATAATCATACCAAGCTTGATGCTTGTATGTATTACCGCTTTTGCGATAGAGCAAAAAGTATTAAAACACATTTATTTTAGGAAACCCCCTTATTTTTTATTTATGTGTTTGTGTTTTATTACAACATCCGATTGAAAAATTCACATAGTTTTAATTATGTGATTTTTTTTAATTGAAACTGAACCCTCAACAGAAATAACTGTAGAAACCTCTTTTGACTATTGTGAAATTATTCACTGTGAATTTACATTCCATCGCATGAAATATTTCGGAACGCGAACGCTCAACTGAAAAACATATCTTCTTTTATTTTCCAACAGCTTTGAAAGGCCAGATACCTGCTTCTGATCTAAAATTACTGAAAATCTATTTCAACTATTCAAAACATCCTTTATTCAACAGGATCTTCTCGTATGTTGGTAGGTATTTTAATTTATAGTTTTCACCTACAGGTTGCACCAAATTGGAATAACTTTTCAATTTCAGCTTACATTTCCAGCTTACATTTCACGTTTTACCATTTTGGAATTCATTGATCAAAAGATAAACCACCCCTCAAATATTTCAGCATCTTTATGATGATTGCTATCATCAAATACCAAATCAAATTACCGTACCTACTTCTTATTTTTCTTAGCATACATTCTGACTACAGGACATCCAAGGTACCAATAAGCACCCTTCGATCTTCTAACATATTATCGTTTCATGTATTAATATTCGCAGAAAATACGTACACGAAAGCTCTCCTGCAAATTGTGTAAGCCCTTCCTCGAAATCTGTACTCGCCTCTCTTGCGACTTGCGAAGGTACTTCGAAACATTTTACACTGCAGTAAAACGTAAGCACCTCAGTTGTATAATTGAGTTCATAAGTTTCAATGGACGGTGCCTTGATGAGATCTCAAGTTTGGGACTTGGCCAATACTATCAACATCATCATCAGTAAATTTTAAAACATCGGATTTTTAACCCTGTTTATACCGCTAAGTTCATTAACTTAGAACCCAGAGACGCGCCACTTGGAGAAAAATTACTTAGAGGTACCATGGAGTATCTCAGCGTGTCGCTGAGCTTGCTAGTTCAATAAGTTGTAGCGCTGGCACGGTGTGCTTTATGGATTCAAGTCTCAATCCGAGCGAAACGTTCAGAAATATAAACCTATCGATATTTAAATAAATAAAAAAACTGTTTTTAGTAGCCTGTGTGGCACTAATATTCGTTTTCCGGTTGCTCTTCACCGCTTTCTTATTTGCTTTACAAATACGAGTTATTACCATAGAAGCTGCCTGTTGTTAGCGTATGTGAAAGTGCCCAATAGACCCGAGATATTGCTCGTAATAGTTCAGCTGAATTGACGCGATCTTTCACTGTAAAATATCAATGATCTGGGTAAAGTGTCTTTGTAACTCGTTTAATAATGACTGATGGCACTTTGAAGGCTTTACATAAGTATTTTCAATTATACAGGGTATTTCAGAAAGGTGTCCGTTGAGGAGTTCCGTTCTCCATCTCCGAAATTCTTCATCAGATCTTCACCATTTTTATCTGAGACCACATAGGAGGTATACGCATTCAATAAAATTAAATAATAAACAAAATTAAAATCGGTTCACCTAAAAAAGTTCTGAGGTACCTAACACAAATAAAAAAACATAATATGGGTCGAATTAAGTACCTCCTCCTTTGTGAAGTGAATAAAAAATACACAAAAAAACTCCCCTTCGTAATTTTGTGTTGTAGCAGTACCTACTAATGGCTCTGATGTGGACTGTATGAATTAGTTGGGTTTCAGATAGGAAATAGTTATTTGTTATGCAAGAATGCAAAATTATTGTTTGCGGCGAGTGCTTGTATTGAATACCGAGCTAGCGAAGGTTTCTAAAATTGAGCCACGAGCGTAGCGAGTGGTTCAAAAAAAGAAACCTGAGCGTAGCGAGGTATTCAGAAGCACGAAACACAAATAATATTGCATTTGTGCGAAACACAAAACTTTTCATTTCACAGAAGCGAGGAAAAGACTTTGTTAGCCAAGCGGGAAAAACTCTATAGACAAGGCAAAACAGGTGATTCAAATAAGTTCCTTTTAAAAGCATATTTTATTGTAGTTACGGCTGCCGCAGTAAAGTTTTCAGCTTCGTTGGTATTAAAACCATTCGTTTTATTAATAATTTCCTGAAGTTTATTCATCCAGACACAAAAATTATGTAAATAAAAGAATGTTTTTTTTCCGGGTGCATTCTGAACTATACAAATTTAAAATTTCTAGAGATAAAAAATAAATTCAATTATATCGTTTGAAAAAATGTATTTAACAAACCAACCCATGATTATCTATTTTATAAAACAGAAGAGGAGCATTTTTTTAATTTACTGTTATTAAAAATAAATATAGTGTTACAACATATTAAAAAGACTGTAAGAAAAAACCGAGTTTCTGAATGTTCTATTCCGTGACTTTAGATGCCTATGCCTCATTTGCATTCACAGTTTTGTATAGAAAATGGGCCCTTGCGTGGAGAGTCGCGTCTAAACGAGGCTCTACTTTTTGAAGCTTTTATGAACTTATAAGGCATCTAGTGAAACGGCCAGTGTTTTTTCTTTTTCTGCACCATGGGGCGTGCAAAAAAGAGCGTTCACGAAGTGCACAAAAATGCAGATTGGTTAAATTCGGGTTTTACACGGTTATAAGTTGCTAGTAACAGCAAACTTTCCGAGCATAGGAGATGAAAAGATTATTTTAAGATAATATTTTATTAAGATTATTATAACGTTTGTTAGCTTGGCCTGAAAAAGGTGCGAATTAATATGGTGTTTCAAGCATTGGAGAGATGGTCGTCAATCTTGGATCTAAAAGTCGTCAATCCATATTGATACGTGTGTGACATAAATTATTTTTTTTACATTTTAAGCCTATAGGACCCATTTTGCACCACTCTTGATACAATACGATACGATGAAAATATATACAGATGCAAAAAAAACAGTATCATAGGTTGGCATTAATAGTCGTCTTAGATCACCTATTTGAACTCGATCTCAAGTAGGCAAACTCAGAAAAGTCAAATGCTAATATCAAGCCTTGGCTGATGTCAAACTTGAGTAGCTGTCAGCATAATTATTAATACACACTATCTTGAGATTGACATTGACATAAGCCTAGGCTTGACATTAGCTTTTTTCTGAGATCACCTTCTTGTGCCACCCATAATATCAACTATCAGTGACGAAAAGTGGCTGTAAATATTTTAGTACAAAAGATTCCAGACGATAGCGGCGAAGCTGAAAGTCATCCATAAACATTTTCACTCGATACACCTCGTATAAGAATGCAAAGTGAATATTTATTCTAATACCAGACAACACGGAGGTGTAAAAATTTAAGATGATCTTTAAAGTTTTTGTTTATGTTCACATTAAACATGTTATTTCAATTTACAAGTAATATAAATTTGTGACTCTAGTTTATTTCCTGACAGCTTACACAGGAAAGACAAGGAAGCTTTCAAGATGGTATTGGTGGAGTAGGCCCTACTCCATCTAAAACAATGTCCCAGGCGCTGAAGCGCCGAGTGGTCTCTTCACCCATCTGGTATGGGTGCCACTGGATGTAGATGCAAAGGCCTTTTAGTTTATATCAATTTACAAGTAATGTGAATTTGTGAATTTGTAGCGTTAGAAAGAGGAATTCAATAAGTCACACGAGGCGAGTAGGTTCAGTTTGTCTGCCAGGGGCGCTCCGCAGAAGTTATGTGCGAATTCAACGTATTTATGGGACCGTGGAGTAATAACCCGGGGGGTCTACGGGCTAAGACGAAGCCGATTACCATTGGCAAAAATCTAAGTTCGATTTATGAAAAATGTACTGCTACCCAGTTCATTTTACTGCCACCCAGTTAAATATTAATTTCATAAATCGAACTTCGATTTTTGCCAATGGTAATCGGCTTCGTCTTAGCCTGTAGACCCCCGGGTCTAAGTCTAGTGTCTTCGCTGTTGGATTTAAAAGAAGCGTTTTTCAAAGATATAATGTATCCAAAAGCTAGTGACTTTTGGTACAGTGGTAAAGGCCTTTAGAATTGGTAGAGCAGGTTACACACGACAGCACGTAGACGCTAACACTATCGTTGCAAATTCGCCCGTAACGGAATAGAATAGAGTGCACGCGTGGAAGCGTCTACGGTGCTAAGTTTACACTAATTACTGTGGGTGAGGTTATGTTCAGTGAAACAGTCAATACATATTTATAATTTGGTTCATAACGGCTCGAACTAAATCACCAGAGAATATCGCAAATCAATAAAAGTAACTCAACTAAGTCTCTACTTTTACTCGGTACTTATAACTCCTAAATAACAAAAAAATAACCTCCGACATTTAAGTTTCAAATCAGCATAATATTATCTCACCAACCGCTGAACCGATTTTGATAATAGTCATATGTAAGAACACCCGCTAGAAAGTCTTGCTTTCAAATAAAAAGAAACGCATCAAAATCGGTTCACCCGTGCCACAGTCAGACACGCATAGCGGTCAAACTTATAACACCCTTCTTTTGAGTCGGGGGTTAAAACTGGTGCTTTTTGCATTCACTAAATCGTATTAGTGGGTCGGGTTGAAAGTGTAAATGTAGTAAAACTATCCTTGTAGTGGTTTCTAGAACCAGTGTAGAGGCGAAAGATATTGTACGCCGCAGAATGCTACCCACAAAGAGTCCCTCTGACGGTAGTTTTTAATTTCGTCGCTCTATAATGGATTTGCTCGCTTTTTGCCGGTTACACGGAGGAATTTCAAAGGACAAAGTGTTATTAACTGAACTAGAAAGGGGTTCGGAGCACAAATCCTCTCTATGGAAAGGTATTTGAGGTAGCTGAAGTCTGTCGATAGGTTTCCAGAGCAGGTACCACGAGTGCTTACTGTCACTGTCACTGAAAGTGATAGGTTGGATAAATAACCTTACTACTATAGTATTAGGATACATGACAGACGTCCGGTAGACGTCCGGCACAGCTTTTTCGCACTCGTGGTAGCTACTCTGTTAAAGGACAAAACCGGGTTTTCCTCGTTTTTGTCCTACAACCAGCGAACTAATCCTCTAGGATAAGAATCAGAATATTGTTCGTTACCGTACTAGAAAAACATTAAAAAGACAGACAACATTAATAAATCGTAATATCGAGACTATAAACTCAAGCCCCTGAAAGACAAGGTTTTGGCCCCAATTTTTTCTTCTTTTGGTACCATTCCTGTCGCAGGTTGGCTATCATTATGGTCACTTTGATGACTTTGCGGCTCGGAAGTCTTTGCGGCCAGAACTCTGTGTGGCTTGAGTCGAACCCTTAAGTCTACTTACATGGTGGGTAATCGTATGAGGTAGTGGCCACCCCTGGTGTCAGAGTTTTTAGGCCACCCAAAGGGTCTCTGACATGGCTTAACGATTGTTATTAATGAACAACAACCGGGACCAACGGTTTAACATGCCTTCCGAAGCACGGAAGCGCTCAGATATTACTGCCACTAGCGGTCACCCATCCATGGACTGACCGCGGCCGTTGTTGCTTAACTTTGCCAATCGATTAAGAACGGCTAGTACAACTAGGCTGTGAGCGCTTCTTACATAAAAATCATATTTAATACCTACCTTAAAACTGTACCAATAAAACACATCAAGCAAGCCCCGTGTTGTTCGAAAAAAAATAGAACACAATTTTCCGCAAGATAAAACTGTCTCAAAGCAGTGGTTAGTAGCGGGACTACTACTATTTGCCAAATCCATTATACAGGGTGTTGTTTTGGTCAGTAACACCCGAGTCAGGGACGATAGTTTGAGCAACGCTTGAAACTAAAAACAAGTTCAATTTTTTTCTAAAATTTTTTTGATGCATAAATCACCTTGTTCAAGTTGTTCTATAATAACCGCGACGTGCGGACACCCCCGCTTTCTCAAAGCGCGCGCGCGATGTTGCGCCCGACTCGCCGCTAGGGTTAGTGTAAATAGTACGGGCGGCCACAATTTAATTATTTTTGGCTATTTTTCACTGACATATTTTTATTTTTTTTAATATTTTTTCTGGCTTTAGTGTCGTGTAAATAATCACCCCTGAGCCGGGTGTAACTTTACAAAACAACACCCTGTATACAGGGTGTTAAAAGACCGCCAACAAAGCGGGAAACCACGTATTGTCCTCATCATAAGGAACATTTTTGCCCAAGGAACTATGCCTGGGAAATCAGCGGTTTCCGAGATAATGATGTTCAAAGTCGGACTTTACAAAACTTTTTTTTTGCAGAAATGTATTCAGTATCTTGTTCTTAACATACCTTCTCAAGAAGCCATATCAAAATTATGAATATTTCTTACAAAAAACGACGTTAAAATTGCAACCCGCAATGTATTCTAAACATCAGCACTTCAAGCTTAAGTAACATAAACTTATACCTACGCTTGCGCGATATGACTTCTGTGCGTTACACGTCCATTGCGTGATAAAATATTTTTCAAAATTATAACCTCAAAAACCAAAATCATTTCCCAGCAATAATTTATCGAAAAAGTACTTTGTTTTGGTGTCTAGCATGCGTGGCTTTCGGGTCTGTTGGCGGTCTTTTAACACCCTGTATAATAAACCCGCGTAGCCCATACAAATACAAAATACTGATAGATAAATGTTTTCTATTCTATTCTATTCATTATGTAGGGAAGATCACCACCATTCATCGGTTATCCATTTGTCTATTAAAACAATCCATCAATCAAGTGTCCATTAGGTCAAATTGCATCGCTCGCTACCACCATGTGAGAAAACGCAGGGTAATCTAATTGCGTGTGGATTTTGCAAGATGCCCCGTCATCATTCAGACATGGGTCCTATCTGCATTCAACCGTAATGTTTCTACCCATTTTTAGGGTTCCGGACCTCAAAAGGAAAAAACGGAACCATTATAGGATCTCTTTGTTGTCCGTCTGTCTGTCTGCCTGTCAAAATACTTTTCTCAAGAATATCGGCTTGAAATTAATCGATTCTAATGATTTGGATAAAATATTGCAGTTAGGTACCTAATTTGGTTTTTTTCTAGTATATGTGGATAGGTTTGGAAGTTAAACGTGTTTAAAAAATACGGGCGTCATCTCGTACCATTTGAGCGAAGCTCGGTCGCTTAGGTACGGTGGGCCACAGTCACAGATACTCCATGGCAGCTCTTACCGCGCGCGCCATAAGGGCGCCAATCGAACAAAAAGGGGTATCCTAGTGTGTGGCCGACTGTACCTACGTACAAGAAATCAATAAAAGTAAGTGAAATCGTACAGCGAATAGAATAAAATGGCGCAAATTCTAAGGGTCAAAGGCGTACAAAACCGTTTTTCCGGCCTCTACGCCTGGTGCCTCGTCACTTTCTACCCTCCGCCCTATTGTGGACAGGAAGATATATCATTGAATCCATTGTGAGCTGAGAGAGGAATATGCTCCCAGACTACATGACTAATGACTCCTGACTCTGTTAAAGAGTGGACTTGACCAAGTCAGACGACGATGTTTGTTAGTGATAGGGTTCCGCACCCGAAAGGCTGTATCTTTGGGACCGTGGTAGGTAGCCAGTTGAAAATTTCACTGATTGTGTTTTATTATGACGCATTACACGACAAATAATTAATTAAAATTTAAAAAGGCGGGTACCTATAAAATTCGGTACGCAAAGTTTTTTGTTCGAAAGTCCGTTATTGGCTTAATCTTATCTTTAGACAATATTGAGAAACTAATTTCAATATTTTTTATTTTGGTTCAGTAGTTTGGATTTTACAACGTTTCAAAGATACGGTTTTATGACCTTCACGCGACGGTCTGCATACTGTTGGCGGTCATAGGAACAAAACATTTTAGCGCATAAAAACAAAACGACTGGACCAAAATAAAAAATATTTAAATTAGTTTCTCAATATTGTTTAAAGATAAGTTTAAGCCAATAACGGAATTTCGAACAAAAAACTTTGCGTACCCAATTAGGCCCCCATACAACAAACGTGTTTTTGTACTTTTTGCCCTATAACAGAAACGATAACACATACAAGCGTCAAACTTGGTATGATTATAGAGCTTTCTTAATGGTATAACAAGAAATAATAAAAATTAAAAGGCCAAGCGCGAGTCGGACTTCTGAACTGATTATCTTATCGATTTTATACGTAAGAAAACATCGAACTACGAACCATCGATCGTCAGTCCACATGGCTTTCTATAGGGAACCACCATAGCTTCCACGCATTTTCAGGATTGCACACTTACTTTCATAGGAGCTCGTCACTCTACCTTTTACGAGGACTAGATTATTAAACTAGTCTCTAGAAAGCTATTATCGTATGGTAGCATAAGTAAATTACTAGTTATAAGGTTTTACTGTAACGCCTTAGGATTAATGCGATATGAGCGCATGACGCTGACTTAGCACCGCACTCAATGTTAACCACTAGGTTCGCCCCGAACTATGAACTCGCGAGTGTGTAACTTTTTGCTAACCCCAATTGCGCAGGCGCGCGCGCATTGCATATAAACTTTATAACCCCATATCTCGGCAACCCCTCAACCGATTTGACGCATGTTCGAACTTAAAAATTATTTTAATTTAATTTACCTGCTTACCAAATTTCATGATTATCCGACCAAATTTACTCAAGTTATCGTCGAATGAACATACATACAAACATACATAAAAACCTACAAACGCCGGATTGTTCCAGTAGACTCGGAGAACTTCGCTCGCTCGTTCCATAATATCCGTGAACCAATTAATAAAGCAATCACTCACTCACTACTGATACCAAAACCCTGCATATTAGAATAGAATAGAAATACATTTATTACTTGATCCTGCTACCCTGTCCGTGCACCACTAGCACTTAGCTGAACTTTAAATAGGCTGTCTACTGATCACTACAAACAACTTGTGTAACGAGATGTTAAAGACCAGCACCATAAACGGAACGCAAGATGCGCGCGAGCTCGAATACTTTCTCGCTCGCACCTCGACTATCTGCTTCACTCGCACACTGACTATCTAACCCGCTCACACAGCGACTATCGTTCTCGCTCCCGCACCAAGCAAGAGGGGCCGACGGGTAAATAAGGAGACACTGCACCGAGTAACTTTCATTCGTAGTTATACAGCTCACCTGACGCGATAGCTCTAGGCAGTCCTCAGGTGTAGCTCGGCTAAGGGGATGCGATAGCCCTAGGCAGTCCACTCCAAAGCCCATGTTAGGAATCAACGCTGTTTTGCGATAGCCCTAGGCAGTCCACTTCATGCGAGTATCTCTGTATGTCGTTACCTAGGAAATACCTATGTACCTACTTTTGTATGTGATCAAGAATGTATCATTTTGAAGAGTTCCAAATATATCTATGAAACCATACGCTGTTTCAATCAAGCAAACACCCCTACAAGTAACGCCAAGTGTTTCAAAGGCAAACCCTCCTACACTATAACATCTCGTTACACTTGTAATATTAGCTGTTCCATACATAAGGTAGACTCAGTACCTACTGCGCCAAATGTATGAAACAGCTGATATTTTATCGCTTAATTTTTTTCGCCACCTATTACAAGTTGTTTGTAATGATGAGTAGACTAGACACCCTACTTGAAGTTCCGCTATCGGATTCGAGAGTACAGAATATCGCATACCCATGTCTGGACGTAGAAAAGTGGGGGCTGGCCAGCCAAAAACCTCGGCAAGTTTCTAATACGAGAGTGAGATAGTGGTGAAACAGGCCTAGCTTTCCCGGCTTGCTTAACTTACAACTTTAAATCAAGAAAATGAGCTTTTAATCCACCGGAAAAACGCAGCACCAAAAATAAAAGTGTCAGAAAATTAACAAACAATTTAAAACACACAACGTAGTACGTTCTCCGGCGGGAATTTTAATTATGTTTGCCATATTATTTTTCGCTCTACAAAAAAGCAGGGTGTATCCTGCCATTTTTCTTCGCCACTGCGCTGCATGTTTCTACCAATCGCGGTGGTGACAGACGCGACAGTCTACTGCCTGCAGTCTCAGGTACATCAAAGTCATCTCTGTAAGGGTTTTCTTTCCGAATCGAGCTGCGAACCTGTTATTGATGCGAGACGTACCTATCAATGACAGGTCTATCCCAGAGGCTGAAGGTAGTGAAGGTGTTTGTTAATGAATGCCTGCGGCGGATCCTGGGTATTTTCCAAATCTGGAAATCCTCAAATCCTCCTTAGAAAGTGGGCCTAGCTCGGGCAAACATTGAGGGAACATGACCAATGACCACCCAACCAAGCAGGTCCTGTCCTGGCTCCCCGAGGACAAACGTCGAGTGGGTGGCCCTAAATTAACGTAGCGCCGATCGGTCGCTCTGTCACTGAACTGGCTTCCGCTCTCCAATTTAGGTTTTCTTGTCTACACTCCTTAAATCTTCCTCGATACATTCTTTCCGTAGCTTCCTGCTTTGGCTTTCGTTCTATAACAAATTCAAGCTGAAATAATGTTGAAGAGTTTGAAGAAACATGCGACCTCAAATATTTTCCATAATGTTCCTTATTTCTTAATTTGTTGAGTTACCATGGCGACCTCGGGAAGGGAAGAGATCGGTTGTCAGACCACCAGCCAGATGGCCCGAGGACATAGCCCAAGTAGCCGGAAAACAGTGGTTGCGCCTGGCACAGATCGTGAGAGGTGACGTGAGCATGAAGAGGCCTTTACTCAGCAGTGGGTGTTAACAGACTGATGATGATGATGGCCAAGGCCAAGTCTAAAGCCAGGCAAGTGTCAGTCAAACATGAAGTCCCTAAGGAAACCACCCACTCTGCACCGCTGAGCTAGCGCTAAAATTTAATACAGTTGCCACATTTTTCAAGTGGTAGGAATGTTCACTCGCTTCCTAGTCGACTTTTAAGTATTATTACGCCTGCCCCGCCTCCCGCTGATAAATTGCTTAGTGATTTTTTTACTTTGCTTTCCCAAGTAACATTTCATTTGGGCCTAGGTTGTAAAAATTGCCTCTAGGTTTTAGAAGGGTTGTACAAAGGTTAATGATTTGCTAGTTGGTTAAATTTAGTATTTGAGAATGATTACTAAGTCCTAAAACTAATAGTTTATTGTTAAAACCTTGAAGTTGCTGACAAGAGTTAACGTTAACGTTATTATGACTTGTGTTTCAAGAGCTTACAGCCTCAGGATCTTATAGTTGTCGTAAGCTACTGATAAGGTTCTGGAAAGGCTGTCATTTAACTTATGTGTGATCTAAAGGTTAAATTTTTAACCTTGATATTACCATAAGGTTTTGAAAAGTTGAAATTGCTTATAAGTAGTTTCTAAAACCTACCTACAACTTTAAGGTTAGATCAGAGTTGTCTAGGCAAACAAATTAGGACTGTGTGGTGAAAAACAAAACCAATAAGCTGTTGTTTTGAGCTGAAGGCATGATTCAAGTCCTACAGGAATATTTTAAAGCTTGAGAGGCATCCTCAAAACCCGACAGTTGTCTCCGCGACTTCAAAGAATAGGTATACATTGTAAGCATTACGCGTCTTGAAAAATGAACCGACACAGGGTGATACAAAAAAAGGAGTGGAAATTTTAAGCGTAAAATGCTTCGATCAAGGATAAAACTAGATACAACATAGAACTCTGAAAAGTGTCTGGAAAAATAGATGCCCAAATTGCCTTTGGGAGCTTATTTGCTTGTAGTCCATGCAATTAAAGCAAAACTGTACACTAATGCAATATGGTTGACATTCGAATATTAGACGTATGGTCGAAATGATGTTTCGTATTGTTCTATTGCTGATATCTTTTGTTTCTGTGGGGACAAGTTTTTATTGTGATTTTAAACGTAATGCGGATTCTATGAGATTTAGTTCGGTGGTAAAGTGCGTAAAAAATGTTATGAATGATTAATACAACGGTAAGTTTTATTATTTTTATTATTTACTAGTTGTAAACTTCTGTTCTCTGTAAACTTCGTATCAGTTCGATTTCGCTATTTATTTTTTTGTAATTTTCAGCTGTTCCTTTAAATCGATGAAGCCATTTTTTTTTCATTTAGTGACACTAATGGAAAGCTGGGTATTCAAGATAATAAGTACACATTAAATTAATATGTTTTTTTTTATGAAATAGATGTTTTGGTGAAGGTTTTTTTGGAAAGTATTAAAACATTTTTCACACTAAAAAAAATACAAATACCAATTTTTACAGAATGTATGTATAATAATGGAGGATACGACAACAAATAATAACGAAAAATAAGGGAGGACCATATACCACAAACGTGTTTTTATACTTTTAGAATACCAGCTTTAGGCCCGGTTTCTGAATTGAGAATTTCACTAACCAAATGCTTAAGTATCGTTCTGTCACTGCAGATGTCACACAAGAGAATGTGACAGAACGATACTTAAGCATTAGGTTAGTGAAATTCTCAATTCAGAAACCGGGCCTTAGGGTGGTATTCATGAACGATACTTAAACTGAGATCCAAATTGAACTCAGTTTAAACTTAGTTTAAAGTGAGCTCAATTTTGAACTTACTTTAAACTGAGTTCAAAATTGATCTATGTTTAAACTTAGTTTAGTGAGATCAATTTTGAACTTACTTTAAACTGAGTTCTAAATTGACATTATTATTATTCGAATCGAATCGAATCGAATGTAATTGAATCAAATTGAATCGAATCGAAACGAATAGAATCGAATCGAATCAGCTATTGCTAGATTCATACTGATTCAAGTATCAACATTTTAACGGCCCATATTTCCTAAACGGCTAATGCTAGACCCATGTTTATGGTACTCTAAAAAAAGGACTCGACGAGCTTTATCTGATGAAAGCAACACAAATAATAAAAAGTTATTAAAAATTTATAAAAAATAAGTTTCAAAACTTTAACTGCCAATAACTCCTAAACGGCTAATGCTAGACGCATGTTTATGGTACTCTGAAAAAAGGGCGCGACGAGCTCTACCTGATGAAAGAAACAAAAATAATAAAAAAGAAGTATCAAATCTTTAACTGCCCATATTATCTCCTAAACGGCCAATGCTAGACCCAAATTTGTACTACTCATATAAGACCATAAGGTACTCTGAAAAAAGGGCATGACGAGCTCTACCTGATAAAAGAAAAAAAAAAAAAAAAAAAGAAGTATCAAAACTTTAACTACCCATATCTCCTAAACGGCTAATGCTAGACCCATTTTTATGGTACTCAAAAAAAGGGTTCGACGAGCTCTACCTGATGAAAGCAACAAAAATAATAAAATGTTATTAACTAGTGGTTCGCCCCGAACTTTGAACTCGCGACCCCATATCTCAGCAACCCCTCGACCGATTTGGCTCATGTTTGAACTTAAAAATTATCTTTACCTTATTTACCTGCCCACCTGACGATCCGACTAAATTTACTCAAGTTATCGTCGAACGCTTCGCTCGCTCGTTCAAAAATTTTAAAAAAAGAAGTATCAAAATTTTAACTGCCCATATCTCCTAAACGGCTAATGCTAGACGCATGTTTATGGTACTCTGAAAAAAGGGCGCGACGAGCTCTACCTGATGAAAGAAACAAAAATAATAAAAAAGAAGTATCAAATCTTTAACTGCCCATATTATCTCCTAAAAGGCCAATGCTAGACCCAAATTTGTAATTTAAATGAATGGGCGAGCGAAGCGAGCGAAGTTCTCCGAGTCTACTTGAACAATCCGGCGTTTGTATCCATGTTTGTATGTATTAATGTTTGTTCGACGCTAACTTGAGTAAATTTTGTCGGATCGTCATGAAATTTGGTAGGTGGGTAAATGAGGTAAAGAAAATGTTTAAGTTCGAACATGAGCCAAATCGGTCGAGGGTTGATGAGATATGGGGTCGCGAGTTCGTAGTTCGGGGCGAACCACTAGTTTAATTTGATTCGATTCAATTTGATTCGATTAGATTCGATTGAATTGGATTTGATTTGATTTGATTGAACGAGAGAGCGAAGTTCTCCGAGTCTACTGGAACAATCCGGCGTTTGTATGTATGTATGTTTGTATGTATGTTCGTTCGACGATAACTTTAGTAAATTCGGTCGGATCATTATGAAATTTGGTAGGCGGGTAAATTAAATGAAAATAATTTTTAAATTCGAACATGAGCCAAATCGGTCGAGGGGTTGCCGAGATATGGGGTTGTTAAGTTTATATGGGGTCGCGAGTTCACAGTTCGGGGCGAACTACTAGTTATTTTTGTTTCTTTCATCAGGTAGAGCTCGTCGAGCCCCTTTTTATTATTAAACGGTTTTATTTAGCTCACCCCATTTGTTTTATTTATTCTTTATTCTTTCTTGGGTCAAATTTAGTAATTCAAATTTCACCCTCTTCCTGTCAACCGATTAATCTGAAATTTTGTATACACTTTGGATTTTGGTGACAATACAATTATGTTTATTCATTATCATTATAAATCTAAGATGGCCGCCGCTACAAAATGGCGGATAACGTAGGTTTTATCAATCCCATCAATATGGGTATCAAATGAAAGGGCTCAACAAGCAAAATACAATATACTATAAAAAATTGAAATCCAAGATGGCGGCCGCTACAAAATGGCGGATAACGTAGGTTTTATCAATCCCATCAATATGGGTATCAAATGAAAGGGCTCAACAAGCAGAATACAATATACTATAAAAAATTGAAATACAAGATGGCGGCCGCTACAAAATGGCGGATAACGTAGGTTTTATCGATCCCATCAATATGGGTATCAAATGAAAGTGCTCAACCAGTATAATACAATATACTATATGAATTAAACAGAATGCGAAATAAAAACTAAAAACTAGAAAATAAAAATAGGTAAAAAAACTTTTTAAGTTAAACGGTTTTATGTTAAACATACATTGCAATGTTTAAGATAAATGTACTAAAAACCAAAAAATAATAAAATAGATACAGTCGTGGGAATTATAAACATATGCATAGACTAGACTAAAATAAAACCGTGGGGCACGTCAACTGCCTAATTATAGTGTAACATTACAAAAAAAAACATTTTAATCAACGATTGTAGACAATTGACGTGCCCCACGGTTTTATTTTAGTCTAGTCTATGCATATGTTTATAATTCCCACGACTGTATCTATTTTATTATTTTTTGGTTTTTAGTACATTTATCTTAAACATTGCAATGTATGTTTAACATAAAACCGTTTAACTTAAAAAGTTTTTTTACCTATTTTTTAGAGTACCATGAACACGGGTCTAGCGTTAGCCGTTTAGGAGATATGGGCAGTTAAAGTTTTCATACATCTTTTTATTATTTTTGTTGCTTTCATCAGGTAGAGCTCGTTGAACCCTTTTTTTGAGTACCATAAACATGGGTCTAGCATTAGCTGTTTAGGAGATATAGGCAGTTAAAGTTTTGATACTTGAATCAGTACACACGACAGCACGTCGACCCTTACACGCTAGCACTTTGCTCGGTTACGTTACGGGCGATTTTACAACAACTGACGTGCTGTCGTGTGTACCATGAATCTAGCAATAGCCGATTCGATTCGATTCGATTCGTTTCGTTTCTATTCGTTTCGATTCGATTCGATTCGACTCGTTTCGTTTCGTTTCGTTTCGATTCTATTCGATTCTATTCGATTCGATTCAATTCGAATAATAATAATATCAATGTTGAACTCAGTAATACCAGTTGGTTAAAGTAACTTCAAAATTGATCTCACTAAACTAAATATAAACAGAGATCAATTTTGAACTCAGTTTAAAGTAAGTTCAAAATTGATCTCACTTTATACTAAGTTTAAACAGAGCTCAATTTTGATCTCAGTTCATGACCACCCTTAGAGCAGCCTGTAGCTGTTTGTTGAACGAAGGTCAAACGCATGTCCCCCTACAACCAAAACTTAAAAGCAACAAATTTAGCTCAGAGGTGGTTTTCGCAACTGGTAAGTCTTGGACAACTCCTGGTAATAACCTTGAAGCGTTGAAAACAGCCTTGTCGTTTGAGGTAGCTCCGCGAGATTACCTTCAGCTCTTATTTTGGAAAACCTTAAGAGCTTTTAGCTGTTACAGTTCTGAAAAGGAAAAACATAATACTTTCAAGTAATTTCCTAACGTCAGCCATATTTAATATTAAAAAATGAAAAAAATAACGAAACAAAACCAATATTTTAATTAAATAAAGCGTAATCAAATACCATGCGCTACACGATTTATAATATATATTTTTCATATGAATAGTAGTTTGATTTCTGATGTGACTTACCACCGATCACCAATTTTTTTATTTTTTTTTATTAAAAAATCTTCGAAATGTTTAACTTATGAAAGGCCCGTCTTGTATACAGCACTATTATCGTAAAGTTTCACGATGAAGTGCCAATCGCACTATATTTTGATTATTTCCTGACTATACCAAGCTACTTATTATTTTTATAAACACTTTGCTTATCTAGCCATTTTGAAAGATGGCCTAACGAAAAAGGAATGACGCCATTGTAAATAAGTATTTGAATCTGTGTCAAAAATCTTAAACAGAAGCTATTTAAAACTTGTAAGTCCTGGAAAGGTATTTATTCATATCCATCAAAAAGGTTCTAAGTTGTCATAGAGTTACATCCAAGACTAATTTAGAACTTATAAGTTGTCTTGCAAGGTTATAATAACGTTAAATTAAGGTTGTGAAGGTTATATTTAGGTTCTATGCAAGTAGTTCGAAAGGTTCTGGATTTGAGCTATAGGTTGTGCTGTAGCTCTCAGAAAGGTTCTAAAACCGGGGCCCTTTTGGCACTCAGAAGGTAATTACAAGGTTAATATAACTTTATTGAGAGTTATAAGACTTACGAGCAGATTTCCATACAAAGGTTCTAGAACCTGTTCAAAACCTTTCTACAACCTAAAATGTTACTTGGGTTGTTTGTTTCACTAATTTGCTCGGACCATTTCGGAGTGGGTTAATAAGGGCACTTTCTTTTATTGCACTCTGCAAACGGGAAAAATCTTGCACTGAGCAGGAAAAACTTGAGAAAAATAATTAGGAATGTACCAGAGTACCGAAAGTAATGGGAAGTTATGAAAGAAAATGTGGTTATCTAGTTTATTTCTGGACAAAACAATACGTTGTTGTGGGGAGACTTCGTCGAATGAACGCGATGGCGTCAAGGGTAACCCGCCACAGATGTCTGGCATTATTTCCAGGTGACCGGCCCTGTTTCTCGGTCATTTACGGTTATTTGGCTATTGAGAAATGCCACCACTAAACTTGAAATTACCATATTGACCTGACACAAGTAATAGATCAGTAGAAAGCTCATGAGAAGGCAATTTCTTTATTATTACCTTACTTAAGGCGCCGTGCACGGAAAAAGGTGCAAAATCAATTCCTGTATAAGATACATTAAACGAATCGAAAAAGTACAAATATGGGACGCTTGAATTAGGTGAGAGCTATCTAACACAGCCCGTTTCATGTTGATATCCATAACAGCTTGACAGGAATAGATTTTGTACCTTTTTCTATGTGCATGGGCTATTCAGTATGCAGCGCGCCTTGAGACCTCAAACTCCCACAAAAGCAGTAAACCTCTCAACACAAAATGTCTCAATGTAACTTCTCGAAACATTTCCTATGATTTACGTCTAAACGCACAAAGGTATAATACGAGGAATGACACGAGCACATACTAACAGACGCAGAGGTTCGGATTCTTGTCAAGAATTGGGACTTTGTCATTATCATCATCATTGGCAGCCACTGTTGGTCCAATTCTGAACATAGGCCTCTCCCAAAATTTTCCAGTGTTGGCGGTTTGCTGCCTTTCTCATCCAGTCGTAACCCGCCTGTTCGCGGATGTCATCAGCCCAGCGCCTGAGTGGGCGGCCTCGTGGCATGGTATTTTGCCTTGGTCTCCATTCTAGGACCCGTCTGGTCCAGCGGTTCTTATAAGTACATACAGAAAATACATAATATCGGCAAAATGTACACATTGTCTTCTTGCGCCTTTTTTTCTCTTCTCTTTCATGAAAATGCAGATTGAAATGGAATCGCGCCCTAAAACTGCATCTTTTTTACGTGACCTCAGGCCTTTGGTCCACGACACCGATTCTGTCACCGTCACCGATTTATTTTGTCATGAAGTCATTATCTTATTTATTCATGCAACCAAAATAGTAAATAATAAATGATAAAAATTCAGAAAAGCTTCGTCAAAAAATAACACTCGCTGCATTACCGCGTTGAACAGCTGAGATCCTTTCATCCTCGCCTCGCTATTGGATTGGCCTGTCTGTATTCGATAGACAAAACCTTGTTTTTCTTATTTTTTTTAAATACCTAATTAAAATTAGAAAAAAAGGAAAACATAGGGACATGGCAGAGAATTGAATTATATAAACATATTTTTTTCTAAAATAATTATCCAGGGATGAAACAGGTCTCCCTTTTTGTACTTTTGGTATGGAGCAACGGCTACCCGCGTTTCCACTTAAATGCTTCTTAATCTTTTTCTGATACTTGAACTGCAGCTATACACCGTGGAATTTTATTTTTAGTGATTCTGCGCAAAATTCCAAAATTTTACTTCAAAACGAGCGAAAAAAAAAACAGTTCCCAATACAAACGGCTATCGCCAATCGACACCATTTTTATGGAGAAGTGAATTTTTTTTTCGTGCGTTTTGGAATGAAATTTTGTAATTTGGCTCAGAATCACCAGTGCATCAAAATACCTTCGGCTTTAAAACCACTAAAATTGCACGGTGTATGTCGTGTCGACAATCTGTGACTTCCCCTGCTACGACGGCCTTCGGAATTCGCAGGTCCGCCATCGTAAACATGTCTCGGCGGGTCTTAGTTGATTAATGGCTCGGAATACACCTTCAGCGCCGTTGTAGTGGTAAATTACTCTTTGTCACGCCATAGGGATGTATCGTGACGCGCCCGTAGGCCTAAAGTGGTTTGTTGGCACTAGCGGATTTAGGGGGGGGCTAGGGGGCTCAACCCCCCCCCACCAATAGCATCTGAGACCGTCTATAAAACAAAATTTTGTATGCTTTTTTATCTTCAAAACTTACGCTCATTGGGTTCAAGCCCCCCCGCAAACCAAAAACCTGGATCCGCCACTGTTTGTTGGCAATGCGAACCACGACTGGGCGGAGACAGCTATCTGGTATATGGCTCATCGATGAAGACCGAACGGAATAGCTAGAATGTACACACGACAGCACGTAGACGCTTATACGCGTGCACTCTATTCACTGAAGTAACGGGCGACTTGCAACCAAAGTCAAAGCGTCTACGTGCTGTCGTGTGTACCTATTCATTCGCTGACCCGTCTACACATAGGGCGCAAACGTTCGTATGGATGGGGTTTGGCGGAATTCTTGGCTAAAACGATTTGATACTGAAGTATCGGTCTGCAATCCATACGCTACGAGTAAGTAGAAGAAGAAGCTAATATAAACGACGTCAATGAAGCGCTCACACAGCCTAATTGGACTAGCCGTTATTCAATCAATGCAGATTCGATTTAATCAATTTAGTGTCGATTCAATCAATGTAGAGTCGATTCAATCAATGTAGAGTGATAGAGTCCGTATAGAGGTGATAAAGAGTTCATCATTCAATGAAGAGTACACAGACTTTACGACTCTACAGCTTAGACATAGGTCCAAGTTCGATATCCAGTTGAACAACTACATATCTGCCACTTCCCACAAGATGTGCGAGTTGACCCCTAGTGATTTTTGATGGGGACAACTCGCACTAATATGTGTGCGAGTTGACCCCTAGTGCTTTTCCGGAGTGTCAACTCGCACTAGTGCGAGATTTTTTGCGTGCGTGATTTTTTGCGTGCCCCCAGCGTACCACGCTCTGAAAGTTTTTCGCCACAACGTGTTTCGCTGCAGTGTTATTCGACTTCGTGGATTTCGCTTCAATGATTCTTCGCCCCAGCGTACGGTCGGCCACAATCTCACATACCCCATGGCAGCTCTTACCGCGCACGGCATAAGGGCGCCAATCGATCAAAAAGGGGTATCTGAGACTGTGGCCGACTGTACCAAGCTGAACATTTTTCGTCACAGCGTTTGTCGCTCCAGCGTCATTCGCCACTACGTACCGGACCCGTTCTTAATTGATTTCCAAAGTTAAGCAACAACGGCCGCGGTCAGGCCATGGATGGGTGCCCGCTAGTGGCAATAATATCTGAGCGCTTCCGTGCTTTGGAGGGGCTCGAAATCGCGCCGCGCAGGCAGCGCTGGAAATGGTAGAAATGCGCACAAAAAACGTTCAATAAATAAAAAGTATCGAGCTTTTCGAAAAGATTTCGAACAAAAGTTAGAATTCACATTTAGAAGTTTAATGTGTTTCAGGAAAAAAGCTATTTAAAAATGGCCCTGTATATGGTATACCTGTGCCTGTGTCAGAGTTGTAAAAACAATTTATAGCACAATCCTTAATAGCACAAAGGTACCTACTATCTTATGTTAATTGGGGTAAACTACCAGCGTAAACCTAAGATTACTTTATTGCCCAAACTTACAAACCCGAAATACACAAAATCTGTGCAGACAGCAAGGCGCTAGGACGATATTTACGCTTATAGTATACTTTATGTCGCGCATAATAACAGTAGAGCTCTCGTTTTACTCTTATCTTTGCAAATATTAGCTTTTCTTTAGTTAGAGACTCCAGCTAACTAAAATTTTACATGAGTACAAAAACTTACCTACTAGGAGCCTAGCTGACTTAGGTCGACACTTGCCTCAAGCAGGGTTAGCCAACTAACTCTGGGTTATTTTGTCAGTTCCATACAATTATTGACGTTAATTCAGAGTTAACTAGCTAACCCTGGTTGGCGGATCTGGACCTTTGAGGTTTATTGAACGAGCGAGCGAAGCGAGCGAAGTTCTCCGAGTCTACTTGAACAATCCGGCGTTTGTATGTATGTATGTATGTATGTATGTATGTATGTATGTATGTATGTATGTATGTATGTATGTATGTATGTATGAATGTTCGTTCGACGATAACTTGAGTAAATTAAGTCGGATCGTCATGAAATTCGGTAGGCAGGTAAATGAGGCAAAGAGAATTTTTAAGTTCGAACATGAGCCAAATCGGTCGAGGGGTTGCCGAGATATGGGGTTGTTAAGGTTATATGGGATGAGAGAGGGCGCCACTGCTGCCTCTCAGTAACATTACAATAGTGCTAAAATGTGATTTTAAAAGTGATCTAAACGTAAATCTAATCAGTAAACAGTGAAAGCAGTGATAAAAACTAACAAAAGTGAACTATAAATACAAATTCTGTTTGGAAACAATATTGTGGATGTCGGACGTAAAACTTAGTGGAAACAATAAAAATAAACTTTTACGGGTCGCGAAATAATCCGTAACAAGAACTCTATTTTAATCCAATAAATCCAAAAATAACCAAAAATTTTGCTAATTGCTAAGGTCCAAAGTACACCAGAGTAGAAAATACGAAACAGCGCCATCTATTTTAATAAAAATAAATTATATTGTTATTCTACTTCCTAACAGAGGGCGTGACTAAAAATGTTTTATCAGAGCCATCTAGTGTTCAAAATTATAAACCAAAAAGTCCTTATATGCAACAATAGAGGTCGCTTTACTTCAAAACTACAAGAGAGTCCTATACAAAACTTAAAATGGAAGAAATACTAGATAAACTACAAAAAATCCAAAATGATCTAAAGGCACAAAAACTTGAAATAAGATAAAGCGGCGAACAAGTTACAGAAAACATTCAATGTGAAATGAAACAAAATGAAAAAATCCTATCCTACTTATATTATAAAGGCGAAAGTTTGTGAGTGAGTGAGTGTGTTTGTTACCTTATAACGCTGAATCCGCTGGATGGATTTGGATGAAATTTGGAATGAAGATAGCTGAGACATCAGAATAACATATAGGCTACATATTATCACGCTTTGGCGCTTAGGAGCAAAGCAAAATACACAAAGATCCTACTTATATTATAAAGGCGAAAGTTTGTGAGTGAGTGAGTGTGTTTGTTACCTTATAACGCTGAATCCGCTGGATGGATTTGGATGAAATTTGGAATGAAGATAGCTGAGACATCAGAATAACATATAGGCTACATATTATCACGCTTTGGCGCTTAGGAGCAAAGCAAAATACACAAAGATTATCGTTTAGTGGCTATTTGTATAAAAGTGAACGACAAAACCATTTACCATAGACCCTCTGTCATTACGTAGCGTTGAGCTATTTACTTTCCTAAATCCATCGAAAACTGAATAACGGTGAATTTTGATCTACCAAAAAGTCCGAAATGTGCCGCAACCTATGCATTACAATCAAACGATAGACAACAATGAAGAAGTTGTTTTTAATGATTGCTGTCATCCATCACTGTCACAAAAATGGTATCAAGAAAGCAATACAGCAGAAATCAACATTGTGTAATTATAAAAAACAGGCAAAAAAATATTGTTTCAGTGATAGCTACTTACAAACTGAAAGAGCCAATAAATAAATCCTTACTTTAAAAACTTCAGCATCCAGCAGTGTTTATCAAAGATCTTTACAAAGTTGCGGTCCGGCGTCCGTCCTGAGATCTCTTGGCAAGACGAAATGGAATGTCCGTTCAGTGCATTGCTGATTGCTGCTTATTCAGGGAAGAATAAGGATGCACCAGACCTCGAAGAAAACTAAAGATACGATGTTCTGACCAAAAAAAGCCGCTGTGTGTACTGTGCAAGTATGAAAAACATTGTAGAGTCTTGAGCGACCAAAGGCGCATAAAATCAGCCAGTGATGGTGTAACATGAGCAACATGACCACTTTATTTCCACTAAGTACCTATTGAGTACCTAGAAGGACTAGACAGGGGCACTTTTACATAATATCATAGTCGCCTATTCATTGATGACAACTCTGATAGGCTTTCCACATACTTCAGAAGTTCAGACTGGCGAGAAGATTGGAGCATGTGAAAATCCCCGAACCGCCTGGGTGGTGGTGTTGCCCGCATGAAAGATATGTAAGGAATAGAGCCAGAAGAGGTGTTTCGTGCCAATCTTAAGCTGTACCGACAAGGTCGCATCGTCATAACTGTCCTGATGCTCCACAGTGCAGCTTATAGGATCTTTTGGAGGCGACCCCAGCGCGCTCAGGTTAGCGCGTTTCTGGGACGGCAAAGTGTGACGATTTCAACACGAAAGAAGAGACCGACGATTTAAAACCGTTGTTTCAGACTATGGTATCGTAGACGCTAAGAAGACGCATTACGTGTTTCAGAAGGGCAGCTAATAGAAAAAAAAAATACTATTCAATGTGATAGACATAATATGGATAAGTTTTTCTGATATTATGATCGTTGTCTTTGATATAGCATGATGCAAAATAAAATATATAAAAAAAACTACACGAATTTTCATATAGTTTTTTCTGTTAAGGGTGGACGATAGCAACGTAGCGGGAAATTCAAAATTTTACAGTTTTTTACATTTTGTAGCTAAACTGAGCTATTTTTGTTCAGCGATTTTTCGTTCGCGGCAATAACATAATATTCTTTTCATTATTGTAAACAACAGAACAACAATTAGACACATTCAGCCGATTATGTGTTCTGGTCTACGACAAGTTTTTTGGGCAGTGCCACTGCTTCGTAGACCAGAACACTTAATCGGCTGAATTATTGTTGTTCTGTTGTTTACAATATTGAAAAGAATACTATGTTATTGCCGCGAACGAAAAATCGCTGAACAAAAATAGCTCAGTTTAGCTACAAAATGTAAAAAACTGTGAAAATTTTGAATTTCCCGCCACGTTGCTATCGTCCACCCTTAAGTATCTTCGTGCCTGTAATACGAGTAGGTAACGCTAACTAGCTCTGTTGGAGATCTTTTACAGAATGCCAGTCAGATGTTGAGACCTGTGACGTACCTACTGCATCGAATGCTGAATGCTGATATGATTATTCACACAACTGTGCAAGCAAACGAGATGTGCTTGGGTTTCAAACTAAGCATTAGGAGTCTCTAACATCGGGAGAGGCAGTGTCCATATAGGCCACAAAGGCACGAAGACTTGAGGCGAGACCAACTACAGACAACTACAACAGAGACAACCCAGACTGAAAGTTTGCAGAAAGCAGTAGCAGATTAGCGGACTCAAAATAAGAGTCGAAATATTCGAGTGTGTCTTGAAATGTAGGTAACCCACGTTCAATCAGTTAGATGCCGATAACAGTAGGTATCTGCATCTTTACTCCGTTGAGTTTGGAAGAAGCAGATAACAACGCATGGTCCACGGGAGCGAAGTCTGATAGCGCTGGGGGTCGGTTATAAGTACATTTAATACTACCTAGGTGATAAAAAATGCTAGGTACAATTGCTAAATCACCACAAACTTTTATCCGTTTTCTTTTATCCACGTGAATGAAGTCGTGGGTACTATCTATACATTGCTAAGTAGGTAAAAACTTGGGGAAAAGCCCTGACTGACTTTGATGGCGGGGGAAAAATAGGGCTGCAACTGTTAATCTTAGTCAGCGCGGACGAAGTCGCGGGCAAAAGCTAGTAATTTAATATCACATTAATTGGATTGTAGTACTACGGCGTGCGTGGGGACGTATCCAACTCGTAGAGGCCCGTTTGACAACTTTGATCTGATGTAAGGTGGTGCACCTGTTGGGTACCCCAGAGTGCAACCAAACACACAAAAATACAGCTGAGAATCCCCAACAGGTGCATCACCTACATTGACCTGGTGCGACGTGACCATGCGCATCCTCAAGGTCCATTCTGCGAGGGCACCATACACCAAAATACACTCGCTGTACCTACTTTGTACAAAGACGTGAATGCGAGGACCAGTTTTCGACCTTCGGAAGACTCGGGTCCGTGGTACCGCCACATACCAACAGCTCGCCACAAGCTGCCCTGCGGTGGAGGAACCATAATGCTCCCTCCATTCCCTTAGTCGCCTTTTACGACACCCACGGGAAGAAATGGATTGGTCCAATTCTGTACCTCCCGGGAACCACACGGGGGTTATTATTATTATGTTGGTATACTTTTCAGATTGACGGGTCCATGGGGACCCGGTCCTTTGAGGCTTGCGTGGGGCCGAAGCCAACAGCACAGAGGCCTTTTGGTAGGTAATCGTATGAGGTAGTGGCCACCCCTGGTGTCAGAGTTTTTAGGCCACCCAAATTTAAGGGTCTCTGACATGGCTTAACGATTGTTATTAATCAACAACAACCGGGACCAACGGTTTAACGTGCCTTCCGAAGCACGGAAGCGCTCAGATATTATTGCCACTAGCGGTCACCCATCCATGGACTGACCGCGGCCGTTGTTGCTTAACTTTGCCAATCGATTAAGAACGGCTAGTACAACTAGGCTGTGAGCGCTTTTTAAAGCCTTTTAAATACCATTTAATCTAAATGTGATAGGTGTATCTGCCGGATCCTTCGATCAAGGATCTTATCTATTATTATTATTATTAAGTTTATATGGGGTCGCGAGTTCATAGTTCGGGGCGAACCACTAGTTTTATTACTAACGATGTCCAACTCACAGGTTGAATGTCAATTTCATTCTTGATATTTGACATGTATAATAATAATTGTATACTTGTTACAAAACCTAAGAAACAGTGTTATAAGAAAAAAAATCAGGAACATTCCCGAAAGCCTAAAGTACAAGGGAGAAACAAGAATTTGGAGACATTTCAGCCCTAAGACCGAAGACGGATACCTGTTGTTTCCTATTTTGTGGCAACAGCCCCTAGGCTGCCTCCGCAATATGCAAATAAAAGGTGGTTCGGATGACACACCCTAAGCCGGGTTTATGTCGGTCTTATTCGACTTGATGGCGAATAGTCACGGGATTGTACCAAGAAACACTGGGTTTAGAAGTCCCGCTCCGAAGGCGTGCCCTTTTGTGTCAAATAGCCTCCATACATCCAGACGTTCCCTCAATGCTGAAGATCGTGTCGACTACTTGAATCCCATGAGTAAAGCCCCACGGTAGGCAAAGCTTCTTCCTTTTCAAGCCAACCCTCTTGACCAGAAGAAATTCTGCTCCATTGTCTTTCCGCTGTATAGATTTCTCACAAAAGAACGTGACAGAAAGATACTTAAGTACTTTACTTAGTAAAATTGTCAATTCAGAAACCGGGCCTACCTAAACCTACAATACCGTCTACCCACCGAAAAATATTATGTTTGAGATTCCGGATCTCACTTGCCGAATACCCATAGAGGTATTTATTCTCGCATGACATGAACAAGACCTTCTATCGTTATTCTGTGCTCGGAATCATTTCCTTAACGATGCCGATCGTGTATGGGGGCATAGTGATTACCTTCGTAAATGATGGCCTAATAATGGTATCGTTGGAAACTTGCTGTAACAATGAAGTGATTAAGAGTCGTTTTGCCGGTTTTTCGTATAACAATAATCTACTACATTAAACAAACTCAGGCTTTTGCATCTAGGACAGCGTCCAGCGTAGGGATTTATACAGCGTCCAGTGGAATCTGCCCTCGCACTACATACATGGGCAAAATTGCAGAGCCTAGAATTAATCGGCTTCACAAAAATAATTTGACGTTCTCATACAAATAAAATTATTTCAACCTTATTTATTACCTTCAACCTTAAAAAGTCTCAGCTCACATCGGTTTCAGGAATCTTCACTAATATTAAAAAGAGGAAAAGTTTGTAAGTATGTATGTATGTAACATGTAGGGGTTAATCTCCAAAACTACTCATCCGATTATTAGAATTCTTTCACTGGGAAGCTACGTTATCGCTGAGTGCTATTGGCAATTTTTATTGTGATATCGGAAAAAAAATAAGTCTGCGCGGACAAAGTCGCGGGCAAAAGTGGTTATATAAAATTAATGAAATTCTCAAACTTTCGTGAGCACAGCACATTTTTTCTATTAAATCACGGCGGCTACTCAAACGCAGTTCGAGACTAGCCGTGGCGTCGCGATGGCCGTCTCGTTCTCCATGAAGAAGGTCTCCGAATGAGAACCGAAACTAGTCGGCTACACCGACAAATTACAAGTGAGTAAAACCGTGATTTAATAGAAAAAATGAAATTCTCTCCGGTTTTAGACAGTTTTCAGGTTTCCCAGAGGTCGTCTGGTAACAAAGCTCGGTGAGACACCAAAAATATAACAAATCCGACACTGAATTCCTCGCTCGCGTCCACCGACTGTCCGTAAAACAATACCGGCTTTCTGAAAGCTAATTGAAATTGCTATAAATATCTGGTGTTAGGGCACGTTTGGATCGGTAAGTTGTTTCAATAATGAGTTTTTTGTAGATTCTGTTTATTTGGAATGCTAAACATAATTAGTCGTAGTTGCAGCATCTGAAATGTACTTAATTGTTATCATCATGAAACTAAAAAAATATTATACCTAGTACGTGTAAAGTGTTTGGCATTTGGCATTTGGTCCGTATTTTTTTTGCTTTTCCATTTTTACGTCGTATGTGTCCCACTGCTGGGCTCTGCTGCTCACACCTCCGACAGGTAAACAACCCTTTACAACTGAACTAAAATAACTCGCGATTGCGTCCGCCCGACAGAGTTGCGTATCCATGTCAAGTTGTCACTTTGTCGGACAGGGCAGCGTCTAGAGATGTGAACAAAAGAACGCTATTGTTCCGTGACATGACATGACATGACACTGTAAAAAAAAAGTTGCATGAACTGGCGGGAAGTATGGTCGAGGCGATTAGCAATTGAAATGGTGAATCGGTGAAGCTTGTTGCCCGTTTACAATAATACGTGCCACGACACAAGAGACTTATGTGGGACCATCTTTCTGTCACCCCGACGACGCCCGATCCCTTCCCGCACTCAATCCTCATACCGCTAAAACCTATAAATCGTCACTGCGCATGTCAAATCACGAGGTGTCTCAAGTATCTTCTTTCGTGGCACGCATTGTACCGTGAACCGAACGTTGCATAGGGCAATGTCAGCAATACGGCGACCTAAAACCCATGTACGTAGTTAGCTCGTACAACTCTGTATTTGATGATTGGAAGACAGCTTTGCTATGCGCACTGAGGTTAATAGATAGATAGATAACTCTATTATACGAGACCATACGCCTCGCACTGTCAAAAAGCTATCAGATTTCATGTAGATTTGCTTCTAACACTGCACGCCCTAACTATACAAGCCCTAACTTCACTAACTCTACAACTTAGTAAAAAAAAAGTCGCTTGGCCGTGTCGTTACTAACTTGTAATAACAGAAAAGTAATGAGCCCTTTTTTGTTTTCATCTAAGACAGTGATGCCCGTTTTCACCAACCACCCCTAATTTTAAAAGACCTTTTAACGAAAATTATCTGCGCCTCTGCAAGTCTAGGGGTCATGGATGAAGGACCATACGAATTCCACTCACAAGCGTTATGAGTTGAGTGTGTATGATCCTTCATCCATGCCCCATAGACTTGCAGAGGTGCAAATAACTTTCGCTATAAGGCCTTTTAAAATTAGGGGTCGTTGGTGAAAACGGGCATGAGTATATTTTTCACCTTACGCCCATATTATGAGGGTAGCTACCGCTTCTTCGGCGCCGGTATCATTTTCTCGTTCACGGTGATGTGGGCAAACGACCTAAGGGTGGCATTAATAGTCGTCGGCTCAAGATCTAACTCAAGCAGGTGATCTCAGAAAAGTCAAATGCAAATTTCAAGCCTTGGCTAATGTAAATGTCAATCTCAAGATAGTGTTCATTAATATGTAGCTGTCAGCTACTCAAGTTTGACATTAGCCAAGGCTTGAAATAAGCATTTAACTTTTCTGAGTTTACCTACTTCAGATCGATCTCAAGTAGGTGATCTCAGACGACTATTAATGCCACCCTAAGTATGCCAAGCTGATTTTCATAGCAAGAATCCTCAAATGTAACCCGGAAATGCGAAGGGCGGGGTCGACAGTCAAATGTCAAAATTAATTGCAAACTTGAGGTGAATATTCGATTTTGTTAAGCAAAGCCCCAGTATTGTCCCGTTTAAAATTTAATCACAAACCCAACCCCTTTCAAAATGATCACGTAGAGGTCATGATTACGAACAGAAGGCTGGCTGTAATACTACAGGGTGCACTCTAATTCGATAGCGGAACTTGAAGTATGCTGCTATTTTTTTTGCTCCTTTTTTTAGCCATCTAGTACAACTTGTTTGTATTGATCAGTAGACCACCTACTTAAAGTTCCTCTATCGACTTAGAGTGCACCCTGTAGTGTCATCGTTTTTTCAGAAGAATATCTTGGTAAAAGAAAAACTAGAGTCCGTTTTTTATCCGACTGCGGTAAAGTTAGTACAATGTGGAAAGCTAAACGCTTATTTTCCTCCAAGACTGACCGATTTGTTTGATTCACATCGTCGACGTGCTGTCGTGTGTACTATTATGTATTCTGTGCTGTAATTAAGTAACTACTTCATTTTACCTACCGTAAAAAATACTTGTTTCAGTTTGCCTTCCTTAACTTTTTTTTTTCGAACAGCCTGTCTTGTCTGCTTCAAGTGTGAAGCTTTCGGGTATACTAAACAACTACCTTCTGTGCCTGAATATCAAGCACAAAGATTGTGTTGAGACGCTAAAATGTCCTTAATTAAACCGCTGACAAAACTCGCTCCACACAAAGGTGAAGAGGCGCGTTTACGTGAGGTGCACACTGCCATACCAGAGTAGCTAGCTAAAGGGTTGGAGCAGTGGCTCTCAAAGTGTTTGGAAAGTGCGGGGGAAAAAATATTTTTAACTTAAGAGGCCCCTAGGACCGTGGGAACTCAGTGACGGCCAAGCGCGTAAAACACTGTTTTCTCTAGCTGTTTCACCCAGAGCGAGACGGGGCGCGGGAAAAGTGAGAGGCAATGCGGCTGTATGAGTCAGAGTATGAGAATGTGTTCGTGTCCTTTCGCGAGTATGTAATTGTAGTTGTAATGTAATAGATCTATTTTCTCAAATTTTTTCGTAGTTCAGCTGCCATTTCTACATTTTTAGCTATTCCAAAATAGTATATTTCATTACAAGTGTGGAAAGGCTGTCATTGCAAAGAGTTCCGACAAATGGCTACCCGAGCCGAGGCGCAGCCGAAGGCGAGGGTTGACAGTCGGAACAAGTTGCAATGACGGTTCCGCACGTGTACTGAACGACTATTTTTAATACAGTTGCGAAAAAATTAAGCAATTTAATAAAATAATAAGCATTTTGTGAAATTATATTGAGTTCCGGTGGTGTTAATAAAAAAAAACTAGGGTCGAAATTACTCATTTTGTGCAACAAACAACTAAAGCAAAGAAAATTTCTGAAAAATCAAAATGGCGCCAACCGTAGAATATAAGCAGAGTTTTTTTTTTCACCCATTCTGGTAGGCAAAGGCAACTATGCCCATACAGCCAAGTCTTCAGCAGAAGTTTTTTATTGATATGAAATGAAAATGAAATTTAATGAAATGAAACCTAACCAAACTCATTCAATCAAATCATTAAATCTGATATTGAAACAAATTAGTAGCTTCTTTTTAGAAATATACGTATTTGCATGAATCATAAAAACTTTTTTAGTAAAAACTTCATGGTTGGTTTTTCTTTTTAATAGACATTATTTTGACAGTTGGGAAAGAGAACGCACGAGTGCGGGAAAGGTAAAAAAAAGCACGAGTGTGTAATAGCCCACATCCAGAACGCTATACGTCCCTGCAATACGCCACTTTTTGAGCAACTGTATTAAAAATCTTTTTTATTCTGACAAGTACAAGATTTCGTTGGCAATTCGAAACCATGTTTTATCAATTTGTTTAAAGTTATAATCAAGATAGCCTTACTACAGTCGGGTTTCCAATATTGCACACATTCTGTTTCTTCGCATGTGGTACATTTTTCAGTTCTAAAGGGTATAAAAGTTGAGAATCACTAAGTAAAAGCAACCCTCACAACGAGCCCTTTGTGTATGACGTCACGTGTCTGTTTAATAAGTTTTCGTCACGACGCCTTTACCAGATAATATGGGTTCTACATAAATATAAATGAACCTCCGACTGTGCTGCTGTACTCTAATATCTAAATCTAAATCTAGTGCTGACTTGAGGTGCTGAAGCGCAAAGTTGAAAATCGCATGTTCTGGTGGGTTATCCTAACCAAAGTGTTCTTCAAAACTACTATAATCTTTAGTTTGACCCGCTACAAGCAAAAACTTCTCAGCAACCAAGTCGGATGGATCTTATAGGTGCGTTAGCTAATTTCCTAACTCTTTTTACAGGGTAATAGCACCCGGTGATAGGGATCACAACCTAAATATTTTGTTGCTCTAGACGTTGCGTTGATTTATATAGGGAGAAAAGTATTTTTTCAATATTGTTTTCATTGACTTTCACAATGTTTAAACAACTTAAAGCTATGCAAATGCAATAATATCAAAATCTAAAAAGTTTTTCAATTTTCAGGTTATAAAATTAAAATAGATTTTTTATCTTTTTTTTTACAGAATTGACATCCAGTAAAGTTGACTAGTAGATAACACCCTGTAAAAAGAGTAAGGATGTTTTGTAACAAGTATAAAAAAAAAAAACTTAGGCATTTGCATCTACGTAACCAGATGATTTATGCAGCGTCCAGTGGCACCTTAACTAACACTGTATGGGTGCTCTTTTGTTTGTCTTGCCACGAAATATCTCGCAGATGTCATTGAAAAGTTTCAACTAAACGTGGTCAAAACCGTTATTTTCTTCCGGTCTATTCTCCGTTTATATTTCTTTTTCTTTATTAGAAAGTTGAACTGTTAACTGCAAAGTTCAGACCTCATTTATTGACGATAAAACTTCCCCATCGCTGCCCCGAAGCACGTTTCAGTGGACTTTTTTTCGCCATTTCGAATTTCTCAGTTGGATATTGAATTCGATTCAGTTAGTCGCAATAGTTGTACGATTTTATTGCGAATGGAAATATTAATTGCGACTGAAAGTTGGACTACCGTACCCACAAGGTAGTTAAATAAAAGCCAAATTTTTACGGGTTTTATTCCATCAGTAATTTTGAATACGCTCTTTCTGTTTTTTTTTAGTTCAGAGGTTAAAATTCAATTGGCAGAATAATAAATAGAAACATTTGAATAAAAAATAAACGCGCAATGCACCAACTTGCTAGGATAGCACAATCGTAGGTATACAATAGATTGTGTCGAAATATCACTTTTTCACAAAATGGATAATTATGTAATAGGTAAAAAAGATGCTCATGTAAGCGTAGGATACGTAAAAAAATATTAAAATAATTATTTGTAATTTTTTTATGCTTGCTCAAAATATTTCAAAGTTTGAACTTTATTGAAGATTTTTTTTTTTGACATTATCCGCCGTGTTTTGTGTAAGTAACAGTTTCATGATAAAATATTCGTATTTGATCTTCTTATGAGAAGATCCTTAATTAATTAATTTTATTGTTTTTTATTGGACAGATATTTTCGTCCCCTTAGGATGCCACTTTTACGCAGCGAAGGTTGTGTGCTGGGTGGCCCTCGCGATTTCAGTCCACTCCCGCAGATTTCTCCTTTGGCCGTAGTTCACGACTCTTCAATAGTCTCCCATATTATAAAGAAATCACGTCGATCCATCATAGATCCACTGAGGCGTGAATGAAGGCAAAAAGATACAGCGAAATTGGTATTTTTTCTAGGTAGGTACGTAATACAATGTTATTTGCAGCTGACGCATTTTTTTTCTCATAAAAAGTAGTAGATTGTACACAAAGCTTAATAATTTCACCTGCTCTACCTCAGAAACGGTAGTAAACCGGTCATTCCTGAGAAAAGCGTTCTTCGCTGAGATCGGTGGCTTTTATTTTTTTTCAAGATAGGTGAAAACTAAAAATACACCGTAAAAGATGGCTTAAAAACTAGTCAATATGTCGATGAGGCACACCTGTAGGCTTTATAGATTAATGAAAAAAAAATCTTCTTTTTTGACAAGCCACCGATCTCAGCAAAAAGGCCACCGATCTCAGATAGTGTCTAAAATTATTATAAACAGTAATTACAGTGAATAATAAACGTTTTTTCTAAATTTAAACGTCACTCATGAACTGACACAGATAAAAGGGGGCTAAATTCAGCAAAACATTTCTATTAAACATCATAAAAATTATCAAAAAAATCATATCTTTATTTTCATAAAATTATTGTAAAAGATCAATTCCTAAGCTAAACATGAAAAATTATAGTCAACAAGCCTTCGCATCTATTTATACAGCGTCCAGTGGCACCTTCACTTACACTACAGGGTGCACTCTAAGTCAATAGCGGAACTTTAAGCAGGCAATCTACTGATCAATACAAACAACTTGTACTAGGTGGCGAAAAAAATGGAGTGAAAAAAATATCAGCTGTTCCATACAAAAGGTCGCCTCAGTACTGCGCCAAATGTATGAAACAGCTGATATTTTTTTCGCGCCATTTTTGTCGCCACCTAATAAAAGTTGTTTGTATTGATCAGTAGACAGCCTACTTAAAGTTCCGCTATCGACTTAGAGTGCACCCTGTAGATGGGTGAAGAGACCAGTCGGCGCTGCAGTATCTGGGATTGTTTTAGATGGAGTAGGCTTGCCCAGCACCTATACCATCCTGACAGCTTGGTCGGCCTAGCCCACAAGAGAAGTCATTACGTGTGGAGCCAACTAAGTTGCGGGTTTCATCACGATGTTTTTCCTCACATTAGGGAGGGGTTTAGCTACTTCAAATTTACAAATTTATGTAATTTTGAAAAGAAACAAAGTCATGTTACATGCCTGCGCTGGGAATCGAACCTGGTTCTCTCGCATCGGCGACCAATGCTCTATTATATGTGTGACTGTAATATACATTATACACTAAAATGGTCTGTCTATACGGATTTTGCTTTTTATTTGCGTGAAATTACATTTCCTTGCAAAAAACAGTACCTTAATAGCTTAAATGAAGTCTAAACTTTAGTCCATAGAAACAAACTGATACATTTTGAATTAGTCATAGCATCTCGTTCGGTGTGGTATCTAAAGAATCTGTGAAATTGATACAATATGTTGAAAACTTCTTTGAGATCCTTGGCTAATAACTGAGATCGGTGGCTTAAATCCACCGATCTCAGTGCCACCGATCTCAGAAATAACTAAAATGTAGCTATTTCTCTTAAACTATAGAAGCAATCGTATTTATTTTTACGACAATACCTACTCAGGGATATACGCATTCATGTACTTATGACAGTTTAGTGTAGTCTTGTTTACTATACTAGCAAAACGTGCCACCACTTTCAGCTACCTTACCGAACCAAAGATTAAAAAAAGTCAAGAACTTACGTAAAAGTTTAGGCATGAAAGATAGCGACACATACGAACCATAATAGTTGACAAGGACCATTTGACGATATTTTGCACCAGTAACTAGAAACTTGCCGCGTATTTAAGCTTGTATAAAAACATACTTTCGTTGCACTATTTAAACTTTGCTCGACGCGTGACATTTCTAGGAATGTCTACAGACACAAGAGTTTTCATCCTAATAGAATGCTGGATATACGATTGGATAGAGGCACTCATTGGGCATTTAGAAAGGTATAAATTAGCATAGTAGTGGGCACATGAGTAAAACCACAAACAAAAACATACCAGGCCCACACGCGTGTGACATGCAAAATACTCGCAAAATCACCAATTTTTTGACCTTCAAAGGGATATTTAGGCAATTTCCTCTATAAAATATTGTTTTTATTTGATATGCCTCAATGGACCGTTAGTTAAGTAGACGATTAAGTGCTAATTTAGTACTGTGTCATGTATAGTTTAGTAGATACTAGGGTGTGACCAAAAAAATCGACCTCTCAAGGAATGACCCAAACAAGTCATTTGCGCATATATCAGCTAAATGTCAGGCTTTCTTTACTTTCCCCCCAGTTCTTTGAAAGGTCAGCTTCTATTAGTTGGAAACATATGCCAATAAATTATACAGTCTGGTAACGTACACCTTTATTTTTATTATTGCTTTATGTTGTTTATGTTTTCTGCGTTTGATATTATTACAAAACTATCAAAGTGCGAATTAAAGTGCCTAATTACTGTAATCAACAGAACATTAAATACATAGAAAGATTAAGAATTAGATACATCAGAGATCCTAATAGCTGAAAGTTCTGATCTTCCGTGTTACGTAAAATACTAATTTCATGAATCTGGGCAGAGCATAAAATATTTCATTGAATGTCTAAGGGTGGCATTAATAGTCGTCATCTCAAGCTCGAATGGAGTAGCTGATCTCAGAAAAGTCAAATGCTAATGTCAAGCCTTCAATCTCAAGATAGTGTCTATTCCTGTAAACTTTAATTTCTGGTGTACAATAAAGTGTTCTCTATCTATCTCTAGCTAATATGCTGACAGCTACTCAAGTTTGACAGTAACCAAGGCTTGACATTTTTTTTTTACGTAGCCTTTTGGGTGTCATTAGCATTTGATTTTTCTGAGTTCACCTACTTGAGATCGAGCTCAAGTAGATGATCTCAGACGATTATTAATACCACCCTTAGTATTAAATTTTTCCACGCATTATTCAAGCTTTGTCCTAAATTTATGCCATTTTTTTATGTTCTGACTAATGGAAAATTATTTTCTGCAACTTCAGAAGCTATGTGAAGGCTGCAGTCAAGTGAAAAATCGATGCATCACTAAACAATATTGCTTCAATTAAATGGCACCCCTGTTATAATAGCTCAATTTCGCAATATCGAGGTATAATCTTTCCGATGTAAATGGTCTGGCTTCATACCATGCTCTTAGTTTTACGACCATTTTACTGTAAGCGAGGCAATTTTTCTTAATTGCCAGTAGTTTTTACGATAATTGTTTCTCTTTTAACCTCCACTACACGAAATGTTATTGATACATTGTATTAGTGTCCCAGTTGCCGCTACACCCTCGAGTTATTAAGTTACACATCCAATAAACAAGAAAAAAAAAACATAGGTCAAAACCAATTTATGAAAAAATATAAAAACCCACCTTTGGCCCATCTTCTTATTTTCACTCTTGATGAAGGCGATTGTGGTCTGAATTTAGTTCATCAAACATAGCAAAGGTAATCACAGTAACCACTATATTATGATGTGGTAAAGTATTCCAGCCTACTCCACACCACACCTGTGATGAAATCCTCTTTCTTTGAGACTGAGTTTGAGACTGCTCGTAACAGGGTGCTTATTAATATGCATTCTCAGGATGATTGGTTTGCTGACTCTACAAACAAAAATTAAAAAGCCTAAAAACAAAAATCTAAAAATCTTTATAAAAATCTCCACAAACAAACTTCGTTCGTTTTAACCACCAAGAAATTACTCCTGTATCGATCTTAGTTCCCCGTAACAGTGACTCTTAAAATTGCCTGTTAACACGGTTTTTACACGACTTTTATGTGACTTTTATGATTAGTTTGAACGATGTTGGGTTTTCACGTGATGTGAATTTGTTACCCTATCGATGTGTAAAAGGGCTCAAGCTTGGTGGCCTCACACTACGATAAATAAAAGGAAAATCCAAATTTGGCTGACGGGTTTTCTTACTAACATTACTAACATTCCTTCACCGTTAGCGAGTGGAAAAAAAGGAAATATAACCGATCAATATTAATTTTATTTTGGTCTGAAACGGGTCGCGGTTATTTTCACCCGACTGTCCAAATGAGGGTTATGTTTTTGTAGGTAGGATATTTGTAGCCCCCCAATTCTTTTCTGGCTCGGTGGTCAAAACAAACATTAGGCGGCCATCGCAAATGGCACGGGCCATTCGGCTGAGTGCCGCCGCTAAGTGGCAGCGAGCGTCGATCGTATCGCCTAATAGCTGCGCTGTAAAATTGACGTGCCAATCGTAAGGGTGGCCACATACAGACAGAATTTTTCCGTTACGGAAAAACGAATGGGGATTCCGAACGCAGCAACTGCATACAAATCTATGAAAATTCCGGATGGATAAAAACCATATGTGTGTGGTAGGATAGGCACGGTATGAACAATTTTATAGAGCTGAAGCTGAAGAGGCTATAAAAAACCGGCCAAGTGCGAGTGGGACTCGCGCACCGAGGTTTCCTTGCCACCAATTTCCTATACCCTACCTATGAGGACAAGCTCATAAAAATCATATGGTCTGGTGTCCCTGTGTACCATGACACGCCGTGGTCACTCGTGTGTCAGGATACTTTTTGGTATCCGGCGACCAGAGAATCTTCAGCTTATTTTGCAAATTGAAACAAATAAAAGGTAGGGATGAAGTGGTTCATATTTTTCTAAAATTTGTATTTGCTTGCGCACACGCTCAAGTTGCCTTCCATTTTGATCGTGTTGCAAATTTGCAACTCAGGGTGTCTTTCTTTTCCCTAAAAATCCACTCACGCCGCCGTCCACCGCCAAACCGAGTTTTTTGCTGAAAGAAAGCTACAATCTTCACATTTACAATTTATTTGGTTGGGTCGACACCGGTTGCGCGACCCGATATCCTCGTGTGCAATGGCCCTAATAACCGGGCTGTAAAATTGACGTGCCAATTGTTACTACCAACGGACGCTTCGGAAATGGGTTAGGAGTATTATTGCGTTTCGGCCGTATCTTGCGATCGGCCTTTAATTGACTTGACAATAAATTTGGAAGTTACTTTTACTGCTTGGGTCTATTCACGTGTACCTACCCTAAAGGCGGTCACTCACCGCGAGCATTCGCGTGTAATGTAAAGGTGCTTCTAAAGCGAGCTGCAAACAGCTTATTTCGTCGAATGTTCTTAGAAATTAAGTTCACCTGCGAAGAAATTCACAGAAGAAATTTATAGAAATACAAATCACCTCTTTCCTCGGCATTTTACTACAATATTATTTCCCTTTCTAGAGTTTTGCCGGGATTTATGGCAACCGCACGCTTTGCCGGACATTATTAATTACGCAGCAGGAACTAGGAAAAAACTGGGGAGCCTACTCGAGATTAAAATATTTAGTGAAAAAAAATCTCTTACCAGCGCAGTATCTTTAGTAATTTTTCCGTCTGTTAAGGCGCTGGGCATAGTGAATTAGCCCGCGCGCAAAAAAAATGCACAAAAACGATTCCTATATCAAATACACAAAAAAAATCGAAAATGTTCACATATCAAACCCTAGAATTAGGTGAGAGCTATCTAAAACAGCCAGTTTTGTGTTGATACCCATAACAGATTGCAAGATATTTTGTTTGAAAAAAAGTGCGCCGCCTATTTTTTTTCATCAAAAATATCTTCAAAACGTTTATGAATGTCAACACGAAACTGGCTGTTTTAGATAGGTCTCACCTAATTCTAGGGTTTGATATGCGAAAATTTTCGATTTTTTTAGTGTATTTGATACAGGACTCGATTTTGTGCATTTTTCTTGGCGCGCGGGCTATTCACTATGTACAGCGCCTTAATTATGAGCCAAATACAAAAATGACAATCCAAAATGCTAAAAAAAATCACTTCTCCATCCAAATCAATGGTGTCGGTTGGCGATAGACATTTGTATGGAGAAGTTCACAGTGTATAAATATCAAATCGCGTATTGGCATTGGTAGCGCTGGTATTGTGTACTTTTGATTATTTTTCGTTTTTAGGTTTCCCTACCCAAAGGGCTCCCAACGGGACCCTATTACTAAGTCTCCGCTGTCCCGTCTGTCACCCACCAGGCTGTATCTCATGAACCGTGATAGTTAGGCAGTTGAAATTTTCATAAGAAGAACAAATACAAAAAAAAAACAGAATAACATAAATATTTAAGGGGGCTCCCATACAACAAACGTGATTTTTTTGCCGTTTTTATAGATAATGGTACGGAACCCTTTGTGTGCGAGTCCGACTCGCACTTGGCCGGTTTTTTAAAATTTTATTTTATACAAGTTAAGTGGCAAAAGAGTAGGAGCCCTGAATTTATTCTAAAACTTGTGTGCCGGGCAGTAAACAGCACCTGGCACTCGACACAACAAATTGTAACAACGGAACTCCTCTCATTTTGTCGTAAATAAGTGGACGGACTCTGGCCGCGAAATGTTCACTACAGAAAGCCAATTTTCTACTTCAGCGTTTCCCAACCTGGGGTCCGAGGAAAGAACTCATTTTTACTGAGCAACCGGAAAACCCGCTTTTGTATTTCTACTGGGAACCTATCGATGTGCAAAATGACTTCAGTCGCGGTGTAAATATAATCCGACGTGAAATATATCGCAAACTCTAACATGGCTGCCGTCTTCAACTAGTTAGGCGCCGGACACACTGCCCCGAAGCTCCGCATTCTGCGTTCTGAGTTTCTGACCGCTTCAGTGTGAACGGTTTCAAGCAACCCCATACATACCATACCCATACCCCAACACGGAACGCAGATTTCCGAGCGGTGTATGCGGCACCTTAGTGTTTGTAGACTCTTAGGGTGGCATTAATAGTCGTCGACTCAAGATCGAACTCGAGTAGGTGATCTTAGAAAAGTCAAATGCTAATGTCAAGCCTTGGCTAATGTCAATGTCAATCTCAAGATAGTGTCTAGATAGACAGCTACTCAAGTTTGACATAAGCCAAAGCTAGACATTAGCATTTGACTTTTCTGAGTTCACCTACTTGAGATCGAGCTCAAGACGAATATTAATACCACCCTCTCTCGCCATTGAACCTTATCCCGTTTGTGAAAGAACAAAATGATGATTTGTCAACGGCAGTCAATAGAGTTCTGTCGCGTTTCGCGGAAAGTCATGACACTAGATGACTTTTATCAAGCGCAGTTAAAAGTCGCGGGTTCCTATCCTAGCTTAAGGCGTCGTGCATAGTGAATAGCCCGCGCGCCAAGAAAAATGCACAAAATCGAGTCCTGTATCAAATACACAAAAAAAAAACGAAAATTTTGAAGATTGCTTTTGCTTGAAAAAAAATAGGCGGCGCACTTTTTTTCAAGCAAAATATCTTCAAAACGTTTATGAATCTCAACACAAAATTGGCTGTTTGATATGTGTTCGATTTTTTTAGTGTATTTGATACAGGAATCGATTTTGTGCATTTTTCTTTGCACGCGGGCTAATTCACTATGCCCAGCGCCTTAAGCCACATGTGACCACATGAGCTGCATAGAGAAAGACAAAGCAATTAATGCTGTAAAGCACGCCCCGTGTTAAAAGCTCTATATTATTAATCTTCATGCTAGACCAGCAAAAAGTTAAACCTCTAATATTAATATTTTAAGCTCTCTGCGAGAATTGTTCGGTCGTTCGCAGAGATGGAGTATGGTATGAGTTTTTGGGCTAAAAACTTAGTTTAGTGCGAGGCGGGTTTTGATGGGTTCTCTGAACTAAAGTGCTAATGGAAGGTGGTTTCCACAAAGGTCACGCGAGAGTGGAACAAGGCCAAGGGTTTAAAGTAAAGAGGATTAGTCAATCCTCTTCACAGGAGTTAAGGCTCGGCATAAGGCTAACTAGCGCCACCAATGTTAAAAAAATCATATCTTCCTTTAGAAGAAGTTTCTGAAAAAATCCTAAGATGAGCCTATGCGCCATGCTTTTCTAGATTTTTAAGTGTAGATACCCTCTTCGAAATTTACTTTTAAGCTAAAAAATTTTCGATAACCGCCAAAAGCGGCCGTTTTTTGCGGTTATCGAAAATTTTTTAGCTTAAGACTAGAAATTGAGTTGGGTACCTACACTTAAAAATCTAGAAAAGCATGGCGCATGAGCTCATTTTAGGATTTTGTCAGAAACTTCTTCTGAAGGAAGATATGATTTTTTCAACATTGGTGGCGCTAGTTAGCCTTATACGGAGCCTTAACGCTCCTGTCGCGCTCACGCCCATACATACCTATGTAGATGGAGAGAATTTAAGTCCCTAAGTATTTTTTTTCTGTGTGGCGGTAAATGACTTTCTTTCTTCCTAGTTTTCTTTATAAAAAAAAAACATAAAAATCTTTTGAGTTTTACATGTATAAAAAAAAGAAACCGTACTGCGCCTCTATTATCTAAAAATTCCACTCAACCTTCGAGCGTCAAAACGCTCGAAAATAGCCCTAATTGAAATGAACAATTCTTTTTTTGATATTTAAAAACCGATATTTTTACGGTGGATATTTAATACATCGGATAAAATTTGTGTTTCGTATGACCTTGAGCGCAGTAAGCTATGGGAGCAAAGTTTCGTGTCACACAGTCAACTGTTTCATGTTTATGTAGTTATCAGTGATGTCAACATTCAGAAAAGTTAATTAGGCTAGCTTTAAACAGTGGCCTTTAATGATTAAAAAAATATATATACAAAAACATTAGGTATGCAGTGGGGCTAAAACGCAAACTGAAACACGACTTGGACTAATTTATTTACATTAAATTATGTTTGGGTTTGTCAAAGTTCTAATAAATCTGTAAAGAATTACAATTTTATACTACAGACAAAGTCAAAGCATTCGACACATCTCTGGGAAAATCTCAGTTTGCGGCAAATGTCACATCTCCTATTCTCACGAAGCCATCCTCGACATAAGGCAAGAGATTTCTGCCAGATGTTTTCCTTTTTCGCTCGACATGACTCAGTGGTCGGGAGCAGTCGAGATCGAAATGGCGATTTTTCCTTCGAGATGTGTAGAATGCGAGATTTCCGAGAATTTGCCCCCTGGACTGTGCAGGAGCCTTATTAGCCAATTGAAGCGCTCACAGCCTAGTTGTATTTACTAGCCGTTCTTAATCGATTGGCAAAGTTAAGCAACAACGGCCGCGGTCAGTCCATGGATGGGTGACCGCTAGTGGCAATAATATCTGAGCGCTTCCGTGCTTCGGAAGGCACGTTAAACCGTTGGTCCCGGTTGTTGTTCATTAATAACAATCGTTAAGCCATGTCAGAGACCCTTTGGGTGGCCAAAAAACTCTGACACCAGGGGTGGCCACTACCTCATACGATTACCTACCTACCATTATCCTGTAACGCAATGGCATGTCGATGGCGTCCCAGTAGAAGGACAAAACCGGGATTGTCTCGTTTTTCTTCTACAACCAGCGAACTAATCCTCTAGGATTAGAATCAGAATATTCTTTGCAGTACTGCAAACAAAATGAAAGGACCGACAGCATTAATAAATCGCAATTGAAGCCGGTAAACCGGGAGCCCACTTTGGCACCATTGCGTTACAGGCTAAGGCCCCAGGCAACTTGCCTGAAAAAATAAGATGTTAGGTATAGTCGGCCACAGTCTCAGATACCCCTTTTTGTTCCATTGGCGCCCTTATGCCGCGCGCGGTAAGAGCTGCCTTGGGGTATCTGAGACTCTGGCCGACCGTACATCGCACATGATTTTCTTTATTTATGAATGTTCGTTCGACGATAACTTGAGTAAATTTGGTCGGATCATCATGAAATTTGGTAGGCGGGTAAACGAAATCAAAATAATTTTAAAGTTCGAACATGAGTCAAATCGGTCGATGGGTTCCTGAGATATGGGGTTGTATAGTTTATATGCAAAGCGCGCGCGCGCCTGCGCGAATGGCGTAAGCAAAGTTACACATCTGTAACTGGGGTCGCGAGCTCATAGTTCGGAGCGAACCACTAGTTATCAAAGTGCCAAATATACAAGAACTACATATCCGCACCTCCCTGTATGTCCATCTACTAATAAATCTTTCTGGAATACAGTATAGGTCGGTGCGTGTCTTCGATCGGATAGTGCGCCGGGTATTTGTCGGTTTTGAAGGCGATGCCCAATGGCTTGTGTTATCCATTAGGTAGGATGGTAATAGTCTGGGTGGTATTCATGAACGATACTTAAACTCAGTTCAAACTAGAACGCTACTTAAACTCTGTTTAAACTCAGTTCAAACTACAGGGTGCACTCTAAGTCGATAGCGGAACTTTAAGTAGGCTGTCTACTGATCAATACAAACAACTTGTACTAGGTGGCGACAAAAATGGAGCGAAATAAAAAATCTTGTGTTTCATACATTTGGCGCAGTACTGAGTCGACCTTTTGTATGGAACAGCTGATATTTTTTTCACTGCATCTTTTTCGCCACCTAGTACAAGTTGTTTGTATTGATCAGTAGATAGCCCACTTAAAGTTCCGCTATCGACTTAGAGTGCACCCTGTAGAAAGCTCCTTGAACTCTGTTTAAGTAGAGTTTAGAAGTGTCTACTGTCGATAAAACAGTGCATGTTTTGATTTGAATATCCCTCCCTTCATATCAAAACATGCACTGTTTTATCGACAGTCTGAACTCTGTTTAAACTGAGTTTAAGTAGCGTTCTAGAATACCACCCTAAGATCCGACTATGTGATTACCACTTCCGCGTCCATCTTGGTTAAAATTAATCTAATGCTATTTATGAACATTTCTCATTAAAAATTATCAAACCCTTTTGATCCCCTTTAGTTTTCCTGTGTAGATAATTTCTTAGTTCATCTCTCTCTACATCACATGAGGAATGTATCAATCAATCTTTGGAGGTTTCGGCTTTTAGTCAGTCATTTAACTACTGTTTTTATAGTACACAAGACAACACGTTGACCCTTACACGCTAGCACTCTATTCGGTTACGATACGGGTGAATTTACAACAAAAGTGTACACTCTGACGTGCTGTCGTGTTAACAAGGTAAGGTGTTAATGGAAAACTGCTTTTAGTCCCTTTTTAGCGATGACAGAAACTGATGATGACGATGATGAAGGAATTAAAAGAGGAGCAAGAGTTTTTATTGTTTTTCAGCGATTTGGTTTAGATTATGTATTATGTTTGCACCACATTTAATACTTGCCTTCACTTTAGTAAAAAAAAGTAGTAAACTTGAGTAAAAAATTTGATTGCCAAATTAAACCAAACTAAAAAGTGCAAACCGCAAATTTGAAAGACTCAACCAGTTATCTGAATGCGTAAACAAAGCATAAACAAAACAGATGACAGAACTCCATTTTAAAATGTAACTCTGAAAACCCCATGCGGCCCTGGGACTTTGATAAACTGCCGAGGCACGAGCGAAACCGGAGTTTTCTTGCTGTGAAGATCTGAAATTCAAAGCTGGGACAGTCGCCGAGAGAATTATTTATACCTATAATATGAAAATATGAAAAAAAATGCTTAGACTTTATTTAGTGTTTCTTCTCCAAGTCGGTTTCTGAGCATCCAGTAGCTAGCTAGAGAAGCTAGCAAAAAAAAAAAGTTTGTTATTATTCATTCATTCATTCAGGCTGGCTCAGCGACCCAAAGTGGATCTTGGCCTCCGCAACCAAAAGACGCCAGCTCTCCCTGTCCTGCGCTAACTCCCTCCAATCCTCGCCCTGGAGCTCGCACAGGTCTCTCTCTCTCTACCGCACCTTTCCAGCGATATTTGGGACGTCCGACCGTCCGACGCCCTACGGGACGTGTGTTATTAGATGAGTTTGTTATTAGATCTAAGTTCCCTTTATCGATATCAGCGCAGGCGACGTGGCGGGAAACTGTTTCACCGTGAATGAGGACCTAACACTCACTCACAAACTTTCGCATTCGTAATACAATGGTAGGGTTTAGCCAGAGTTTGCGGATTCAAGTCCAAGATAATACTTTTTAAATCTCATAGAATCTCCCTTCGTAACTCGATGTAGGTAAATGACTACAAAGTTTTGTGGCTGACTGTACTTAAAACCTAAGAATGTTTTTATTATTCAAGCAGTACCCTGCCCGGGCGCCGCAAAGAAGTAAACTGTTGCTTCTTCAACGCCAAAGAAATCTCCGTGAAAAATACTAACTTGCGCAGTTGTTGGCACTTTATCATTAGGCTTTAAGACTCGTAGTGTAGATTGTAGAGCGTTATTTACCGCATTTACTCCATACAAACGAAGAAATTAAATGTAATGAAATAGTTTATTCGTTAATTTAAAAGATTTGTGTTCTGGCTCCCAAACTAGGGTTTCCTGTGCTATGGGTGGCCAGAAGAAGTTTTGCTAATCGTGAAAATCTCGGGTCGCGAGTTCGTAGTTCGGGGCGAACAACTAGTATTTGGGATGTGATCTCTATCACCGGGTGCTGTTACCCTGTAAAAAGAGTTAGGACCTCTTATAACACCTTGTATTGGCTATTTTATTATATCCTCGATCTACACCCAAAGGTTGTCTGGTAGAGATTGCTTTTAGCAATAAGGCCGCCCATTGTACCTAAATCTACTAATTAGCTGTAAGAAAATTATTTGTAATTCTTTGGTGTACAATAAAGAGTGTTCAATCTATCTCTCTTTTAATCAAAGTCTGCACGGACGAGGTCGCGGGCAAAGGGTAGTAATGCATAAATCAGAAAAGTATCCAACAAACAAGCAAATAAGGCACCAAAGAGAAATATCGGTGCCACCAAAATCGATATCGGGGCACAACTCACGACGATGCACCGACTCTATGCAACTAGCGTTGCGTGAGGCACGCCACTAAAACAAACTGGACAAAAAACTACCTTCAAAACAAACACACAGCACAAAACTACTACTCCTACTGACAAAGCTATAAAGGTCATTTCCGATTGAAGGTGCGGCGGCGAATAAGGTGTTTTCGCAAGGAAATAGAGGCTTATCATATTGCCTGCGCGATCCGCAGGTTGCGAACAGTGACTCAAAGATATTGGATAGCCTTTCCTGTTTTTTGAAATTTAATTTTATATTGCTATTTTATTTTGAATTCTTGGCGTGCGATATGCATCCTACTTCCTACTTATATTATAAAGGTGAAAGTTTGTGAGTGAGTGAGTGAGTGAGTGAGTGTGTTTGTTACCTTATAACGCTGAAACCGCTGGATGGATTTGGATGAAATTTGGAATGTAGATAGCTGAGACATCAGAATAACATATAGGCTACATATTATCACGCTTTGGCGCTTAGGAGCAAAGCAAATACACAAAGATTATCGTATAGTGGCTATTTGTATAAAAGTGAACGACAAAACCATTTACCATAGACCCTCTGTCATTACGTAGCGTTGAGCTATTTACTTTCCTAAATCCATCGAAAACTGAATAACGGTGAATTATGATCTACCAAAAAGTCCGAAATGTGCCGCAACTATGCATTACAATCAAACGATGGGCAACCATGAAGAAGTTGTTTTTAATTATTGCTGTCATCCGTCACTGTCACAAAAATGGTATCAAGAAAGCAATACAGCAGAAATCAACATTGTGTTATTATAAAAAAACAGGCAAAAAAATATTGTTTCAGTGATAGCTACTTACAAACTGAAAGAGCCAATAAGTATATCCTTACTTTAAAAACTTTTCATCCAGCAGTGTTTATCAAAGATCTTTACAAAGTTGCGGTCCGACGACCGTCCTGAGATCTCTTGGCCAGACGAGATGGAATGTCCGTTCAGTGCATTGCTGATTGCTGGTTATTCAGGGAAGAATAAGGATGCACCAGACCTCGAAGAAAACTAAAGATACGATGCCGCTGAGTGTACTGTGCAACTATGAAAAACATTGTAGAGTCTGAGCAACATGACCGCTTTATTTCCACTAAGTACCTATTGAGTACCTAGAAGGACTAGACAGGGGCACTTTTACATAATATCATAGTCGCCTATTCATTGTTGACAACTCTGATAGGCTTTCCACATACTTCAGAAGTTCAGACTGACGAGAAGATTGGAGCATGTGAAAATCCCTGAACCGCCTGCGTGGTGGTGTTGCCCGCATGAAAGATATGTGAGGAATAGAGCCAGAAGAGGTGTTTCGTGCCGTACGCTGGTACGTAAACTGTACCGACAAGGTCGCTTCGTCATAACTGTCCTGATGCTCCACAGTGCAGCTGATAGGATCTCCTGGAGGCGACCCCAGCGCGCTCAAGTTAGCGCGTTTCTGGGACGGCAAAGTGTGACTCTTTCAACACGAAAGAAGAATAAGACCGACGATTTAAAACCGTTGTTTCAGACTATGGTATCGTAGACGCTAAGAAGACGCGTTTGGTGTTTCAGAAGGGCAGCCCATAGAAAAAAAAGAACTATTCAATATGATAGACATAATATGGATAAGTTTTTCTGATATTATGATCGTTGTCTTTGATATGGCATGATGCAAAATAAAATATATAAAAAAACTACACTAATTTTCATATAGTTTTCTCTGTTAAGTAACTTCGTGCCTGTTATACGAGTAGGTAACGCTAACTAGCTCTGTTGGAGATCTTTTACAGTTTTATAGAATGCCAGTCAGATGTTGAGACCTGTGACGTACCTACTGCATCGAATGCTGAATGCTGATATATTCATTCACACAACTGTGCAAGCAAACGAGATGTACTTGGGTTTCAAACTACGCATTAGGAGTCTCTAACATCGGGAGAGGCAGTGTCCATATAAGCCATAAAAGGTACGAAGACTTGAGGCGAGACCAACTACAGACAACTACAAAAGAGACAACCCAGACTGAAAGTTTGCAGAAACCAGTAGCAGATTAGCGGACTCAAAATAAGAGTCGAAATATTCTTGAAATGGGTTACCTAAACCCACGTTCAATCAGTTAGATGCCGATAACAGTAGGTATCTGCATCTATACTCCGTTGAGTTTGGAAGAAGCAGATAACAACGCATGGTCCACGGGAGCGAAGTCTGATAGCGCTGGGGGTCGGTTATAAGTACATTTAATACTACCTAGGTGGTAAAAAATGCTAGGTACAATTGCTAATACACCACAAACTTTTATCCTTTTTCTTTTATTCACGTGAATGAAGTCGTGGGCATTAGCTATAAATTGCTAAGTAGCTTTTCCCCTGACTGACTTCGATGGCGGGGGAAAAATAGAGCTGCAACTGTTAATCTTAGTCAGCGCGGACAAAGTCGCGGGCAAAAGCTAGTAATCTATACTTATAATAAAACTCTAGCGAAGTCAATTCTGTACATTGAATATTTTTAGAAAAAAACTAGCAGGGGTTATTAAGTAAACTATACTGAATACAAAAATGCAAATAAATCGGTCTATGTCTGTCTGTCTGTCTGTCTGTCTGTCTGTCTGTCTGTGTGTTACCTCATCACGCGAATACCGCTGAATAGTTTTCAGTCAAATTAAGGACCGTGATAAGTCCTGGTTCTGGGAACAATCTAGGCTATCCGATGTTCAGAATACATTGCGGGTTGCAATTTTAACTTCGTTTTTTGTAAGAAATATTCATAATTTTGATATAGCTTTTTGAAAAGATATGTTAATAACGTGATACTGAACACATTTCCGAAAAAAAAAAATGAATTTACGAAAAAAAAAACCGACTTGGAACCTCATTATCTCGGAAACCGTTGATTTCCTAGGCATAGTTCCCTGGGCAAAAATGATCGTTATGATGAGGACTACACAGGGTGTTAAAAGACCGCCAACAGACCCGAAAGCCACTAGACACCAAAACAAAGTACTTTTTCGATAAATTATTGTTGGGAAATGATTTTGGTTTTTTAGGTTATAATTTTGAAAAATATTTTTTCACGCAATGGACGTGTAACGCACAGAAGTCATATTGCGCAAGCGTAGGTATCAGATTATGTTACTTAAGCTTGAAGTGCCGATGTTTAGAATACATTGCGGGTTGCAACTTTAACGTCGTTTTTTGTAAGAACTATTAATAATTTTGATATGGCTTCTTGAAAAGGTATGTTAAGAATCCCCTGAAGCTCTGCAGCCCTCTCGCTCGCACTTTTCAACATTTTAATTTATTGTAAGAGAATGATTCAACTTTAACGATAAAATATAGTTGCAGTGCAGACATAGATAATAAAGCTATCGACATGTAGACATACTTTAAATTTCACATTTATAGTTTAAAAAACAAATATTACTGAACTATTACTTTTAACCGAAGTTCAGTGATATTTTTTTTATTAGTAGGAATATGAAATCAAAAGTGTGTCCACATGTCGATATCTTTAATATCTATGTCTGCACCCATATTTTATTATATTCTCTTACAATCAATTAAAATGTTGAAAAGTGCGAGCGAGAGGGCTGTAGAGCTTCAGGGGATTCTTAAGAACTAGATACTGAATAAACTGCAAAAAAAAAGTTTCGAAAAATCCAACTTTGAACCTCATTATCTCGGAAACCGTTGATTGTAGAACCAGGCATAGTTCCTTCGGCAAAAATGTTCCTTATGATGTCCATACGTGGTTTCGCGCTTTGTTGGCGGTCTTTTAACATACTGTATGTGGTCTTCCGCTTTGTTGGCGGTCTTTTAACACCGCTCGGTATTCAATTCAAGCACTCGCCGCAAACAATAATTTTGCATTCTTGCATAACAAATAACTATTGTTTACCGTTGAGCTGGATAGACAGAGTTATTAGCCGTATGCTTTGCTTGCTGGCTTAGCATGAGAATGAGTGAGACCTTATCTATGGGCTTATAACTTTATCTATCCCACTCTACGTCGAGGGAGATACATATAAACCCTTTTACTTCCTAAGCAATTCATAAGCTAAGCTTCCTGGTATCTTATCACGGGCGATACCTTAATGTAAACAATACATATTTATTATTAAATTTATAAATGTATTGTTTAGATAAGGGTTTTTATTCTATTGCTTTCTTTTGAGCCCTGCTACCGCAAGTTAAGAAATAATAACCCATAAACATTAAAATACCCCCGACATTTTAGCTTCGAATAAGCATATTTAATAAATAGTTGAACCAATTTTGACAAAACATAACTTAGAAAATTCGCTAGAAAACCTGCTTCCAAATCGTTCACCCATTTAAGAGCTACGGTGCCACAGACAGACACACCCTCATAAACACTTATACAGACACACTCACAAAGCTGTCAAACTTATAACACCCCTCTTTTTTTGTCGGGGGTTAAAAAAAAAACCTTCCTTTTGAGTTTTCCTCCACAGTCGAATTTAAATTAAATGTTTAATGTGTAAAAACGCATACGAAGTCGCGGGCACAACTAGTAGTGCAATACCTACATTCCTCTAAAAAGGCTTTTAAAGGAAGTAACTTCTAATGAATGATTGAAATTTCCCGTTTCTTGGAAGGGTACACTAAGAATGTGAACGCAAAACCAGAAATTTAATTGGTTATTTTTTTAATCGAGGGTAGAGTCAACGAGGTTTTTTTGTGAACTATCAATCGTACTTACTTACCTTGGTTGCAATGGCGGGTCGATAGCGTCCCGGCAGAAGGACAAAACCGGGGTTTCCTCGTTTTTCTCCTACAACCAGAGAACTTATACTCTAGAATTAGAATTAAAATATGCTTTGCTGTATTACAAAAACATTAAAAGGACAGACAGCGTAAGTAAATCGTAACTGAAGCCGTCAACTGACAGCCCATTTTGGCACCATTGGGTTACAGGCTAAAGGCCCTGGTTGAAATTGCTTTCAGCAATGTCTCTCCCTTCTACATTATGTTGGGTATCTAAGTTGGTCCTTATTTTTCATGGTGAACAAAGAACATTCCTTTCTATTTGATTCTAAATTGTGTAATGCAATTCTAGCCTCCTAGCACAAATCTAAACAGTAAACATTCGACGCAAAGCCTATACAAGGCATATTTATTGCCATCTGATGCCTGGAACTTTCCAATCTGTATGCTAATGGCAGACCGATAGCAGGGCGAGGGTGTCTAACGTTCATGTCTATGTTTTTAGCACTAATTAGTTGGTTGTGAGGTCAGTAGGGAAAAACCTGGTGGATTTGTCAGGCAGGGTCCTCTACAACGTGTTACAAAACATCCTAACTCTTTTAACAGGGTGTAACCTACTGATCAACAGGATGTCAATTCTGTAAAAAAAAGTAAAAAAAAAAAAAAAAATATTTTATAACCTCAAAATTGAAAAATTTTCAAAACTTTTTATTTTTGGTATTAGCTCAAATTTAAAAATATGGTTGTGGGTATAGGTGCATTTGCATAGCTTTGAGTTGTTAAAACATTGTGAAAGTCAATGAAAACAATATTTAAAAAATACTTTTCTCCCGCCACAGCGTTCACATTTTATTAATTTAAAAAACAACGGAACGTCTAAGAGCAAAAAAAAAATTTAGGTTGTGATCCCTATCACCGGGTGCTATTACCCTGTAAAAAGAGTTAGCATCTTTTGAAACACCTTGTATGTTGTAGTGTTATATGGCTCTCAGCTAATTCTACTTAATGTTCCATATGTGTACTTTTTTGATTCATTTCGAGTATCTGATACATAGTAGCTACCACGAGTGCGAAAAAGCTGTGTCGGACGTCTGCCGGACGTCTGTCATATATCCTAATACTAAAGTAGTAAGCTTGTTTATCCAACTTATCACTTTCAGTGACAGTGACAGTAAGCGCTCGTGGTAGCTGCTCAGGAATCTATTTTGTACATTTGTATTTGCGCGCGGGCTAATTCACTAACTGCCGGTTTCTGAATTGAGAAATTCGCTATGCAAATGGGTAAGTATCGTCCTGTCTCTGCAGATTTCTCACAAAAGAGCGTGACAGAACGATAGTAAAGTATTTGCTTAGCAAAATTCTCAATTCAGAAACCGGGCCTCACTCAACCATACCGCACATAAACCTACGAGTATAGGTTTCAGCGGTTGGCATGTAAATACTGTAATTAAAAAAAATGTGGGTACAGGTATCGTCACGAGTTATGAGCGCTCGACGAAACTGGTGGGGATTTCTGCGCAAGTGTGTACAATCGCGCGCAAAATGTCTAATATCCACGCGGGATCTAAGACTGACGCTGAGCTGAACTATAGTTGAGTGAGATACTATAAAAATCGGAGAAACTGACTAAACTTAACGATTTAAATTATTCTTTGCGGATTTTGGACACGTTATATTTTAAATGGTTTTCTATACAATAATCCTAACATTACGATAAAACGGGTGTACAATCAATGAAAAATAATCTCAATCCAATATGTATTGTACTCAATAACTTTTTTGAATCTTTCTGAACCATCTTTTTAAGACATTTTGTTTCGGCATTCTTTCTGCGAGGAAATAAAAAAAAAACGTTGTGTGCGACTGTACCCCCAGGCTAGAGCGACTGATCTACCAATCACGCGCCCGCGCTCGCCGGCGACCGCGCCTCTCCGTCGCCCCCCGCGTACCCCACCAAACAGACCGAAAAAATGAGTTCTGCGCATTCAAGGTCAGCGCTCATAACTCGTGACGCGACCTGTACCACTACTTGCGCGCCGTCATCGCGGACTTACGTAACGTTGCGTCTCTTCAACAGTGAAGAAAATAATCTTAACACAAAAAATCTCCCCCGTGAAACGGCCAGCTTCCAGTGGCCAGAATCACAAGCCTTGTTTATTTATTAAAGAACCACTTTGACCTCTTGGCCTGATTGCCACTTTGGGAGGTCCTGGCGTCTCTAAAACAATTAGCAGCCTTAGTTTGCGGCGTTAATGTTCGCTTACTGGTCCCCAAGGAAAGCTTCGGCTGTGGCTTTTGACACTGGCTGTTTGTCCACCGCACCGATCAGACACGACACGATTTTTATCGGTGCCGTATGTTCCCTTGTCCACCGCACCGATACTGTCATCCGGCCGAGTAAATCGGCGCGACAGCTAGATGTTCGAAACACAAAAAAATACGATTCTCGGATAGTTTGGGAAATAGTAGGCTTGTCTAGCTCCTAGGATACCTACCATCCCCTTAGTGTATTTGGCTTAGTCCAGTGTTTTTCCACCTATTTTATGACGCGATCCCATTACAGCGGAAAACCCTTTTTGCTACCCCCTACCAGGGTTTTGTCAGTAAAGTGAAAGTGAAACAAGATAATTTATCATTTTAACACACAAAAATAGACACCCTTAAAGAGCAACCAGCTAATGATAAAAGGGGCGGTGCTCAGCTTAATGCTGTGTGTGCATGCATCAACACAGCGCCGATTTCAGCACGCCCAGGGTTTTTGCACGTACGTGCACCTTTAGATCATATCCCCGACCCCCAAAAACCCTCCTAAAGCAGCTCCGCGACCCCCCTAAGGGAGCTTGGCGACCCTCTAGGGGATCGCAACCCACCGGTTGAAAACCACTGGTTTAGTCCATATGACAAACAAGGTCAATACGTGCAAAGCCGAATAACCGCGGTCAGTCTACAAACATTGATATTGCATGAGTAATTTAGTTCGCTTTGTTTGACCTGTCTCTACATTATTATGTCCTCACGCTGCATTAACAAACGTTTATTTTGGTGAACAAACAATCATCAAGTTTAATTAGCAAACCTGCGAAATTCAGCGAATGATGTTGAAAATTTATGTTATTTCATATTACGGCTAAGTCAAATTGGCAATCAAAACAAAACAGCTGGTTTTACAATGTGCCTGAAAACCACTCCAACTGACCCCGGTGTGATTGCGAAAGTTGCAATGAATTCATGATGCAGTTTGGAAAACAACCGCCATTTCCACTGAAATGCATTTCAAAAACTTGTCACGCTATGCAAAATTGCTTCTCAAAGCCGTGGGATAACCCCGCACCTGTTTCCGCAAATAATGGAAGCGATAGATCTGTTATTGGAACATGTGATTTGGTGCGGGTATCAGTTGTAGCCCCCTTTGAAAATCCCCTTCTGAGAATTCGATCAATCACCATCATCGTTTCCTGTTATCCTTAATCAGGGACATGGGTGTTCGAAACAGTTTTTCATTGAATTTGCGCCAATCAATCTTCATAAGATAACAGTTGAGTATAGATAGCTACCCTCATAACTCCAAAGGGGTAAATAGTGAGGCCTAATTGAACTGTGTATCATCACAGTTCGTGCGAATTGGCGTTCAAAAGTACTGTTGTCGAATATATTGTGTCCTTATTGACATTTGCGTGAATCGCGTCGCTTATTGTGACGAGTTCTGTTCTAAACTTATTAAAATTAGGCAGTTTTCTCTAAGAAAACTAGCTCAAGCTCCGAGAAACAGCGTTGCACTTGCCTAGCAGCAAATCTGCAGCAACCAGTTTTTTCTTGTTACAGCGAGCAGCGATTATCCGTTTATTTCGTCTATGACGTCTCTGGAAACTTTTTCGAAACGGGCCAAAACCACAACACCGACCCCACGCGAAACACGCCACCTAGAAATCCAGCTTATCCCGGCAGAAAATATCGGCAGACATCATGTTACAGTTTTATACGAGTCCTTAGGCGCTCAGGGAATCCCCCGGGCGTGCCCACATCCGGTACTGTCACGTTCGGAATTGCCTCCGTGTACCTGTTGGTCTGGCCTTCGCCTCGCGGCTGCACCAGTAAAATAGAGGGTTGAGAAGCCCATTACTCGGAAGCAGCAAGCTGTCTAGCGCCACGGATTAGAAATTATAATTTCCCGACAGCGCTTGGCGCCACTTCCCACGTTGATAAACGTAACCACAGAAGGTGGGGAAGGGCGAACTTAGGAGAGGGTTTTTTAACTCCATGCACACTTCAAAATATGTAGGTACACAGGACCGCACGTCGACCCTTACACGCTAGTACTCTGTTACGTTACGGGCGACTTTGACGTGCTGTCATGTGTACGTAATAGCTCTGCCGGGATAATAGTCTCCCACGAGTTGACATTGCACGAGTATTTCTGTGCGCTAGGTTGACTGAGATGATTAGGGTGTGCTGGGCTATCTAAAATGTCCTGGCACAGCAGAGTCAATTAACTCGTGGTGGGGAAACATAAAAATATGTATTTATGTGTGTGAGACTGATAATAAGGTTATGCTACACGAGAGGTTAAGGGTTCAAGTCCCGTCTCGAACAAAATGTTAAGGTCGGTCACATCCAGACAGAGTTCCGGACAGAAAAAAACCGAATCAGGATTTCGAATGCAGTTAACTGCATACGAATCTATGGACCTACCACACTCATACAGTTTTTCCGCCTATGAATTTTCATAGATTTGTATGCACTTACTGTGTCCGGAATCCTGATTCGTTATTCCGTTACGGAAAAATTCCGTCTGTATGTGGCCGGCCTTAGTCTCACGATAAATCTGTCCAAGAAGTCGTGGGGTTCTTCTGGCACTAATTCCTTTTTCCAGGAAAAGATACGAAAGTTGCTGCGTTGGAATTTCTCGGAATCGTGTCTATTCAATAATTATATTACAGAACTGAAGCCAGAGGAGTTCATTGAGTGTAAGACAGGGTTACCAGAAACGTCGTAAGCGATGAATATCAAGTTATCTATCGATTTACTGAGGACAAAAGTGACTATAAATAATGGACCTGTGAATGTGGCGTTCAGGTACCTCTCTCCAGCAGAAGATACCTACATTTGGGCTGATTTGGGGGTGACTATTTACTTACTTTACTCTCCATTCACGTGCAACACCGAAGACCTGCTGAAAGCGACACCCAAAGCCATAGCGGTCGTGAAGCACTGGCTGCATGCCTTATAATCATTTTGACACTCTCACATGGATAAGAAGACTATTTACTATGCACCACCGTAATCAACACTAAGTAAAGTTGCATAGCAATGATGAGCCATAACATACTTTCTTGTATCCATGACCTATGACAATTTGCTAAAAGGCTCCATACACTTGGAAATGGTCTGTTCGGGTCTTGCCCCCTTTCTGCCTTTGCCCCCTTAGTGTGATTCTCATAGTATTTGTAGAAATACAAGCTTGAAATTCTAGTGTTAATTCACACAATGTGTATTGTCAAATCCTACTTTCTTTCTTCAACTTTAGGAGATCGTACAACTCATTAGAACCCTGAAAATGAAACCATAAAAAATGTGTAGAGATTTTTCTTGATTGTGATTCGTTTTTTAGTAAAAGTTGTTTGCAAAGACAAGCAGAACCACCTCCAAAAGATTAACAGGACCTTTTTGCAACAGCCTGCAACTGGATAAGCCATATCAAAACAGCTATTTGCAGCTAACATTTTACAGTCCAATATTGGAATGCAGGCCGCGTAGCCGGGTTGACATCGAGCAGTAATACTGAGCAACCAACGACGTTCAGCCTGGAAGCACCCATTTCCTCTTTACTTTATATGTATTTGAACCTGTGTGGACTGCAAATGTCACCGCGTGGTCTGGGCAATGTAATGCATGTTGGTTTGAAATTAACTTCGATCAAGGATAAAACTAGATACAACATAGAACTCTGTAATGTGTCTGGAAAAATAGATGTCCAAACTGCCTTTGGGAGCTTATTTGCTCGTAGTCTATGCAATTAAAGTAAAACTGTACACTAATGCAATAAGGTTGACATTCGAATATTGGACGTATGGTCGAAATGATTGTTCTATTGCTGATATCATTTGTTTCTGTGGGGACAAGTTTTTATTGTGATTTTATACGTAATGCGGATTCTATGGGATTTAGTTCGGTGGAAATTAATCATCGGGTAAGTTTACTAACTTACTGGACTTGCTTACCTAAAGAGAATCACTAGCTTTTGCCCGCGACTTTGTCCAGCCCGTCTATGATGCGCGCGAAAAGATTTCGACGTGAAATAATATGTCGCAAAAGCTAATGGGTCATTTTCAGCAAAGAAATACAGTTTACCTAATTTTGGTGGCACTTTTTATTTGTTTTTCAGAGAAAATTATACGCTCTAACCCTCCCTTAACTGTAGGTGTCTAAGCTATCTCCATTCCGAATATTAGCCAAATCTGTCCGGCCGTTTTAGGATGAAAGAGATACACACACTCTCTCAGTCATTCACGTGCTCACAATCTCTCACTTGTATAATATTAGTGGCAAGTGGGATGAGATTTCACTATTACTTTCAGTCCATAAAGAATTAGTAACGAGCAAAGTTACGACATTCTCCTGCACAAATTGCTCGTTCAAACGTCCGTTACGAAGTGTCTTGAAGCTCTACGAAAATGTGTCACAAAGCATTCCGGAACTATCAGTTTTTCAACCTTTCCCGAAAGAGAAAGGAATCCTCTAATTGCACCAGAATTTAGGAGTAACCCAGCAACTCTCCAAGCAAATTAACGGAACTTTAGTCGACATTCACACAACGTCGGGATAAAAAAGGTCGGGATAAACTAATTTACCTACAATAACTACAGGGTGCACTCTAAGTCGATAGCGGAACTTTAAGTAGGCTGTCTACTGATCACTACAAACAACTTTTACCAGGCGGCGAAAAAAAAAAAATTTTTCGCCACCTGGTAAAAGTTGTTTGTAGTGATCAGTAGACAGCCTACTTAAAGTTCCGCTATCGACTTAGAGTGCACCCTGTAGAACATTAAAAAACCGACTTCACTGGTGAAAAGGTACACTGCTATTAAGCTACTGTACTGATTCGGAGAGATATTATGCTGCTGTCGGTTGGAAAGTCCCGTTCTCCATCTCCGAAGTTCTTCATCAGATCTTCACCATTTTATGGGAGCACAAACTACCAGACCCTACCCTTTCAAAACAAAAAAAGAATCATCCAAATAGATCCTCCTAGAAAAAAGTTCTGACTGAACAAACATTAAAAATGGTAACGCTCCTTTATGTATTTTAAGTACTCCTGCTCTTTTGAAGTCGTTTAAAAAATAACCGCGATTCGACCCGTTTCGAATCAAATTAATTTCCACTTTTACTTGGGCTGGCACAGCTGCGTTTACATCGCCTGCATCCTTCACCTAGGATTCAAATTGTCACCAAATTGATTCCTAAACTTCGGAAATTTTATATTCGACGCCGACACCGTTCACAGTTCACGCCGCACGGGCTCAAGTGAAATTGAGACCTCGCGCGATATTGGATTGTAAATAAATTTAACGGAAACACAATAATGTAGACGTATCGATATGATATTATTATGACGTTGGGAAGTGGCTGTTCGTGTTCGCTTGAGTGTTAATGACGGCAAACGCAAGTATTATCGACCTTATGTCTTTTATATTACAAGTTTCATGATTGCACCGACTACCTGACTCCCATTCCTTCAGCAATGTCTCCGTCAATTTTAATTTCATGAATTTATTTTAAATTTTTAGACATTTAAAAATACAATTATCTTAGTTTAGTTAGTTTAGTCTACATACTCTACAGAAAAGACAAAATAATGTCGGACTAAGCTGCGGGTTTCCTCGCGATCGATGTTTTCCTTTAAAGCGTGTTTTCTTATCGTGTCGGAAACAATAACAAATTATTTTTGTCCAGTATTCGGCCACGCGACTAATCAAATACAGGGTTATTTATAAGCCTTATTCCTGAAACACCTCAACTTCTAAATAAGATTTCCAACAACTTTTGTTCTATGACTTTTCCAATAGCTCGATACTTATTATTTAATTAGCGTTTCTTATTCTTTAAAAGTTTTCATTTCTACCATTTCACTCTCTACCATCTCTCCAGCCTCTTCTGCTCATTTTTGTTACTCCGTGCCGCAATATTGTAATAATTTTGGAATTTTGTTATATTTCGTACGGAAAAATAAAATTGTACTTTCACCAAAGTCAATAAAAAGTAGCCTAAAAGTTGTTGGAAATCACATTTAGATGTTGGCGTGTTTCAGGAATAAAGCTATTTAAAAACATAACCCTCCTTTTGGGTCAGTCGGGTGAAAACAACCGTACATATTTTGAACTTAAAATAAACGAAGAAAAAAGGGCATGCCACCTTCAGGACTCGCTCGAACCTATACCCTCTCGTTTAAAAGTAAACTTCTCTACCACCGCGCTCTACGTACCTCAAACCACTCTAAAACCCATAACAACTTATTTTACTTGGCACTCGGCTTAGGGCACTTCCAATAAGCATTTCTTGGTAGGAGGTACAGGAGTATAGAAAAGTGGTGAGGGTAATTTAAAGCGTGCCACCCTCGCATACGTCGAGCTACGCGGGAGAAGCGAGAAGGGTATTTTCTTTAGCAAGTGACATTATAACAACTGTTGCTATTAAGCTGTCACTGGCTATTTTACATCTTCCGATCTATCTTGCTATGTTTGTATTTGTTTTTCTGTTTGTCAGAAATACGATAGAAAGGTATCTCTCTCTATCTTTCAACCAATCGCCACCCAAGGAAGCTCTCGTTCGAAAAATATTTGCGTCAATGTATCAAAAAGGAGTCGCTGTTATGTTTGATGAAAGTAAAATCTTAATTTTACAATACATTGTGGCAGTTGAGAGGCTCGCTGTTTTGTCAAATTGTACCTACATTGTCGTAATAATTTGTAGGTATTCAAAAATCTTACATATAGATTGGATCAGAGATCGCCGCATAAGGGGTTAGTTTCAGTAATACCTCCTAAGTCCTAGCCGATCAAACTCAAATTTATGATACTGTGACTGGTTTTTTACACGCCATCGCCAGGTTGTGAGATCAGGGTAGGTTGTTCAGAGTTTAATAAATTATGGGTGAAATAGTCAGGTGACAAATAAACCTTTTCAGGGAATAGAATACCTGGTTCGGCTGTCCGGAGCGATGTACGACGTAATGGGTTATTTCAGTGTAACCACGTTTCTGTGTAACAATTTTCTACGTCATGTACCTCTTGAAAGGAAGTTATACGTCTCCGGTATGTTGCCTTCTTGTAGGTATTCACTTTGTTACAATATTGCCGAGTAAAATAGTAAAGCTAAAAAGTTAACACACATTCTTGCTAACATAATAAAGCAGCGTTTTGATGGTCTTAGTGCGCTCGCACGAGTCAACTAAAATGACAACTTTACTCTAATTTTTAAATCGAGTCCACGGAATGACAGTTGCTAGTATGCTACTGTCAGATAAAGCCTTTGTAGCAACTGTCATTCCGTGGACTCGATTTCAAAATTAGAGTTTAAAATGCTTCTGGGGCCTGAGCCTGTAACGCAACTGTGCCTCAATAGGCTCCCAGTTGTTCTTCTTCTTCACTTGCCTCTCCACAAATGGAGGCTGGCCGTCCGCTCTTAATATTCTTTTCTATTTCTTGCCAAGCGAAATAGATGTTCGACGCTGGATATCTCCGTCCATTCCCTGATCCCAGTTGTAGATTAATGCTGTCTGTCCTTTTAATGTTTTTCTAGAACCGCAAATAATATTCTGATTCGAATTCTAGAGGATTAGTTCGCTGGTTGTAGGAAAAAATCGAGGAAATCCCGGTTTTGTCCTTGTACTGGGATTGCCATTGCGGTACAGACTTATGCCGCGTTTTCAGGGTCTTAGTACACTATAATATGACGGAGCGCGTCGTCAAAGTAAACTAGTAGTTCGCCTCGAACTGTGAACTCGCGACCCCATATCTCAGCAACCCCTCGACCGATTTGGCTCATATTCGAACTCAAAAATATTTTAATTTCTTTTATCCGCCTACTCAAGCTATCGTCGAACGAACAATCATACATACACACATAATACAAACGCCGGATTGTTCCAGTAGACTCGGATAACTTCTCTCGCTTCGCTCGCTCGTTCAACTAATGCTTCTGATTGGTTGTTTTCCTTACAGCACTACGTCACGAATCTTTAGCTGACTTGGACGGCTCAATTTCATCACAGTTTACTAAGAGCGTGAAAACGCGGCTTTATCTTTCGCATTTTGCAGTTGTGCGCGTATGTGCAGGCTCATTTTGCTTAATCACATGTGTACACGAGTGTACGGCTGACAGAAATGTCACCCGCATTGAGTGCTTGTCTGTACAGCTTCTGTGTTGAACACGCTCGTTGCTTGTAAATTCAACCCTATATTATCTACATTGTTGGTATTGGTTATTTGTACATACACTAGAGTGGTATGGGGTATGTATGTCCCAGGACTGTTCTAGTATAGGTAAATTTTCAGGGTTCCGTACCCAAAGGTTGGCAAACGGGACCCTATTACTCTGCCTCCGCTGAATGTCTATCTGTCCGTCCGAGCGCTCGGTCGGTTTTACAAAGATATATTTTTTATCATGTATCATGTTCTAAACTTTTACCGCGATTTAAATACATTTTCATAAATTGTTATTTCCTTATAGTATACATTCCTTATGAATGTTTGCATTTTTCTCGAAACTTATTTTTCCCTATAGCCTTTTTCCTCAGAAAAGTATTTTTTCTGCAACTTTGACCAAAAGCGACACCACATACTTAGTCTCTTTCGGCAATAGAATCCACTACCTCCTGATTGTAGGCCATAGGCTAACACCCTATACATCTACGTGGCACTCAGACTTTTAGCCACCACATAGGAACAGAGCAGTAAAATAACTCGGCCGCGTTCTTGAAATAATAGCCTAACTAAGCCCTCTCGGTCGTAAAACAACCTACTACGACCGTCCATACAAACTGTACAGTACACGACTTCTCTCATAGAATAGCAGGCAGGCGGAAGGGTCTATCGAAGGTGGAGGGTTCAGTTATCGACACATCGACTCGTTACCTGCGTTCCGAGACGTACCGAGATTCGAGGCACGTAGGTAGGACGTAGGTTTAATCCACGTTTCGACCGTTCGCATGAAGATAAAATACTGTCTCTACTGTGGCTTAACCGCCGTTAATCTCAGCCCAGTTTGCGATTAACATAATGATGTTTATTATTAATTTAAAGTGTGCATTTTAAATGGCATGCACGCCGTTTGGGCGGAGCGTGTGCTCCAGAGATAGTGTTCACGCATCACTGCTCAAACGGTGCCCGGGGGATTCCCTACGAATCAAGTCCTCAGGGTCTTGGAGGAGAATCCTTAAAAATATGGTGACGATGGTGACTTTCAATCCTTTGAACGATTGAAAGTCTTTGAATATAAGAAAAAGAGTGCTACAATGCTAAAAACTTTTTTTTCAAAATTACCAATTATTTTTTACTCTTCTTATTCCACGTAAACACTCGTGATATCTTCAAATTATTATTATTTTCTTCTCAGATAGTTTAACTGTAGCTGTGCCTGTGACAGTAAATGATGCTACACTGAAAATCCTACGAGTATTCATTACTCAGTTGCGGGTTTTTCAAAATTATTTATAATGTAGCTTCTACAGGGTGCACTCAAGTCGATAGCGGAACTTTAAGTAGGCTGTCTACTGATCAATACAAACAACTTGTACTAGGTGGCGACAAAAAGGGAGCGAAAAAAATATCAGCTGTTTCATACATTTGGCGCAGTACTGAGTCGACGTTTTGTATGGAACAGCTGATATTTTTTTAACTCCATTTTTTTCGCCACCTAGTACAAGTTGTATGTATTGATCAGTAGATAGCCTACTTAAAGTTCCGCTATCGACTTAGAGTGCACCCTGTAGTTTCTACTGGGACAGTAGTGGCTGGGAAAAGGCTTTCCATTTTACACTTCTATTATGGGCCAGCTCTTGTCACCCCGGCAACAAATTTGTGTGTTGTGAGGTGGTCCCACCATGTCCGCCTTTGTCTGCCACGGTGCTACGCCGGGGCTCACCTATTTGAAGTTAATTTGATAGATTCTGAGAACAACAGAAGTGCTGACCGGTTGGGAGCCGCCTGACCTCCATGCGTGCTGTGTGTAGTGTATCTCTGCATACGCAGTGTTGCAGGAAGGTAATTAAAAGCACTCTAAGCGTATTTCGCATCGCGTTTCTTCCGCATTACGCCGCGCAGTGTGTGATACGCTCAATGCAATAAAAGTCACAGAACAAAAAGCGATGACCGGTTGGGAGTCGCCCGACCTCCATGCGCGCTGTGTGTAGTATCTCTGCATACACAGTGTTGCGGGAGGGTAATTAAAATGAGCATCTGCTGCCGCCGCTGCATCCAGCGCTGCGTCGCTAGATGAGTTATTGTGTCTTCGCTTTGTTGTTCAGTTACTGGGGTCTGAGTGTCTGTCTTTGGTATCCATCACGATCCCTTTCAGTTTTACATTTGAGACATATTTCTAAGCTTCAAACCGCATTTATTTGACAAGAATATTCTTTATTGTACTATAGAAAATACTAAGGATTGTGATAGTGATAGCGATTGCGGTTCGTAATTAAAGGATATTGAGTCAAAAAAAAGCAAAATCTTTTACTCAAAATCGTCATATGGCGTCAAAAATGGCGTCTTAACTCATTCGTTTTGTTAGCGATTTTGATTTAAAACTTAGACGTTTTTTCTCTCCACGTTAATTTCCACTCTCCACGTTTCCAGTCTTGTCTCGATAATAATCTCAATACCTGTGAAAGGGATTGTGATAGAGCTTAAAGTTACATAATTTAGTCCCTTGTTTCGAAGACGCAGCGAAAGGAACAGCTGTTGTTTGTCTAATGGTGATTAGGTTTTGGGTGCCGTGCATATCTAGCAGTGTTTGCTTTGTAGAGTTGGTTAACTTGAAATGTAGAGTTCTATGTTACATACGTAGCTCGTTACAAAGCTTTATTGCAGGAATTGAGACATATGGTATAGACATGCGCGAAACAGTGCATTTCGAAGTCATGATATATTTCTTGACCAGCGGCATGACGATTCAAACTGCGTGATATTACATTATGCATATCATGACACCAAACATGACAATTAAGCTCACGTCATTCGACCGTCGACCCATTCTAGGCCACCATTCCGTGACTGCCTTAGTCCACCGTCCGTCCTCGCTACTAGCCAGACGCCCTACCCTGCCCTTAAGACGGAACGCGGGTAGCCGGCTGCTCCATACAAAAAATACAAAAAGGGAGACCTGTTTCCTCCCTGGATAAATATTTTAGTAAAAATATGTTTATGCCATTCAATTTATATGTACATCTACCATGTCCCTATGTTTTCCTTTTTTTATTATTTTAATAAAATTTATTTATAAAATTAAATGAATAAAAAAAGGAAAACATAGGGACATGGCAGAGGTAAATATAGATTGAATGGCATAAACATATTTTTATCCAGGGAGGAAACAGATGGAGTTGAGGATACCCGCGTTCCCTCTTAAGATTCGCGCGCCCACCTCTTCGACTTTGGTCTTCTGCCGAATGTCGACGTTGCGCACACGATCAAGGAGTGAGATGTCTAACATGGCCCGCTCCAATAACTCTTCGTGCAATTTGGATCTTTTCAAATGAATATGGAGTTACTAGGTATTTCGTGATCAAGAAATGTAGCAAATGTCACACACAGTGGACCAAAACAAAAAGTGCCCCAAAATTGCTGCCAAGGCTGTGGTTGTAAAGGAGATGTCCCGATCCGTCCAGTAGGGCATGAATAGTTAATACTGGAGGCTCGGTCCCGGAAATCTTGTGAGCGATGGTTGGCAGGCACGCGAGCCACTGTGGTCTCGGCGGAGTGCTATCGGGTATCCGAAAGACATGTGTAGGTAATGCTTGTAATATTACAAAAGACATATTACACAACGGTGTCATGAAATATTACACATTACACGAGAGAATAAAGCATGGCACATAGCATTTCATTACACTAGATGACATGTAACATGACACATAGCATTTGAGCACACTGTACGTACTGCAATGAAAGTGTGCTGAATTACCATGATGTCATGTTTCATGTCTGCAATGAAGAAATACCATGATGTCATGTTTCATGTCTGCAATGAAGAAATACACCATGATGTCATGTTTCATGTCTGCAATGAAGAAATACCATGATGTCATGTGTCATGTTTGGTGCCATGATATAAGGTAATATCATGCGGTATGAAATGTCATGAAATATATCATGACTTCTAAGTGCACTGTTTCGCGCATGTCTAGTATCCGAACTAAAGGCTGGCGTCCACTACAGGCGGATCGGGCCGGGGCGCATCGCAAGATCGCAACGCAAAAATCCGCCTGCCTCTATTTGTATGAAACAGCGTCCACTAGCGGCGGATCGGGGCGGGGCGGGCCGCAGCGCAATGGTCCGCCGCTAGTGGACGCTGTTTCATAAAAAAAGGCGGATTTTTAAGTAGCGACCCGACCCGGCCCGATCCGCTGCTAATGCATTCCATTTTCCCCCACCAGAGATGCCCTACTGGTGGGGGAAAGTGGAATCACATAAAATATTCGTCCATTTTCCCTAACCAACCACCCCACTAAGTGGCTGGTGGGGGCGTTCTCTGCTTCGTTATACAGGGTAGAGCTTTAAAGACGGGATGTGAGGATATTCTTCAAAATTACTTGTTTAAACTCTATGGAAACAAGTCAAGTTAAAAAAGCTAAGACAATATTTTGATAATACAAATTTTAAAAAATAACCGCGCTACTGCGGTCCGTTGAGGAGTCCGTTCTCAATCTCTGAAGTTCTTCATCAGATCTTCACCTTCATTCTTCCTTCTAGGCAGATGACAGAGAAGATTTTTTGCATTTTGAACTCTTGTAATAAAAAGTAAGTAAGATGTAGTCTGTACACTTGTACATGTCCCACTAGCTGGGCACAGGCCTTCTCTCAGAGAGAGAGTTCGAGCTTAATCACCACGCGTGCTCAATGAGGGTTGGCGATTTTTGCGTTGAGGGTATAATGCCTCATACGCTGTAATAAGCTCTTGTAATAACCTCCGCCACTTGTAATAAGCTCTTGTAATAACCTCCGCCACTTGTAATAACCTCCGCCAGCGCCATAAAAAGTACACTCAAGAAACGAGGTTTTAAAGAAAATAAGTTTGAAAGGGCAGCAGTGTACACATACCTGCACTTGGTATCTTGGTCCCTTGAAAATTCATGAGCACAAGGCCGATTTGCAATTGAAAGGACCGTCCACCGACCGTGATATATTTGACACATGACCACTGAAAATTAGGGGTAGCTCTCCGTGCAGTAGGTACTAAAGTTCGGTTTGGAACACATCAGTTTAACAATAAAAATTAACTTTTTGTGTTTAGTAAACGGCACCGTTGCGAGGGCAGTCCTTGCTCCATGATTACGAGCTTCGAATAACCGAAACTAGTTGGCTAACTCGACATAAATACAAATATAAAATGTGCTGAGCTTCACTATCATCTACAGCCCACCTCAGCCCACCGTTTGGTATACCCAGGCCTTTTTCCCCTCGCGCCACCTCTCACGGTCGCTCGCCATCCGCATCCATGGACCCTCCGCCGACATAACAAAGTCAGCCAACCATCGGGCTGCTGGTCTCCCCACCGATAAAAACAGAGAGCAGAGCTTACTACAATATAACATCTAAATAAAATAAAAAAATGCCCCCGACATTTTAGTTTCAAATTAGCATAATATCTAAGAAAACTCGCTAGAAAACCTGCTTTCAAATTAAAAAAACCGCATCCAAAACGGTTGACAGACACACAGAAACATAGCGTCAAACTTATAAGACCCCTCTTTTTGGGTCGGGGTTAAATAAAAGTCGAACGTTGTTGAAATGGGGCCTGTGACACATAATTCTTCTATCCGGCCCATGAATGACGCAAACTCTTGGGTCACTTCTTTGTCACAACGACCTCCCCTGTCCCTATATAGTATTGTGTACTGCTCATCCATATTTTGTAGTGTTTAAGATTATTAACATACTCGTGTATTTTTCCTCAGGTAAGTTTCCTCGTAAGTGCAACAGAAAAGTTTGGAAAAGCAGAGACAGGTAAACGAATATTTTACTAAAGGCCGGAAAAATCATCATTCAAAAGCTATTTCTACCTTCCGAAGATAAGATAACGACGACCTGGAAGACCATCTTAGACGAAGAAGAGATCCGTTTTCTCTGAGACGAAAGAGTAGGGAACAACTTGGGCAGAGTTGCCTTCTCTATCCATGGACAATGGACATTGATGATGATGATCATCATTATCATCATCATCAGCCCACCTCTGCCCACTGTTGGGTATAGGCCTTTTTCCCCTCGCGCCACCTCTCACGGTCCCTAGCCATCCGCATCCATGGACCCTCCGCTGCAATGACTATGTCGTCCAATCATCGGGCTGCTGCTCTTCCCACTGATCGCCGTCCAGTTCTCGGCCTCCACTCTGTCACTGCCCTTGTCCACCGGCCATCTTCCCTCCTCGCCAGGTGTCCCGCCCATTTCCACTTTAGACCCGAGACTCGATCACCAATATCGTCAACCTTCGTTCGCCGTCGGATGACGACATTTGGTACTCGATCCATGAGTCTGAGGCCTAGCATGGCTCGCTCCATAGCCCTTTGTGCTACTTTTATACGGTGCCAGTTCTTCTTTGTGAGCGTCCATGTTTCGGTTCCGTATGTGAGAATGGGCGGGACACACTGGTTAAAAGTCTTGGTCTTTAGACTTTGTGGGATCTTTGATTTAAAAACATGATGATGATAATATCCTTTTATCCCTTAACAGGGACATAGGGCTTGAAGAAGAGGTCTCCATTTTTCTCGGTCTTGCGCGGCAGCCTCCAGCCTTCCTTCCTTCCTTCCTTCCATGGACATGGATAAATGGAAAACCCTTGTGTTGGTCTCAGACTCTACGGAAGAGTATTGGGATCAAAGAAAAAGATAATTTGGGACACCAAGAATTGGTGGTTGGTTATTTACGTATATAACTTTGCATTTCAGACTGCTTTTATTTTTACGAAAGTCAACTTCGATTTGCCAAAGACAACGTCTTTATGGCGTTGCGCGTTGGCCGGTAATCTATTTTGTCTGAAAATACACAGGCGTGGCCACCCCAGTTTGTTATCTAGTAATACCATTTTTATAGCCCGATAAAATAGTCCCTTTGATGTCTGAGTCGTTCCAGCTATTTGACTAAAGCCAACTCGTGGCCTTGACCTAAAAATAATAGTACTTGTAAGAATTTGATAATTAATTTATTAATTGTTACGTCGCAAGTTACTCATTGGAAAGGTATTGAATTTATTGTTTAATAAGTTACGTTTCAACTGTGGATAAAAAAAATAGGTTACAATTCTCCTGAAAATATAGTAATCAGAATTTTCTTAATTGCCTACTTAATTACAAATATCAGAAGTTACTCAATGAAAGTTACTGAAATTGTTTTATAGACAAAAATCACGTTAGGTATAATTCTTGTTCCGAAAATCACTTCGTCCTTTAGACCTTTTTCGGAGAAATCACAATCTTAATTATCATCACTATTAATCAAATTAAGTTCACGTTAAGATCATGCCCAAAAATTGGTGAAGAATTCGGAACTGAGATTAAATTAAACAAAAGCGAAGAACATTAAAACATTCATTTGTGCCCGATTCAGTGAATATTCTTTTGTGCGAGTTCGAAAAACTGAAGAACGTGCAATACAATACGGTCTTTAGGTAAAACCAGCTATTTTCGCCTGAGATGTCATCATCATCATCATCATCATCAGCCCACCGCTGCCCACTGCTGGGTATAGGCCTTTTTCCCCTCGCGCCATCTCTCGCGGTCCCTAGCCATCCGCATCCATGGACCCTCTGCCGCCATACCGATGTCGTCCGACCATCGGGCTGCAGGTCTTCCTACCGACCGCCGTCCAACTCTTGGCCGCCACTCTGTCAATGCCCTTGTCCACCGGCCATCTTCCCGTCTCGCCAGGTGTCCTGCCCATTTCCACTTGAGACCCGCGATTCGATCACCAACATCGTCAGTCTTCGTTCGACGACGGATGACGACGTTTGGTACGCGATCCACGAGTCTGAGGCCTAGCATGGCTCGCTCCATCGCCCTTTGTGCCACTTTTATACGGTGCATGTTATTCTTTGTGAGGTGTCATAATATTTTTATTTATATTCATATTCAGTATTTTTGTTAAGAGGTCTTTTTGGGACCAAATCCTTCTCTTTATCTTGCAGCTACAAATAGGTTATCTATCTTACTGTGATAATGCCACTAATTATATACTGACAGCGAACGGTAAATGTCGGTGTCTTTTGGAGAGAACTATGTTTCGTTCTCCATCTCCGAAGTTCTTCATCAGATCTTCACTATTTTTATGGGACCACACGGGAAGTATACCCTTTCAAACAAAAGAAGAATCATCAAAATCAGTTAACCTAGAAAAAAGTTCTGAGGTAACTAACATTAAAAACAATATACGTATGGATCGAATTGAGTAGTTCCTCCTTTTTTGAAGTCGGTAATAAAACCTAATACATTAGACATCCAATACACAAGTTTTACTTTCCCGAGTCTCAAAGCATCTGTACGTAGATCCCGTAATCTCGTAAGCAAAGCGCATAGAAGCAATAACTACGAGTACAAGGCAAGAGCGACGTCTCACTACTCAGTCGCTCAGCGCAAAGTTATACCCGCAACAGCAAAACAATAGGGATCCAACTCCGCATTCAGAAGTCGTAGAAATACTGGAGAGCTTTTATAAAGAAAACTATACCTAAACTGGGTAACTTTTCTTGATGTTGTGATGGAGAGTTACATTACAAAGCCCTCGCTCTGCATAAAGTGCTACAACCCTTTTATTATCTAAAAAGAAGCACTGTGAATATTCCAATAATTAAATGCCAAAAGTAAAAGGTAAGAGATAGACTGTGAATATTCCAATAATTAAATGCCAAAAGTAAAAGGAACATCTATTTCGCTTGGCAAAGAACAGAAAAGCATTATAGCGCCAACCTCCATTAGTTGAGACTTTGAGAGGTACGCCAAGAAGAAAAGGTAAGTAGGTAAGTCGTGGACCAAAAGTTGTTGGAAATCACATTAAGAAGTGGAAGAATTTTAGGAATAAAAATAACTAACTAAAATAACTACAATAAGCAATAAATAACTACAAAAACTAAAATAAGAATAAAAATTAAAATAAGGAATAAAAGTAACGACTATTAGCGTGTTCGTTATTAATTAAAACATATTGCTCCTTTGAAACCTTTCTCATGCTGGTAATATGGACCTACAAATTACGCCACATCTCAACGTACCACGAGTTTACCTGGTATTTTCCGTTTGTATAGTTTAACAACATTATTAAAACGTTGCAACGTTGCTGAACGTGCATACCTACCGACTGTGTAATTTATAATTTTACTCTCTTATCGAACTAGCCCAGTTTGAAATTATTCAAATACCTAATTGTAGTTTCTGACGAGATCCTTAAATGGGCGACCAGCTATTTTGACTACTAGGTAATTTCCCTTATTTTAAAATGATAATAAGAAAATTCACTTGCTCCAACTGACACAGAAGATGGAGGAGGCAAAGCACAATGATGAATATGACAGCAGACACAATTATTTTCTGACAAACTCCTTCTTGACTCGTTTGATAAGCTGCTGCAATACTTTTTTTATGTAGCCTGTATTATATCCCACTGTAGGGTAAAGGCCTCCCCCCTCTCAGCCCAGATTTTCGGTCCTGAGCCACCTCCGACCACTCCAGCAAATATTTGTCGAGATCGTCTCGCCAACTTCTTCTTGCGATAGACTACTTGCATTTAAACAATTGTGGTAGGTACTAGCCCACCTAATCGTAGTCTGCTATTAAAGTGGCTCCAGCAGTACGATGCCTTCCAACCCATTGAAAAGCCTTCAAGGAACCAATAACGGCTCGTATCATGATAAATAAGTCGTTATCGAACCTGATAAACGACGGCCAGGTGTGCCGAGTGGCCGAATTGTCTCGCCATCTTGACTTTATGGTGGTAATATTGCACCCCTCTAAATTCATGAAAAGGTTATCGGAAATAGGTACCCAACTAAACTATCCAATAGTTTTGGTACGCAGAATCATGATGAATCTTATTGTCTGTGTGATGGATTCACTGCAAAGACGAGTGAGAGGGCCCTTGGTTTAAATACGCACACACACACAAACACACTCACGCACACGCACACACACAAACACACACACACACACACACACACACATAATCACTTACTCACGAGAGCCCTATAACTAAAACTGCTATTGTTATTTTATTTTTTTAGATTTTAAGTTTTGTGAACAGTAAATAGTGAAGTTTATTAGGTACCTATAACAATATCACAAAACACATAAGAAGTAACCTGGCTTCCCATAGCACAGGGAATCCTAGTTTGGGAGCCAGGACATTCACCTGCAACCTTTGTTTAACCAATAAACTATTTCATTTCATTTCATTTCAATACCAGCTTAGAATCCTACAACTTTGTCTGCCTCACAAACTGAAAACCAATGACTTTATTTTCTAACCAACGTGTATTTGTAGCGATAAAGCATTAAGCTACCACTCCGTAACTATGAACTAGAAAAACTGAGGCCTTTGCATCTACGCAGTGAGATGATTTATACAGCGTCCAGTGGCACTTTCACTCACACTCGATGGGTGAAGAGACCACTCGGCGCTGCAGTGCCTGTTTCAGATGGTGTAGGCTTGTCCAGCACCCATACCATCCTGACAGCTTAGTCGGCCTAGCCCACAGGAAAGACAAGTCAATACGTGTGGAGCCAACTAAGCCGCTGGTTTCCTCGAGATGTTTTCCTTCACGGTTAGCTAAATGTACGTAACTTTGAAAAGAACCAAAGTCATAGTCGCAAGTCTCTTTCGCAAGACTTGCTCTTGATATGTTTTTAAATTGCACAGCCGATGAATTATTGTATGCTACATCACACCTTACTTTGATCCTGGTGCCGAGAGCAAAATATTTCGCTGAAAAGATAAGACATATTTCACTAATTTTACGGGGTTTTCCAGCTCTAAATAATTGCATTGGGTTCCCTAATTTCATGGATGACCCTCTTGGGTGTCGTATGTCGAGCATTAACGTCAATTTCCATATGAATGAAAGCCCCAAAAGAAATTATATCCACGAAGAGACGACCTATTTGAAACTGGCTGCTTTGGGTAAGCGTTCTCGTATTTTAACATAATTTATTTTGAGAGTAACGAAAGTGGCAGCTATCTAATAAAAAGTTAGTACCTAAGTAAGATGTAGCCTGTACAATTGTACATGTCCCACTAGCTGGGCAAAGGCCTTCTCTCAGAGAGAGAGTTCGAGCTTAATCACCAAGCGTGCTCAATGCGGGTTGGCGATTTTTGCGTTGAGGGTATAATGCCTCATACCCTCAGGTTTCCTCACGATGTTTTCCTTCACAGTCAGCGAGTGGTATTGCTACTACAAATTCACAAATGTACGTAACTTTGAAATTAAACAAAGTCATAGATACATGCCCGCACCGGGAATCGAACCTAGGACCTTTCACTTCACTGTTCTACCCACTAGACCACCACGACCACCACTACCAGCTATCTAATAACAATAATAATAAAATTGGCATCCTCTTTATGAGACCATTCTTTATTCATGCAAAAAACAACAATCAAAATATAAAACAAAACACAATCAAAAATATACACCATAAAAAAACACAAATGAACTAGCAATCACAAAATACTTCGTGAACTTACAACTAAACTAATAAAATAAATGGCAAAAAATATATATTACAAGTCTAAAACATTAGCATTTGACTTTTCTGAGTTCACCTACTTGAGATCGAGCTCAAGTTGGTGATCTCAGACGACTATTAACCGCTTGATAGGCGTAATTTTTTTTCCAGTACCCTCAGGGCGTCTATAAGCCGAAGTAATACCAATGGGCATTGATCAGTGAGGCATCGATTGTCGTAAATTGAAAACCATTTCGAGGAATAGGGATACTGATTACTATTAGGGGGGTTTAAATAAGTAAAATTAAAACGGATTATTAATATTTATCGCCAAAAATGTTTACTTCATTTTTCTTTCGATGACGTCATCATAGCCTCTAATGCGGTAGTTCCATTGCCTACAAATATATAAAAAAAAACAACTGTCAAAAGTGTCAAATAACTGAGAAAATAACCTACTTGTTGACTTGACACTGACATTTGTCAAACATCAACATAATTATATTTTTCAAAAGCATGTTTGAATGCAATGAACTTAGTACATAATGCCAGTGGTGACGTCATACACAAAACTTTTAATTTTTTTAAATAATTAATAAAAAAATATTTACATAAAAAAATAAGAAAATATTCAAATTAGTTTCTTATATTTGTCTATATTTTCGATTTATAGAATAAAAAATAGGATTTGACGATGCCCATTGGTTAATGCCACCCTAAAATCCATCTTCGTACCCACCGAGCAAGAAAAGTTTCCCACTTGTAATGAATTTAGGTTCCTTCCGCACGTCTTGTCAAAGCTTCCATATCTCGTGTGCAGATAAAACGGCGGTTCTTGTGTACATTATTACCGCATTTTGAGCTCCTTTCATTCCCTTTATCGGATGAGAAGACGTTGGCAATAATGGGCCGCTTTGCTGACGATTTCAAACTTTTACTCCTTTGAAACGAAATGAGGATGTGATCTGGGTGGCATTAATAGTCGTCAGATGAAGCTCGAGCTCAAGTAGGTGATATCAGAAAACAAAATCACCGAAAAAAAGCTCGAGCTTGAGTGGCTGTCAGCATATTACTAGTGGTTCGCCCCGAACTTTGAACTCGCGACCCCATATCTCAGCAACCCCTCGACCGATTTGGCTCATGTTCGAATTTAAAAATCCTCTTTACCTTATTTATCTGCCCACCAAATTTCGTGACGATCCGACTAAATTTACTCAAGTTATCGTCGAACGAACATTCATACATACATACATACAAACGCCGGATTGTTCCAGTAGACTCGGAGAACTTCGCTCGCTCGTTCAAATAGACACTGGCTTGAGCTTGACATTGACATTAGCCAAGGTCTCAAGTCGGTGATTTTGTTTTCTGAAATCACCTACTTGAGTTCGAGCTGACGACTATTAATGCCACCCTAAGGCCCGGTTTCTGAATTGAGAAATTTACTAAGCAAATGCTTAAGTATCGTCCTGTCACGCTCTTTTGTGAGAAATCTGCAGAGACAGGAAGATACTTAAGTATTTGCTTAGTGAATTTCTCAATTCAGACATTGTCAGTAAGACTCGTTTATCTGACTGCATATGGGCAAAGGATGATCACCTTATGTTCAAGGTATGTACTGTTCGTTTCGGCCCGAACAGCTCTACCTAAACTCAAATTTTTAATTAGAGTCCACGGAATGACAGTTGCTACAAAGACTTTATCTGACAGTAGCATACTAGCAATTGTCCGTGGACTCGAATTAAAAATTGGAGTTTAAAGAGCTCTACGGCGTATTATGCTAGTGGTTCGCCCCGAACTGTGAACTCGGCAACCCCTCGACCGTATTGGGTCACGTCCGAACTTATAAATTGTTTTAATTTCATTTACTCGCCTAACAAATTTACTCAAGTAATCGTCAAACAAAATAGACTAGTGGTTCGCCCCGAACTGTGAACTCGCGACCCCATATAAACTTACTAACCCCATATCTCGGCAACCCCTCGACCGATTTGGCTCATGTTCGAACTTAAAAATTCTTTTAATTTCATTTACCCGTCTACCAAATTTCATAACGATCCGACCAAATTTACTCAAGTTATCGTCGAACGAACATTCATACATTCATACATACAAACATACATACTACATACAAACATACAAACATACAAACATACATACATACATGCATACATACATACATACATACAAACATACAAACGCCGGATTGTTAAAGTAGACTCGGAGAACTTCGCTCGCTGGTTCAATTAGGATAGAATACGAGTAGAATAGAACTCACCAACATTAAAATATTACACCAACTAAACTAGTGGTTCGCCCTGAACTATGAACTCGCGACCCCATATCTCAGCAACCCCTCTACCGATTTGGCTCATGTTCAAACTTAAAAATTCTCTTTGCCTCATTTACCCGCCTACCAAATTTCATGACGATCCGACTAAATTCACTCAATTTATTGTCAATCGAACATTCATACAGACATACATACAAACATACATACAAACGCCGGATTTTTTTCGGAGAACTTCGCTCGCTCGTTCAATAAATTCTGTGTAGAAAAGTCTGTAACCATTGTTTAAAACTTAGTGGACAGATTTTGTCTTGAGTAGAGGTAGAATGTAGATTGTATAATGACTAGCTTTACTAAGTTGCAAATTAGCTAGAAATTAATCTGCGTTGAACTCTGAAGGGTTTAAATCAACAAACGAGCGTTAAGTGGTAACAACTAAAAATAAGATTAAAAATTCCACTCAGCAAATAAGTTTTAGGGCAAAGTACTTAAGTTTTGAGTGATTAAACGTTCAAATCCCCAGACTAGAAAGGATCCTTCAAAGCAATGAAACATTATTTATTGAAATATAGTAAAGTACAGGTAATAAAGTACAGTCAACGGCTCGCTAGGATAGCCCATATTAACTCTTATTGCGTGCGCCATAAGTGCGTCAAACGAAAAGATCTTTTGTTTTGCCGAAATCTTACAGCTTGGCATAATACGCATTTTTTTTCTATCATTATTTGGGTATCTTCCAAGGGCAAGGGCAGACAACTTTATCTGTTAGTCTAGGATGAAAGTGCGATTCATCGGTGTCTGCCGATGAATCGCACTATCATGCTAGACTAACAGATATAAACACAATATACAAGGTGTTATAAAAGGTCCTAACTCTCTTTAAAGGGTAATAGCACCCGGTGATGGGGAACACATCCCATTTTTTTTTTCTCTACGACGTTCCGTTGATTTTTAAATTAATAAATGTAAGCGCTGTGGCAGGACAAAGTTTTCAATATTCACTCATAATGACTCGCAACCGCGATTCGACCCGTTCGAAAACAATAAGGAGAAAAGTTTGTTTAAATATATGGTTTACATTGATTTTCAAAATGTTTCATCAACTTTAATATATGAAAATTGGCCTACGCACACAACCATGTGACTGTGTACGTTTAAACAAAATCCAAAAAGAAAAAAATTTTTTTTTTTCAATATTGACTTTATAAAATAAAAGCTGTTTTTTTTCAATTTGTTTTCACATATTTATCATCCTATTGGTTACATACAGCCTGTTAATGGTTATGACCTTTTGTAACACGTGTACATTTCACATTTAAAACTACATATTTTTAGCCACGTTCACTAGGTACCTTCGGTCCCCGCAACATACCGCATGCGGTGCATACGACCAAGGAAAGAAGGTTTTCAACTCACGGTATCCATATAAGTCAGACCTCTAGTTCAGCCCGCGACTATTGTTGTCATACATCTTGCTTAGCCCGCTCCCAAAAGACAGAGATGGAAATAAACGGCCGGCCAAACAGTTTCTGAAAAGTTGGGACAACATTATTTTGACGGTACGTCTTTTCAAGTTTCGGGACAGTCACCGGTGTGAGCTACAGTAAAGTCGCTGATGATAAGACAAAAAAAAAGTGTTTTTCATCTCACAGGCTCGGAAAGTATGCTGTTACTTTAAACATGCGATCGCAGAAGATCCAATTTTAAACTATCTGCATTTTTGAGAGCTCCGAAATTTGAACGCGACGCCCCATGGTGTTAAGAAATAAGGAACTCCTTTGACTTGTAGCGTTGCCTAGCAACGGGTTGTTGATTTTATGGCACTTCAAGAAGGCACGATCGTGTCTTCTTGAAGTGTCATAAAATCAAAAAGAATGAAGAAGGAAACTCATTTTACTAACCTTGCCTACCTATTTGTCTATTATTTTTCGATCAGGAGCCGCAAAGACAACGTCGCATCTTGATAACAGCTGGCAGGATCTCCGAAAGGCGAGCCCACAGATTTATAGTTGAACTAAATCTGCGGGCGAGCCCGATCGAAGTTGGCGCATTTCTGGGAGCGCGAATTGTGACGCTTTTGACTCGTAAAAAGAAGACTAAAGCCGCGTTTTCACAGTCAACGAAGAGTAGAATTTACTCTATGACGAGCACCTCCAAGAGAGCCGGGGCTTCCTGATTGGTCGATTCTTCTGATATTTTGTCTATGGGCGCAAAAACATCAAGTAGGACAGAGCTCTAATGGCCGACCCTTCAGAAGCCTTGGCTTTCTTGTACGGTACTCTTCGTTTTACGTAATTTGACTGTGAAAACGCGGCTTCGCCGGGAATGGCGACTTCAGCATACTATATGAAGTTGTCGTACTGTTCCTCGACCTCGCGCTGACAGTATGTTTTGTGTCATTAGAAAAGTTTATGATTTATGTGCCCCGCGCGGCGTTGGTAAATTGATACGAGATTTCGTGGGACGCAACTTTTGGGCGGCTCAATCTACGTGAAGCGTCTACTTTAAAATTATGATTTATGGGAGCGTTTTGCCGCTTTTTTGAGAATGTTTCATTTCTGCGAATGTACAAGGATGTGTAGAGTCTGTCGGTGGACATTTTGTATGGATTTCTTAACGTTTACACATTTTACGTTTTAGTTACCGACATAGACATAAACTCCCATGAACTTTTCATTTGTCCGTTCACATCTAAAATGTTGCCGATATACGACTCACTACCTTTTTAATGAAATAAAATGAATTTAATTGAACTAGCTGACTAGCTGGCTGGGCACAGACTTTCTCTCCGAGAGAGGTAACGTGCTCACTGCGGATTAACGATTGAACATGTGCCTCGGGCCTCGGCCGTTTAGGTTTCCTCACATCTATTGTAAATTATTTATAACATCCACTCATACGAGATAGGTATGCCACGTACAGACACACATACGCATTCATCATCATCAGCCTGGTAACACCCACTGCTGAGTAAAGGCCTCTTCATGCTCACGCCACCTCTCACGATCCTGTGCCCGGCGCATCAACTGTTTTCCGGTTACTTGGGCTTTGTCGTCGGACCATCTGGCTGGGTGGTCTGCCAACCGATCTCTTCCCATCTCGGGGTCGCCATTCCGCAATGGACCACTTCAAACTCTTTTTTCGTCGGGGGTTAAATAAAGTCAAATGAGTCAAATCTTGTCTAAAAGAAAGGTTTAAGCACCCTTCAAGGTCACAGCGGCAAGGCGTCGACCGCAGTACAGAAAAGACTCAATGAGGGCAATTTGCAACGCTTTGATGTAACGGAGTGGTCGTTAATAAAATTTATTCGCTGGAGCTGCTACGCCCTGTTAGGGAGTGATTGTGCCGTTTTCGGGCAGGTGATGGGTCGAAGTTTCTATGCGTCTCCGAATACGTGAAATAAATTTGTTTTTTTTTTTTGTTTGAAAGGGTATACTTCCCATCATCATCAGGACATCTCTGCCCACTGTTGGGTATAGGCCTTTTTCTCCACGCACCATCTCTCACGGTGCCTAGCTATCCGCATCCATGGCCTCCGCCGCTGTGATAATGTCGTTCGACCATCGGGCTGCTAGTCTTCCGACTAGGGCCTTAGCCAGCAGCAGTTACAACGCAGTGGTACCAAAATGGGCTCCTGGTTGACGGTTTCAATTACGATTTATTAATGCTGTCGGTCCAGTGTCGGACCTTTTAATTTTTTTGAGTCTAATTCTAGAGGATTAGTTCGCTGGTTGTAGGAGAGCAACGAAAAAATCCCGGTTTTGTCCTTCTACCTAGGACGCCACTGATACGCCATTGTGTTACAGGCCCCAGATCATATTAAAATCAGATATTCAAAGAAGGTTCTGAGACTTCTGAGACTGAGCAGTGAAGCCCTCGGTATCAAACATACTAGCTAGAGCTAGACCAGTATGCTTAGCATGGTCGTTTCACTCTCTCGAACTCGAGTGACAGACGTGCCATGGCTATTGTGCAAGCATGGCAGGCGGGACTCGAGATGGCAATACATTAGGGTCATGTCGAGCAAAAAGTAATTATTGCCATTTTAGTAAAAATGTTGTATTTTTGTCTCCATCGCTCGAGCCCAACCGACAAGTTGACAGTTTTGCATAGAGAAGGGCCTATCTCGGGCTTACCATGCTGCCCGTACATGTCGAATAGTCAAATAACTTTCTCGAAAACATCGATCAATCACGAAGATACATAACAAAGTCGTTAAAGTCTTTTACACATGCAATGCACTACTTCTAACACCACCGCACGATCCTTAGCGCTTTATTAAGCTGTTCTAGCTTTATCAAACAGTTGAATTAATAAAATTGTCTGTATGTTGTAGGTACCGACAAAACTACATTATAGAGCGGCACAGATCGCAGTGTATATGCAAAGAATAAATATTCTTGTCGATCACTTGCTTTACAATAAAACGTTCTACATTTAATTTGGCCTATGTCAAATTAGTTCCACGCAGATGGCGCTGAGTGTTTGTTACAAATAAACTGTCATTTTCCATACAATTGCGTTGTTTTGTTGGTAAATAGTCAAGTTTTCTAAAAAATGGGACGCTGTGCAGCAATAGTGTGTGAAGAAATCGGTTCATATAAATTCCCCAGTGACAAAGGAAAAAGTGGGAAAGGGCGTTGAGAAGGAAAAACTTTGAATCGAGTGATTTTTCCAGGTTATGTGGAAAGCATTTCAAAGATACCGATTTTGAGACAACTTCTAAGACCACTGGTAATTATAAACTTTACTAAGAATACTTACCTACTCAATGTTATTTAGCCCACAGATGGCTTTGACAGGTAACAAACATACAGCGCCCTCTACTAAAAAGTTTTGCGTAATCTTCCCCAATGGATTGCTAAGCAAATACTTAACTATCGTTCTGTCTCGCTCTTTTGTGAGAAATCTGCAGAAGCAGGACGATACTACCCATTTGCTTAGCATATTTCTCAATTCAGAAACCGGGCCTTAGTGTCTATTTCTATCGACAATAGAACAGGGGTGAGGTTTTTCCTTGTTTCCTCCTAAAAAATATTGGTATGTTGTTAGTAGGTGTCTTCTAAAAATTAAATAAGCAATGTTTTCCATCGCCGGGATTTAAACCTAGGACCTATTTTGTAGAGGCATCAGCTATCACAATCGCTTGAAACTCAAGCAAAGAAATTCAGCACCATACGAATACTATTGCTAAAACAGTACCAGAGCGACGGAATGATTTTGCTGATATACGAGTACCCTAGTTTCTAGAGTGATATATCGGCAAAGCCAATATGCATTGCTGAACTTTTCAATGGCTGCTTTGCATTTTTGTCAGAGGATAGATACGTAGTAGCTTGCGAAAAGCGAAGATGCCTTTGATTGAATCGCCGATCGGTGTTTTATTCTGTGTTAGGAATTCAACCTAACTTACTTTCTTGCAAGTTTGATGGCTTTCTGATGATGTTAGGTAGTGTGTGAGTGATAGTGCATCAAAAGGAAATGCTTTTCTCTTCGATGGGTCTAAGATGGCTGACGTAGTCTACATCTTTTGTCTTTTCTTTCTGTAGAGACAAAGGTAATTAATATGAAACAGACTCTAGCCGTTTTTCAGCATAAATTATGCGAGTGCCCGCCCAGCGTCATTTTGTACACTCGCGTTCGAAAGCCTTTCGCCAAGAGCCACTATAATATGAGTGTGTGTGTCCATTTTGTATCAGATCCGACGACTCGTAAAATGTAGAACTTGTCATTCGCCAGTAGGACCACAATTTTTTTGAAAAATTTTAAGTCATTTGCAATAATGCAACAGCACATAATAATCGCTCTCTCCCACAGTCCATTACTTGATAAGGTATACTCCAATATTCTGCATCTGCTTTCGATTTCGTGTCCTGCGTTTTCGAAGTAATAAAGCTCAGCAGTGTTTCCTCGTCAGAATCCGTTTTGTTACTGAGTGTCCAAAACGCGGATCACACGTAGCTGCTCTCTGCTCAATCACAGAGTCGACTGTTCTACCCACTAGACCACCACCACAGTAAGAGCTACAATGGGGTATCTCAGACTGTTGTATGTACCGTTTAGTATTCAATTCGGAGTTGAAAGCGCCGCATGCGTTTGGCACGGCTCGCTGTGGTGTTAGAAATGGAAACTGATTTAATTAATCACGGAGGCGCGCCCAAATGGCCGGCCCCTAAGATCTCGGATACGCTTTGGGGTGTGCTAAGACGGGGTGGTCCACTGAAAAATTGAGGATAAAGTTTTGATGTCCATCGTCTTAATTGTTATAGAAAAGAGCCTAAAAAAGTCACCGCCCGCCCTCTTCTTCTTGGCAGTCAGCTCCCTGCACCGCTCTCTGTTCATGGCTGTTCTGAATATTTGTTCCACGGTTTTGATGCCGGTCCATTCCTTGATATTATACAGCCATGTCATTTTCCTCCTTCCTGGCCTCCCGCCTGCCCGAAGAAGGCTGAAATGGCCCGTTTTCAAAGCACAAATTCAAAGCAATTCATAAATAGGACTTATAGGCGTGCCCATACAAGAACCAGGACATGACTGTCAAATTTCGCTTCATTATATCATCAGCCTACCTCTGTCCACTGGTAGGTATATGACTTTTCCCCCTCGCGCCACCTCTCACGGCCCCTCGACATCCGCATCCATGGACCCTCCGCCGCTGTGACAATGTCGTCGAGCATCGGGCTGCTGGTCTTCCGTCCGACTGATTTCGCTTAGCACAGATTAATTTTGACAGTTTTTTTGTCCAATTTACATTTATTTTATAAGTCCCAAAACTCCTATCAATTGTTTATCTTCCTTTTTCGTGCATTTCTGCGTGTCACGCTCAGAGGAAGACACTGTATCCTTATACTGTGGGCAACAACTTCGATGTTGCTCTTTGATGTCCAAAATGCAAATGTTGAGAGTAGACCTTTTGTGTCCGTCTGCCGCGGCTAGTTCTGGCCTTTCACAGTAGTGGAGAGAGATTGGGAATATTATTTGAATAACACTAGCTTTGCCTGGATATTCGTTTGTGCTATACCTCTAGTTTGAACTTTGATTTGTAAAGAAACCTGAAGACTGAAGAATCTCTCAAAAGAAGACCCGTACCCAGTTTATGTAATGACAATGTGCAGTATATTTTTTTTGTTTATTTGAAGGAATACGGGATGGCCGGGCGTCATCCTTGGAAATATGCAGAATAGAGGGAAGGCATTTAAAGGCCGTATTTCGAAAAGGCTAAATTCAAAAAAGTCTACGGTCAAACTGTGTCGTAACGCCTAAAGTCAGAAAGCCGAAAGATCATTTGGTAGAAACAATGAAACGCCGAAGTGCTAAAGGCTGAAATTCAAAATGCCAACACTTAAAATGTACGATCAAAACGCCTACACAAGTACACTTTATTTCTATGTCCGGTTTTGGCCGTAGGCCTGAAATTCGGCCTTAAAATACTTGCCCTGAATAGAACTGTCTTATTGCAAAATTATGTTGCTATAGTTAATACGATGCATCTAATATTTTTTTATGTTGTGCGTTTTTTTTTTCTTTTATCAAGACACAAAATAATATAGGAAAGAAAAACCTAACCCTCCTTTGGGCAGCCGGGTAAAAAAGTAGCTATTATAAACAAAATGATGAAACAGTGGATGTGTGTTGTTGGTGTATTAGTCTCGTTTTTCACCAACCACGCCTTATTTTATAAGACCTTTTAACGCATATTAGGGGTCCCATAAATCGATAACGGTTTTCACCAAGCTTGGTGAACTTAGAGCTTTGTGAAAACCGTCATTGATTTATTGGACCCCTTATTTGCATTAAAAGGTCTTTTAAAACTAGGGGTCTATGCCTTAAAAATAATTATGTCTCGTTGCAAAAAAGCTGTGATGTTTACTAAATTATCATCATGACATAAAGTGCCCCTCAAATCTAATCCCACCTGATTAAGCCATCTTCTGATAATTGGGCATGCAGATCAGCGCGCGCAATCATTAACAGGTCACTGAAGATCGCTGCCGACTGGCATGTGACAGGAATCCTGAAATACAGTGCTAGGGTGACGGCACATTGGATGCTTAGCGGGATATCTATATACCGCGTTGCGTAATTGCGTTTAAGGATGCGTTGCGTTTAGGCAGTTTTGTATATCAGGTCCGGCCAGCGCCTCGGCCGCGCGCCCAATAAAATGTATGGCGCCCGCCGCGCGCCCGGGGCGTGTTCTACATCAAGTCCCTTAGTTAGCAGGGTCCCGACTGAAAATCGGTAGCCAGTTTCATAAAGGTTTGGTCGACTGACAATAATAATTGCCGGTCGAAAATTCATGTCATAATAAAATAATGCGTTTCAGAAAACAATTCGTCCTAAATATCACATGAATTGTCGTTTTAGGAAACTGGCTACAGGTCGTAAGGAGGCTTTAAAACTAATTTTAATAACATAAATGATGTCTTACATGTTTTGATTTTATTGTTTTGATGTTATGTCGTTCTTCTTCTCTCGTCGTTATGTCGTTAATAAATGTATTTTCTTTAATTCTTTCTTTCTTTTTTTTTTGCTCGCACGCTCTCTCTCTCTCTCTCTCTCTCTCTCTCTCTCATCTTTCTTTCTAGTTTCTACTTTCTTAGCCAATTTATATTGGACATAATTTCATGATAATGCAGCACAACAGACAAAAATTGTTAATTTTCTTCGTGGTTTTGACGGCGGTTTGCCAGAATCCAGACTGTTAACAAGGTTAACAACCAGCCTAGAAGCTCCCAGCCTTCTACGAAAAAAAAAGTCGATTGTCCACGAGCTCTCCAGCTATCACTTCCTATCGGAAGTCGGCTCATTATGGCTACTTGGGCCCGCGGTCCGTAGTCTTCCAAGGGCTAAATTACTAGTGATTCGCTCCGAACTATGAACTCGCCACACCATATCTCAGCAATCCCACGACCGATTTGGCTCATGTTCGGAATTAAAAATTCTCTTTGCGACATTTACCCGGCTACCAAATCATGACGATCCGATTACATTTACTCAAGTTATCGTTGAACGAACATTCATACATACATTCATTTATTCATACATAAAGTGATCTGTAATATTATTTCTGTTGTGCAATAAAGAGTTCTTTATCCATCTATCTACATACATACATACAAACATACAAATGCCAGATATTTCAAGTAGACTCTGAGAACTTCTCTTGCTTCGCCCGTTCGTTCAATGGGCATCGTCAAATCCTATTTTTATTCTATAAATCGAAAATATAGACAAATATAAGAAACATATTTTTTTATGTAAATATCTTTTTATTAATTATTTAAAATTTCTAAAAGTTTTGTGTGTGACGTCTCCACTGGCATTATGTACTAAGTTGATTGCATTCATTCATGCTTTTAAAAACTAAAAATATGTTGACGTTTGATAAATGTCAATGTCAAGTCAACGAAAAGGTTATTTTCTCAGTTATTTGAAACTTGACAGTTGTTGTTGACAAATGTTTTTTTTTTATATTTGTTGTCAATGGAACTACCGCATTAGAGGCTATGATGACGTCATCGAAAGAAAAATGAAGTAAACATTTTTGGCGATAAATATTAATAATAATAGTTGGCTTCGGCCCCACGCAAGCCTCAAAGGACCGGGTCCCCATGGACCCGTGAATCTGAAAAGTATACCAACATAATAATAATAATAATAATTTATTTATTTCAGGCATCTTTTTTTTTTGTAGGCCCATATTTATAAATACCTTAATCTAAACAAATGCATATTTATATTAAAACAGTAGAGATAATCTTAGCCTAGTCTAATCTTAGTCTTAATAATCCGTTTTAATTTTACTTATTTAAACCCCTAATAGTAATCAGTATCCCTATTCCTCGAAATGGTTTTCAATTTACGACAATCGATGCCTCACTGATCAATGCCCATTGCCTATGAGAATGTACATTACTACATATTCCTTGCCAAGTTTGTGTACGCCCTTAGTCCAGAAACGTACCCCCAGGCGGAGATTAGGTCTGCCTTGATTACGTAATCGGCCTGCCATTTGAGGCTTCTGATTAACGGGGTGAAAACTGACAACTTGCCAATGCAATAGACGTGATGGGAATTTGCGAACTTTTTTTAACCGTCTTCTAAAAATGAGGAGCCGACCTCCGATAGGTGATGATAGCTGGAGAGCTGGTGGCTGGGAGCTTTTAGGCTGCTTGTTAGCATGTTAACAGTCTGAATTGACAGGCAAAGCGCCGTTGGAACCACGAAGGAAATCAGCAATTTTTGTCTGTTGTGCTGCATTGTCATGAAATTATGTCCAATAAAATAGAAAATGATCAAGAAAGTAGGAACAAATCATTCTACGTTGATTTTTTATATTTGTTACCTCAGAACTTCTACGTGAACCGATTTTGAAGATTCTTTTTTTTTTCCAAAGGATCCCATAAAATTCCAAAGTTCCAAATATTAATTGAAAAATAAAATTCCAAATAGAAATTGATCAAGAAAGTAGAAACAACTCATTCTACGATGATTTTTTACATTTGTTACCTCAGAACTTCTACGTGAACCGATTTTGAAGATTCTCTTTTTTGTTCCAAAGGGTTTGGGTTTGGGTTTGTTGGGTGGTCCCATAAAAAGTGAAGATCTGATGAAGAACCTCGGAGATGTAGTTCGGAGACGGAACTCCTCAACAGACAGCAGCAAATCACTCGGAATCAGTGCAATAGCTTATTAACAGTGGGATGAAGAGGGCTGATGATGATGATGAGTTCCTTGACCAAAAATTTCGTTATGATGAGGAAAATACGTGGTTTCCCGCTTTATTGGCGGTCTTTTAACACCCTGTATACTCCGTGCAATTTTAGTGGTTTTAAAGCCGAGGTATTTTGTTGCACTAGTGATTCTGAGCCAAATTACAAAATTTCATTCCCAAACGCGCGAAAAAAAAAATTCACAAGTTCACAAAAAATTCTTCTCCATACAAATGGTGTCGATTGGCGATAGCCGTTTGTATTGGGAAGTGTTTTTTTTTTTTCGCTCGTTTTGAAGTAAAATTTTGGAATTTGGCTCAGAATCACGAGTGCAACTAAATACCTTCGGCTTTAAAACCACTAAAATTCCACGGTGTATAAAACCCGCGTCTTCAATATCCAACCACTCAATTTTGTAGCTTTTGTTCAGCTAGAGCTAATTCGGTAGAACAACACATTCAATGAAATCAAATGAAAACCATCATATTAGTGCCGCACGAACAGAGCTGTGTTCAAACGTGAATTGTCGCCCGCAAAATATAGCTGCCTGTGTATTTCTAAATCATAATCCAGCCGTCAGTAGCCAGCACAAGTTTGATACAGTTCAAAATAAATGACGAGGCGCCGCCCGCCGCTAACACTAATCGAATGCATCAGAAAGTCAGTTTTGGATCCATGCAATGTTCCACATCACTAAAGCTTCGTTTTCACGGTCTTGTTCAGCTCGTACGATTCTACTTTAAGTACTACTAAATGTTGCTCTATCAAAACAAAACTTTTCCCTAAAGGTAAAAACTATTCCATTTTGCCATTTTGCCCCACCAGAGTTGCCCCACTGGTAGAGAAAAATGAAATAACACATACAATAATTCCATTTTACCCTACCAGTGGGGCAACTCTGGTGGGGCAAAATGGAATGGTCCAATCCATAATGTGCGTCGCGGAGTAACAAATAGATTCAGGAGAGGCTGAAAAGGTGGTGGAAAGTGGAGGGGCACGTAAGCTCGCTACGCCTACGCTGAAATTAAATGCGAACATTTTAAAGATTAAGAAACGTACAATAAACTAGTGGTTCGCCCCGAACTATGAACTCGCGACCCCATATCTCAGCAACCCCTCGACCGATTTGGCTCATGTTCGAACTTAAAAATTATCTTGGCCTCACTTACCTGCCTACCAAACATGACGATCCGGCTAAATTTACTCAAGTTATCGTCGAACGAACATTCATACATACATACATACAAACGCCGGATTGTTCCAGTAGACTCGGAGAACTTCGCTCGCTCGTTCAATAAAAAGTATCGAGCTGTTCGAAAATTCGTAGGACAAAATTGTGGGAAATCACATTTAAAAGTTGACATGATTTAGGAATAAAGCTTTTAAAAAATTACCCTGTATTGTAGAGACAGCTTGGGACCGAGGGGTTGGCGTAAAAAGTCAAGTGAGGCCTTTGCTCAGTAGTGGGCTCTACTCATGGGCTGAATTGTATAGAATAGACTAGATTTAGAGAGGCTGAAGTAGTGTGTTACTGAACGAGCGAGCGAAGCGAGAGAAGTTCTCCGAGTCTACTGGAACAATCCGGCGTTTGTATGTATGTGTATACACCGTGGAATTTTAGTGGTTTTAAAGCCGAAGGTATTTAGTTGCACTCGTGATTCTGAGCCAAATTCCAAAATTTTACTTCAAAACGAGCGAAAAAAAAAACACTTCCCAATACAAACGGCTATCGCCAATCGACACCATTTGTATGGAGAAGTGAATTTATTTTCGCGCGTTTTGGAATGAAATTTTGTAATTTGGCTCAGAATCACCAGTGCAACAAAATACCTTCGGCTTTAAAACCACTAAAATTGCACGGAGTATGTATGAATGTTCGTTCGACGATAACTTGAGTAAATTTGGTGGGATCGTCATGAAATTTGGTAGGCGGGTAAAAAGAAATTAAAATATTTTTTAAGTTCAAACATGAGCCAAATCGGTTGAGGGGTTGCTGAGATATGGAATAACGAGTTCATAGTTCGGGGCGAACTACTAGTATTAAGTTTTTAGACAGCTCGGAACATTATACCTGGTATTTCCTTTGAGACAGATACCCGGTACTTCTCGTTCAGTCGCTTTTGTGCCTCAGTAGTGCGATCGTTCGCCAAACCGGAAATCCCGTGACGAGGCAAACCCCGCCTTACTATCGAGAAAATAAAACTAGTTTTCCACTGCCACAATGCACATCGGAATAATTCGGCATCGTGTTTGCAGAACACATATTAATTGGAATGGATGTCAGCGTTATTATCATTTTCTATTAGTCCGTTTTCGATCGTTGGATACGAGTAAGTATACGTAGGTATATCGGAAACTGTGTAGTTTATCTACTGTGCAAGAACTCGCTTGCAGATTGTTATTGAACGAGCGAGCGAAGCGAGCGAAGTTCACCGAGTCTACTGGAACAATCCGGCGTTTGTATGTTTGTATTTATGTAAGTATGTTTGTATGTATGAATATTAGTTCGACGATAACTTGAGTAAATTTGGTCGGATCGTTATGAAATTTGGTAGGCGGGTAAATTAAATTAAAAGAATGTTTAAGTCCGAACATGAGCCAAATCGGTCGAGGGGTTGCCGAGATATGGGGTTGTTAAGTTTATATGGGGTCGCGAGTTCACAGTTCGGGGCGAACCACTAGTTAGGTTAGGTTCAATTGTAACTTGATTGAACCTCATGTAAAGAGTTACTTATCATCATCACATTATCATCACATCAGCAAGCGTACAGTAAGGCTGGGTTAGAGCATATCTATGGGTTTATATCTCTCTCTATCCCGCTCTACGTCAAACAAAAGAGACAACTGTCTAATCATAATCACAGAATAAACCACTAGTTATAAACCTATAGATACGCTCTAACCCAGCCTTATGCTACGCTTTGCAGGGGTAGAAATTCGTATAATGCTGTTTAATATCATCTTTTAACCCTCTGGCTGCTAAAGTTACGATTTTTTATGGCTGAACAGAGACAGATCTGACTCTGCAAAACATGGTGATTGGTGAATTGGTCGGGTAGCCTTGCTTGAAAATGTTCTTCCAGCGTAGTAGGTGCAGACAGAAGCTGTTGCATTTGGAATCTGTACATCAGCGCGTATATTTAATTAGCTACAATTAATCCTGCTAGTGGGTGAGTGGGAGTGTGAGTGACGGGTAAAAAGTCAAAGATAAATTAGGCGACGATTAGCCTGTTTACAGCTTACTCCGTTTAGAAACTAGTGGTCCGCCCCGAACTACGAACTCGCGAACCCATAAAATATCTCAGCACCCCCTCGACCGATTTGGCTCATGTTCGAGCTTAAAAATTCTCTTTGCCTCATTTACCCACCTACCAAATTTCATTTTTCTTTTCATCACTTCGCTCGCTCGTTCAATAAATGAATTGAATTGAATAGAGTTGTTTAAAACCTGATTATTCTTGGATTAGATTGGTTCACAGCAGAGTGTAGGTCTTCCCTTTTCCAGCCATTGAACAACAAAAAAATTATTTGGTAGCGAATTTGTAGTAAGTAGCACTGTGAAGGAAAACATCGTGAGGAAACCTAAGCGTCGGGGGCATTATACCCTCAACGCGTGGGTAGGCGTGGTGAACTCTCTCTCTGAGAGAAGGCCTTTGGCCAGCTAGTGAAACATGTCTACCATGAGTTATTTATGTTGCTCCTAAATATTAAATAATGGATGAAAGTTGTACCAAAAAGCGTGTTTAGTTATAACCCGTGTCATTAAAGAAAACATTTAGGATGGACTTCAAAACACTCGCCCTCTCGCTCTAATTAATACAGTCAAAGCGAGACCACGATAGGTTTTTAACTCCGTCCTAAATGTTTTCTTTAATGACACGGGATATACCTTACAGACATTAATATTGACCAGTCATAATCCTGCTTTTTTCAAGACTAAATTCTATGTTATGAATGACATTCCTCAGCCACACTTCTAACCAATTACGCGAAACCATTATAATAATCATACCTCACTTTCTTCATTATTATTTTTACAGATCGACTCTTCTTCATATTTTGACACGTTTATCGTTGCGAGTCATTTACGTATGAAGAAAAACCTCTAAAGTTTTTCCCTGTGTTTCGTTTCTTTTGGCCCAGGACCAAAACGTCTAGATCATTTATCTCTGTAGCCTATTCTTGCTAGTGTGTTTTGCACACGATATCTCTTCATCAGCGGAAAACCATTTCAATTGGAAAAGTATGTAAAACAACTAATTATTCGCGACACAACATTTCGTCCAATTTGCAAAATGGAATTCGTGACCTACACAAAACAGTTTTTTTTTTTCTGTTTTGCGGCGGCGACCTAAATCCAGCTGTTGATTGTGACAACACAATGCTTGCCAGCAGAGAGGCAGGTTTGCGATTTCTTAAATCAAAATGACACTATGAATTTATTGTGTTAAACCGTCACTTTACTTTCAGCTGTTTTATGAAATTAGAATTAAGGTGAGACGCATTTAGTATCCAGCCTAGGTTCATGCATCATCGTCAAGCTTACACTGCAAAATAATACAAAATTAACAAAAAAAAACAAAGATCCTACTTTACTGGTGAAAAGGTACATTTTTGTTAAGCTATTGCACTGATTCGAAGTGATTTGCTGCCGTCCGATGAGGTGTACCGTTCTCCATCTCCGAAATTCTTCGTCAGATCTTCACCATGTTTGCACCAGGCTGCTGGTCCGCCTACTGACCGTTGTCCCGTTCTCGGTTGCCACACCGTCACTGCCCTGGTCCACCTGCCATCTTCTCGCCTCGCAATGTCCAGCAATGGACATGTTGGTGGTAACGCAATTAATCCGTCTGGCATTCGGCTCCTAGGTCGATAATAAATCGAAACCGCACAGCTTGCTCTGCCAAGTGCTAATTATATTACCCTTTGTTGTTCTGAACGCACTCGAATCGGCTAGAAGCAGAACGTCTGAGCACACTCAACTGAGATACTAATTTTTGTTTTCGATTGGTCCTTCAAGCCGGACAAAATCGGACAGAAAAATAAAATTGTGGGTGTTGGCATTTTGAATTTCGGCCTTTAGAACTTCGGTGTTTCAATAACTATTCTACCAAATTCGGCTTTGTGACTTTTCGCTTTGTGACCATTATGAATAGTCAGGCGATTTAATTTTAGGCTTTTCTAAGATAGACTTTTTGAATGTAGGCTTTTTTCAAATTCGGCCTTTAAACTTCGGTGCCTTGTCTCCTCATTTCGGCCGCTATTTCGGTAGCACTTTTTTCCCCTCGGTGCCAGAGTTTTTTTTTTCAAAAAGCAGTTTTCCGTAGAAAATAAAATTGTATCACTTTTGATGACTATGAACTGGAGCTTCTGCGTCAAACCTTATCCTGTGGTTGGTGGTCGTGATTTTCTGCTAACTGATTGCGTGGTCGTTAATTAGAGGAGCATCGCTATGTCTCGAGACGTCGATGTAGATTATGACGCATCAAGGATAGTTAATGGGTTCTGAGTGGTGCCCTCATTTTCTTGTGGGATCCTAAAATACAATAGCGAAGAGGGCGTCGGCCTTCTGACGTCTAACTACACGGTCTACGATCGGAAGCCTCATCCTATCGTTGGTCCTTTGAGGCATTCATTTGCCTGTCTTTGTATAAAATAGTAGTTAAGTACACTTACTACAAATACATAATAAAAAAGAACAAAAAAAAAATGCAACATTCTAAAGTGACCCAACAACTGATTTTTATGTATACCAGCATACTTTTATTATTGCTCGATATAAGCCTCACACCTTCATCAACTAGAGAAAAACTGATGTCACCTTTCAAATAGTTACGGCACCGTGTTCAAGGGTTAAAAGCCCCACAAAAAAAGCGTCACATCGGATTTATCTTTCGACTTCTTTAAGATCCTTTCTAGTTTGTTCCAGATATCCAGAATCTTTAACAAAAATGATTCAACTACTCAATCTGGCCGGGTTATCTTTGCGGTTTCCTCGATTGATTCCAGGAACGTTTTATTGCACGAACGAGCTACTAGCTCTTTAAAGTTCCTTGTCTGTTTAACGTTGCCCGCAGCCTAAATGAATGTCTTCAGGTCATAATCCTTTTCGAGGCTGTCATCGACACTTTCCTATTCTGAAGAAATGTGCCAAAAGAACTTGGTGATCTCTTCCATGAACGTTTTATTTCACGAGCTACTTGCACTTTATAGTTCCTTGTCTGTTTATCGTTGCCCGGAGCCTAAATGAATATCTTCAGGTCATAATCCTTTTCGAGGCTGTCATCGACACTTTCCTATTCTGAAGAAATGTGCCAAAAGAACTTGGTGATCTCTTCCAGGAACGGTTTATTGCACGGACGAGTAATAGCTACTTGCTATTTATAGTTCTTTGTCTGTTTAACGTTACCCGCAGCCTAAACGAATGTCTTCAGGTCATAATCCTGTTCGGGGCTGTTTATTGTGAAGAAATGTGCACAAAGATATTAGTAATCTCTCTCTAGAACTCAGAGTTTGACACAGATTATTATTGTCTTGAAAAGCAAGAAAGGGACGTGAGCCCTCCGGATGAATATTTAAAAAATAAAACAGAAGGAATTTAAAGAAAGAACAAAGGTAGAAACCTATGTTTTTGGTTCCATAGTTAGACTTACGGTTCTTCTTCGCCTCTCCACTAATGGAGGTTGGCCGTCAGCTCTTCATATTCTTTTCTATTTCTTGCCAAGCGAAATGGATGTTCGAAGCTGGCTATCTCCGTCCATTCCTTGATGTTTCTGAGCCACTACTTTTTTCTTTTACCAGCACGTTCTTCCCCTCAATCTTGCCCATCATGAAAACTTAGGGTACAGTATTTACTCATATGCAGAAACAAGGATCATCATAATTTTCAGCCCACATTTGTACAGGTATTTTCCCCCTAAACGCCATTCTCCTCGGTCTCTAGCTGCACGCATCCAAATTAGTGCTATTCTTTGAAGTGCCACCCGCCAAAAAGCCCTCTAACTTCCACTAAATTCACATGACCGCTTAAATTTCCATATAATCTGTGATCGATGGATGAAACTTCATTCAGAATAAAGGTGCGTATACACTGGGCTTTAGCTAGGTGGGACGGCGATAAATGACAATTTCTGCTCTGTGGTGCAACTTAAAAACTGAAAACTTATAATCTGTGTGTGTGTGGAATTTGACGTTTCGTAATATTATTATTTTCGCCTCAAATTGTTTGGTTTCTTGGCAAGTTAATTATACCTGAAAACGTTTGAAATAAAGAGAAAGAAAGTGGCTGGTGGACAGTTTCTTTGCGAGAGGTGAATAATAATAATATGTAAAGAAACCCTAAAATCTTCAACATTCAACCGATTCCAACCCATCTTCTTCGTAGGTGGTCCTTACTCCTCCGTGGAGTCTGGGGCCGACACAAGGGCTTTCCATGTATCGCTGCCCATAACAATTTCTAACGGTGAAGCATGTGAGTTATGATGTGACCTTTTCTTTTTTTCAGCAAATTCATATCGTAGAAGGAATATCAAAGATCAAAGACAGTCCAATAATGAAGCTATGAGCTGGAACCAAGGCAGAAAGGAGGAAAGGCCTAGATTTTGCGAAAAGGTTAGTGAAAAGAGTCATACTAAAACTTGCAATTTTGCGAGATGCCGCTACCCAATAGTAGGATAAAACTTTTATCTTGACATTGTGCTCCCCTAGATGATATATGGTCCTCCTTATTAGTAGGTTTCCTCACTCTTAGTATGTAGAAATCGAAGGACCCTCTCGCACCACCCGAAGTGATTTTTATATTTTTAATAACATACAAAAACTTTTCATTTTTTCAGCAAATTTAAAACGTGGGAGGAATATCAAAGTGTAGACTAATTGGGCACACAATTGGAAGACAGTCTAACAGTGAAGCTACGAGGGGAAAGGCCTAGATTTTGCGAAAATGTAAGTGAAAAATTCATACTTGCAATTTTGCGAGATGCCGCTACCCAATAGTAGGATAAAACTTTTATCTTGACATTGTGCTCCCCTAGATGATATATGGTCCTCCTTATTAGTAGGTTTCCTCACTCTTAGTATGTAGAAATCGAAGGACCCTCTCGCACCACCAGAAGTGATTTTTATATTTTTAATAACATGCAAAAACTTTTCATTTTTTCAGCGAATTTAAAACGTGGGAGAAATATCAAAGTGGAGACTAATTGGGCACACAATTGGAAGACAGTCTAACAGTGAAGCTACGAGGGGAAAGGCCTAGATTTTGCGAAAATGTAAGTGAAAAATTCATACTTGCAATTTTGCGAGATCGAGCGACCCAATAGTGGGATAAAACTTTTATTGTGATATTGTGCTCCCCTAGATGTTATATGGTCCTCCTTATTAGTGGGTTTCCTCACTCTTATTAAGTGGAAACACAAGGACCCTCTCGCACCATCCAAAAGGATTTTTATATTTTTAATAACATACAAAATTGCTTTTTATTTTCAGAAAAAGAATGAACCGCAACGAAGCCCAAATAGGAAGCCATGCCTTTACATTACAGAATCTGCCGCCCGCCGCTGTAAATACCTACCGATACCTACACGTTAAACTAGCATTTTTTAAAACTAAAAGAAAGATTTTTTTGTATGTCGTTCATTAAAGAACTTTTCGAAATGTAAAGTAGGTAGCCATGCTTAATTACATAAGTAAGACGAAAGACTTGTTGATAAGATTTGTTTTACTTAGATACCTACCTATTTGAAAAATTTCAATGTTCTTATTTTATTTTGCGAATGGCATTGTGCTGAAAATGCTATACGGTGAAAGGTAAGCCGTCCAACCACATCGTTACGTCTGTGTCGGCCTCGTGCACCTTAGCGACGCCGCCTTGGATGGCGAACAGTGGGCAGTCGTCGGTGATGTGGGACATCGTCTGAACCCCCCCGCACATGCAACTCGGATCCGACCCAAAGTTCCATTTGTGCATTAGCTCCGCACACCTTCCCTGTGAGACCCGGAATCTATTAATTTGGGTCCAGTGCTTTCTTCTGTTATTGACATTAAATGACATGAGTACCTAGTTTGTTTGCAAGAGACGCCTGTAAAATAATAGCGCGAAACAGCTTCGAGTATGTACCTTGTTGCTTGACACGTAGCCAAATGCTATATTGCTGTAACATTTATTTCGGACATTATGATGAAATAAAACGAAATACTTGTAGATTATTCGTTTTAATGAGATACCTACCTTACCCACCTATTTGAAAAACAATAGAGGAACGTGAGTAGATTTTTAACAAGAGACGCCTGTGGAAGAGTGATAGCAGAAATACAATAGCTTCGATTATGTAACTGGTTGCTTTATAACTTTTAGGAAGTTAGTTAATAGATTGTAATAAGTTGAAAATGCAAATTAAACTGTACTGAATAAAAATATAGAGATGATTAAATATAAAGAAGGACGTCTGAGTGGGAATTAAACTCAATCAGGAACTTAATTATTTTAATTTTACAGAAAACTTCTGAAATTAAAATTAATTTAATAGCTTGTTGTCCTGGCCTGTTGTTTCATCTCTAGTCGCGTCTTTTTCTTCTGCCTGAGTCACTGAAATGTAACGAAAAAAAACACATAAGGATTGTACAAAAGGTTTTTTTTTTCAGCCGGAGATGAGATATCCATTTTTGTTTTATTGAAACAATTGTGGCATAATTACCAATGGGGTAACCAAAACTTGAATGTCCAGTGGTTGCAATACTGGTCCTAGGTGACTTAAAATATTACATAGGAATCTACCTGTGAGGTTACAAGAACAATAGCCTAGACCGACATCTGCCTCCGGACCGAGCCAGGCAATACAATTCTCTAACAGCCCGTGGCTTTTTGTCATCTAGACAAAGCTAACTAAGAGGTTGGCCCAGGGCCTGCTTAACCCATCTGGTGCCATATTGATCAAATTTTGGTTAGGTCAGATTACGGTGTAACCTAAACTAACCTTTTTGGAGCCGACAGAATGCACTTGTTCAAAATGTTTCCTTTTGAATTCACGGACACTGATAATCTAATCACTTTCTCTGACTATAGTCACAGTTTTATTTAAAGTAATAAATTACACCCACCTAGGATCATATGAGGCACACTTGCCTCGAAGCGGAAAGAGTATCGAAGCGCAAACTCTCTTCATATCTCCGGCTTTGATTTTCTTCCTGTCGTGTCAAACTATCCTTTTTGATTAGTGTTCAAGTATCAACTCTAGGTACGTAGGTACTTGAATTTCTTCATCTTGTCAAAATATATTATGCTGAAAAATAAAAGTTCCATGAATAAATAAGTAGGTATGTATGTGTCTAGGTAATGAGAGACTAAAATAAAGTAAATGAAGAGAGAAAAACAGCTTTCAGAGTTCATGAAACTAGATTAACTACAAGATCAAAATGCGTGACGCGACAGGCAGAAAGTTGCAATTCGTATACTGAAATACCTCTAGAAATGTGCCTAGAGGTATACAAAATACGATTTCATGCTTGAATGTGGCCGCGAGGACTGCTTTTGGATAAAAAAAGTGCCTTGAAGATGTTAGTTGATCTGTTTTTTGACTTGCAGTATTTTCCACATTTTCTAACGAATTCTGATGAAATAAAGATGTGGGGTACTTACTTTGATGGTATGAAAGCCTTCTGTGGCTAAATCCAATTCTCTAATCACGTCTTCTAGTCGATAGAAGACTTAGCGAAAGTTAGCTGTACCTACGAAGACGGCCGCCAAAACATGCTCTAAGTTAGACGAAAGAAACGTCAAAACGGCGATTAGTGATGTGAATTGAATGAGCGAAATCGCATTTTTGGCGTATTCGTTCATTCAATAGCTGGCGGAGAAATAAAAAAAAAAACCCGCCAAACTGACAAGCAAACCCGCTAAGTTAGACGAACTTATCGCGTGTGCACATTACAGAATAACACTCTCTGTCGCCTTAGAGATGACGTCTGTCCACGGGGCTGCTGGACTGCCTACTGACTTTCTTGGCCGCCACTCCGTCACTGCCCTGGTCCACCTGCCATCCTCTCGCCTCGCCAGGTGCCCTGCCTAAGATTCGAAACTCTAAATTTTAATCAGTATAATTATCACAAAGTGTCACTCTCAGAAGAGCACACTGACTTTCTCCTAACCGTCCGTACTACGAAGCAAACCGCGCCGCGGCTTCCTCGTTCTATTTTATGCGCGTGCGCATTTGCCATTAGCATTGTCCAGTCCAGAGATCGCGTTACCTTTACCGTCGTCCGTACGCTTTTAGAAAATGCGCTTTGCCTACCTGCGAACACTGGAGTTAGGAGGGAAGTGGGATGTGTGTAAACACGTGCGCACGAAAACATTAGACCTTTGCATCTGATTAGACTAGTAGTTTGCCCTGAACTGTGAACTCGCAATGTGTAACTTTTTGCTAACGCCATTCGTGCAGGCGCGCTTTACACTTTGCAACCCCATATCCCATAACTCCTCGACCTTTTTGGCTCATGTTCTAACTTAAAAAAATACGTTTAGGAGCTACGATGCCACAAACAGACACTTTAAACTGATAACACCCCCTCTTTTTGCGTTGGGGGTTAAAAAGCTGCCAGTGGCAGGATGTAAACGGGTATTCGATGGGTTATGCGCTTCGCCGTGTCGGTTTATGGGTGTGTTCAATGGATTTGTTGCTTTTCGTTTCAGGTAATAACCCGCACCGATGGTTGGGGAATGGCGCGAAACGTTTTGACACAGATTTACGACTTTGAAATGAGTCGTTTTTAAAGAAAAAAATCAAAGCAGTTCATAGATGGAGCTTACAGGTATGGCCATAGAAGAACCGGAATACGGCTGTCAAAACTTACTCGACAGTGGTGCCAACTATTGAGAACTAAAACGGTAGCCCCCAAATAACTGTCTATGCGTATTTTTTGACCTCAATAACGTCTTAGGCGCCACATTATTATGTGTGAGAACTTTGCAATATACTTCATTTACTTTTATTATCGGCGGTAAAGCCGACTAGTTTCGACCTCGTCCGGATGTCTTTCTCATCAAATTGTTAGAAGGTTTAAGTTGTACACACAACAGCACGGCGACCCTTACGCGCTAGCAATCTACTCGGTTACGTTTCAGGCGACTTTACAACAAAAGTGTACACTCTGACGTGCTGTCGTGTGTACTGTTGCTGTGTAAACTGTCTCAATATTGAGAGGCATCTACACTACTCGTTAACCTATAGCTACGATTCTGTGAATGCTGGGATCTACAAGGGTCGCCTTCATTGAAAGTAGGTATCAACCTATCGGCTATCTTGGGGCCGATCTTGACCCTTCAAAGTCGGATGTTTCCACCTCGACACATTTGAGTCTCTACTCTCACACTGGATGGAATTAACTTATCATGACCGAAAAATCAATGTCTGGTAGGTAGATAATCGTATAATGGCCTCCTCTGGTTACAGACCTTTTTTAGGCCGCCCAAAGGGCCTCATTGTTATTTATCAACAACTACTGGGATCAAGAGTTTAACGTGCCTTCCGAAGCACGGAAGCGCTAAGATATTATTGTCACTAGCCGTCACCCACCGATAGACTGACCATTCGTTTAAGAATGGCTAGTCCAACTATTTACTAGACTGTCCATGTGTGGTAAATTTGAAACTGCCAAAGAAAAAACTGATTTAGACATTTAGAATAAGTTGAAGAAATTCACTCGGGACAGGATTTTAACCCGCAACCTCTCGCATACCAATCTCGCATGCAGTGAATTTTATCAACTTATTATAAATGTTTAAATTATTCCCTAGCACGGGTTAGTGCTTTAGAAAAAACTAAAAGTAAAAAAACTGATTGCCATAACTATTCTATTTCTATTTCAAAGACTCGGCGTGTACGCCAGGTCAGTTTGATGTCACTGTCATACAAAATGTATAAAAGCGATGCAACGCAAGAGAAACAGAAGAGACGGGGCGTGGACAAAGCAATGCGTCAAGTCCGTGCCGCGTCTTCGTCCCACGTCTCTTCTGTGTAATGGCTGGCGCCAAACAAATCTCGAGTAGCGCCCCCAAGCTTCAAGAAGCATTTTGGAACAAATTCACCCATTAGGAAACGTAACAAAGTGCGGCTAGATTGATGAATGATACCCTTCACTCGGGTTTAATTTCTATTCGCTTTCCCCGTATTGAAATTTATGGAAAAGGGCGCTTTAATTATGGAAACGGGACTGGTTTTAGGGGTGAAGAAGGGAAAGTTAAGAGGCTTTTTGGAATGAGTAATTTTTGTACTAAGCCCACTTTAGCTAAATTGCGATAGGATTGTCAAACATGCCTATCCTTTTAAAGAAAGAAAAACCGGCCAAGTGCGAGTGGGACTCGCGCTCCAAGGGTTCCGTACCACCGTTATATGGAATTTATTTGGAAGAAAAATATAAAAACGACCAAGTGCGAGTCGGACTCCGAGAACTTGTAAGGGGGACATGGGTTTTTTTTGCCAAATATCGAAAACTCTACATGGTATAAATAATTAAAAATTAAGCTCAATTCCCAGTGCTGGCATATACCTATGACTTTAATTTCTTTCAAAGTTATTATTTGATAACAACATAATAATGTAAGTAGGTGAATGTGAGCTTTGTTTTCCCCTTGCAAGAATTGGGGAATTGGGCATGGGTGTAGTTTATATTATGTCTCTATCTTTCTATACATACTTCTAACAATAGATCCTTTTCTAGGAAACGACTTTCTTTTCTAAAAACGTATCCTCATCTGATAGGAAACGGTCTAACAATACATACGTATCACTACACCTTGTTGCCAAGCCAAAATACTCCCTCTACCGTTGCAGTACCACTCTAAATCGGAACCAGGAAAGATTCGCTAGGAATGTCGGTAGAATGCAATTGACAGTTATGGGAATTATGGCGTCTATATCGCGTCCTTTATCGGGAACTAGCTTTTACCCGTAGCTTTGCTTCGGAGTTCCTTTTGGGTACCCCACATTCACATAACAGACATTTAGATCCTTAGATAGTCTTTCAATTATTGAACGAACGAGCGAAGCAAGAGAAGTTCTCCGAGTCTACTTGAACAATCCAGCGTTTGTAGTACCGTATGTATGAATGTTCGTTCGACGATAACTTGAGTAAATTTAGTCGGATCGTCATGAAATTTGGTAAGCGGGTGAATGAGGAAAAGAGATTTTTTAAATTCAAAAATTAAATCGAAATAGAGTCAATGTAGAGTCGATTCAATCAATGTAAAGTTTTAGAGTCAGTATAGAGGCGATAAAGAGTTCATCAATCAATGAAGAGTACACAGACTCTACGACTCTACCTAGTAGAGCTTAGACATAGGTCCAAGTTCGATACCCAGTTGAACAATCACATGGGAAAGGGACATTTTGAACCAGGGGAACATCTTGGGAAAGGGACATTCTGGGAAAGGGACATTTTGAACCAGGGGAACATCTTGGGAAAGGGACATTCTGGGAAAGGGACATTTTGAACCAGGGGAACATCTTGGGAAAGAGACATTCTGGGAAAGGGACATTTTGAACTAGGGGGACATTTTGGGAAAGACATTATGCACCGGAAGCTCTTGCCACGCTCTTGCCACGCGCGGCAAAAGGGCGCCAATCGAACAAAAAGGGGGTATCCTAGCATGTGGCTGACTGTACAGTTTTGCCGGCTAAATCTTACTGTTCTTGTTTACATGATCATTTTCATTGCGGTACATGTTTGTTTTGAACTATTCTGAAAGTAAAGTAATGTTACTAAGTTTAACTATTTTTAATCTCTCTTTTTCTTTCGCTCCTCTCTCTCTCTTCTCGATCTTCAAACCGTGGAATTAAAACACGTACAAACATAATTCCACAACAATTTGGTGAAATAGTAGGGATAAAATTCCAAGGGAATAAAATGCAATGGACCCTTCTCAGCAGGACCCGCCCGCTCGACCCTTCGTTGCGGAAATGACCCCTAATGTTATTTGCGATAGAGACTATGAAAATTAAATATCTATGCACTTGTGTAAGATTCAATCTATTTGATAAAATGGGCTTGGGATAAGAAGTAAGCTTTATTTTCATTGCATTGTCTTAAAAACTACACGTGCATTTAAAGGCAATGTCGTAGACGCAAGTGTTGATGGATATTGGTATTTTCAGTCGACAGTTAAGTGTTCTGGGGGCACGGCAGTGCCCCCACCAAGTCGAGCTAAAAAGCGGCACGGCCGTACCATACTTTTCTCGAAGCAATTCAGGCCATTTTCGACCCCCCTATAACTGCTTTTCGGATAAAACTAGAAGCCTGAATTTTCTGTAACCAAGAAAGCATTGTATAACCACGGAATATTTCTAATTTCATTCAATTTGAACCAGTAGTTTAAGAATTATAACTAGTCAAAGTTTCGTATTTTGTCACTCACTCACTCACTCACTCACTGATTGATCATCAAAACTCTAAGGCACTTCTAGCATACATAGAAGCTTCAAATTTAGAATACAATTAGTATTTATGTATAAATCAAGGAAAAACTAAAATATTTTGCAATTACAGTCCAGGTACCTAGAAACACCAACTGCATATATAACTTTGTATTCCCATATAAATATATGGGATTACAAAGTTTCATTTGCATACATGTACAATGCAAATGTATTATTTATGCATTTTGTATTTCGTAAACGGTTATTACGGTGTATTATGTCGGTGTAGCCGACTAGTTTCGTAAAATGTGCAGTGCTTACGAAAGTTTAAGTGTAAAAAGTTATTTATGCAGTTGGTGTATCTAGAAAACTGGACCGAAATTGCAAAATATTTTAGTTTTTCCTTGATTTATACACTAAATACCTACTTATTCTAAATATAATGGAATAAATCAGTGTATGTAGTTACCTACATATAATTATGTTCAAAGGTAACTTGTAAAATGGTCAATCGAATGAAAAAAGCAAAATCCGTTGTTGGTTTTCAAAAAGTAGAAGGTACTGGAAAGCAAAAAAAGTAGGACTATCTACAAAAAGAAATGAGATCCCATCAAAAACATAACTTGTAAAAAAAACCAAGCCAGCGAGGCTTAAATATCTTTTATGTTTTAAATAAATAGATTGACTTGGCAATCGCATGAAAACACTAAGTATCTCAAAAGTAATACATATTATATTAAATTTGATTATTTAGTGCGATTGCCAAGTCAATACATTTATTTGAAACATAAAAGATATTTAATATTGATATGCGTCACTATAAGATGCTGTTAGGTTAGATAATTACGTAATAAATAACTTAAGACAGAAGGGCCCTTAAGTAGGGACTGCTTAAATTAACCGACTTGGTATTACATGGATCTCAAAACTTTTTACGGTAGAAGAACTGAGCAGCGAGGCTTGGTTTTTTTTACAAGTTATGTTTTTGATGGGATTTACATTTTCCAGAATAATTGTCCCCCTAGCATTATTTTTACTTCAGTCAAAATAACAAGGGTAAGTAGATACACCCCATACACCCTTTCAAATGCCGACAAATTGCGGATCTTTGTTGAGGCTAACATTTCCTTTGGTAATTTAATTCGCCACAAAATGGTATAATCCGCGTGCGATGAGAATAGGATGGAACCTTGTCAAAGTCAATCGAAAATATACTCTTTATTTTACTTTGACAAGGTTGCTTCGACACGAGTTTGCTTACCGAGCGCGTCTCAGTTCCAAAAGGTCGCATCCCATTATCATCCCGCGCGGATTAGGTATAAGTGTTGCGACAACAAATTCACAGATGTACGTAATTCATTAATGTACTTACATAATTAAACTACAACTCTAAGGCCTTTGCATCTACGTAATGAGATGATTTATACAGAGTCCAGTGTAACCTTCACTCACACTAGATGGGTGAAGAGACCACTTGGCGCTGCAGTGCCTGGGAAATGGTCTGAGAACTATAATTTTACTCGATTTCTCGTTTCATTTAGTTTTTACATTTTTGCGAGCGACGGAAATAGAACCTATGTCTTTCGCTACCGAGTCCATTGTTCTAGCCACTATAGGCTGCCAACGCTCCTATAAATTAGTATTGCCAAATAGACAAGTCCTTCCCAAAGATGTATCGAGCAACAATTTGTAAGCCAAATGGACGTCTGTTGTTAAGGTAACCTAATTAACAACCCCTAGGGAGGCCTATGCGAAACAAGACAAGTGTAAAGGCTCGTACTGACCTACATGTTATGGGCCGTAACGTAATGCTGATTTTACTCTCTGGAGACATACTTTACTAAATTACTAGCACAGCATAGCCAAACAGCCTCTTTGCGGCATGTTTTTGACCTGACCCAAAAAGAAGGTTGTTTTAAGTTTGGTCGCCATGTGTGTGTGTGTGTGTGTGTGTGTGTGTGTGTGTGTGAGAGAGAGAGGGTGTGTCTGTCTGTATGTGGCATCGGAGCTCTTAAACAAGTTTTCCAGCCAGTGTACTTAGATATGTTTTTCCAAAATCGGTTCAGCCGTTTGTGAGAAATGTTAATTTGAAATTAAATTGTATCAGGGGTATTTTTTATTTTTAATTCAGTTAGTTATCTAGCCTGTTGGTGAGGATGCAGATGTTTCGTGCCGATGTGGAGTCGCACTGGCAATGTCGCATCTGAATACCTTTCCTGATGCTCCACCAGTGCAGCTGGCAGGATCTCCTAGAGGCGATCCCCAACAACGCGATCAAAGTTACGAAATGTGACTCATTCGACACGAGAAAAAAAGAAGTGTGTAAAACCAGCATAACGTGTTACAAAGCGAGCATTTCTGCAGTCAGTACGGGGGACCGTAGGTTACATTACGGCCCGTAACTTCCGTCAGTCAGTAACGTCCTTTATATTTATACTTGCGCTGTTTAGTTAAGTTAGTTACAAAGTGGTTTATTTATGTATTTTCGAGACTAACTTATACGCTGTATTGACACAAATACGTTAAAACAAACATACGCCAAAAGTCTTTTCCAATTTAATTCTGCAACTTCCAAAAGCAAACAAAAAGTAAGCAGTGACTTCCAAAAATCGCAAGCCACTCAGGTACGGATTAAACCTCCGAAACTTTTGGGTAACTTCCTACACAGTTACATACAACTTACAGGGGCCTTACTCTGACATGCTTTTGACAGTTTTGACTATTTCTAACCCTTGACATAAAAAGAGGTGTGCTATAAGTTTGACCGCTATGTGTATCTGGCTGGCTGAGTGTATGTCTGTCTGTGGCACCGTAGCTCTTAAACGGGGGAACCGATTTGGATGCGGTTTTTTTAATTTGAAAGCAAGTCTTCTAGCAATGGTTCTAAGACATGTTTCATCAAAATCAGTTTACCTATCCGTTTATGAGATAATCATTATGCTTTTTTGAAATTAAAATGTCGGGAGTTTTTTTTTGTAGTTTTTAGCGATTACAGGAGCAATACTACCTATTTCACTGTCGTGAAACAATAAACTGTTGAACAAAAATTACGGATTTGTCACTTGTTTTATTAACTTTTTACATTTTCCAACGTTTCGAGACCTTTGCAGGGCTCGTGGTCGCGGTAGACTGAGGTGACAGCTGTCTTGTATGTCATTTGTTAATTGAAACTACCTTGGGCTATGTACATAATTAGACATTTACTACCCCCATTACGGATACAAATTAAAACGTAAAAAATGTGTTTAAATTATGTAATAGTGCTCGTGCAAACCTGAGAAAATATTATAAAAAATACTCAGTTTAGCTACAAGCCTACAATTGTGAAAATTGTGCATTTCACGCAACGCCTACCCTTAACTTCCATACGCTCTACAGTAAACCCCCTCAAGGTCTCTTCCTCGGAAATAGAATTTCAGATACAAAAACAAAAGCGAAAGGAACGTACCTACTAGGATTAGTAAGTTTCCAACGAGTAGAGTTTAGGGGGCAAAAGATTAAGACGGAGGATTTGAGGAGTTCTATAATTGGATATTAGCCTTTGCATCTACGTAATGAGATTATTTATACAGCGTACACTGGCACCTTCACTCATACTAGATGGGTGAAGAGACCATTCGACGCTGCAGTGCCTGGGACATTGTTTATGAGTAGGCTTGCTAACCGTGAAGGAAAACATCGTGAGGAAACCCGCGGCTCCACTCTTTTTGATTTGTCTTTCCTGTGGGCTAGGCCGACTAAGCTGTCAGTATGCTAGGTACAAACTACTTTATTTATTGACTGCGGAGACGAGCATAGACGCAAACTGGAAAAGACTTCCGGACGAGGTCAAAACTAGTCAGAATGTTTCGTTCGACATAAACACAAGTCTATACAACAGTCTGTTTCTTATACTACCGTCTCACAAAGGAGTTTGGGAATCAGTTTGGCTATTTCGCCTTTTGAAACTGCCAAACGAAACTAGGAGCTTTTGCTTTGTTAGAATCACTAGCATAAGTAGTTGGATACATTCATGGTCTTAATTGGATCAGTCCATTGCATCGGTGGTTTTCCCCGTTTTTTTTTTTGGGGCCTTACATCCGATCAAAAGAGCGTTGTCTCGTCGAAACACACTGGGCTGGCTGGAAGAAATTTCTATAGAAGTAAGTCCGCCATTGTATATGTATGTATAATGTCTCACATCTGTATTAGTAACTTGTAAGTATCTTTTTTTTTCTGCAATAAAGTGTAACAACGAACAAAAACAAACACATGGCCTCAAGGTGATCTCAAGATGCGACTTCACTTAATAGGCTTCGATCAAGGATAAAACTAGATACAACATAGAACTCTGAAATGTGTCTGGAAAAATAGATCCCACCAAAAACATAAATATGTGAAAATTTTGGAGCCAAGTTCAAGTATACTATGCGTTGTTATCGATTTCACCGACAAAAGAATTGAGATCTAAATGGGTGCCGAGATCTTTAGGTAGGTAATCCTGAAATTGACTTGTTAAATTAACAGTCTAATAATTTAGGTACACAATAGAATAAATAGAACCTCAAGATATGACGCGGCTAGTTTTAACATGTATTTTTTTAATGTATTTCCCTGTAAAAACTAGCCGCGTCATATTTTGAGGTTCTATTTATTCTATTGTGTACCTAAATTATTCGACTGTTAATTTAACAAGTCAATTTCAGGATTACCTACCTAAAGAACTTGGCACCCATTTAGATCTCAATTCTTTTGTCGGTGAAATCGATAACAACGCATAGTATACTTGAACTTGGCTCCAAAATTTTCACATATTTATGTTTTTGGTGGGATATCTTATCTTTTTGTGAAGAAATACATATTATTACATATTACATAGAAATAAATATTTTTTCCGCGTCTACGTTTAATTTATTGTGCAATTTTTACATTTTCTTGAACTTTCAAAACATTGGAGTGCATACATTGCCCATTCACTATCTGCATATTTTTTTACTCGTTTTATACTTATGCTTATTAGCTTTTCGGAACATATTTCGGAACATTATTTTATTGTATTGTATGAAAATGAAAATGAAAAAGGTCTTTATTTAAAATAGTGAAGTAACATTATTGAAGATGACATTGGTGGCCCCCACACTTAGGCATGGCCTGTGTTGTGGGTGCCTGATAAAATATTTAAAAGAAAGAAAATAAAATAATGAAATTTAGCAACAACAATTCGCTTTTACAAAGAAGTCTATACTAAGTTCGTAGGTGGTCTCCACACTAGGCCTGGCCTGTATCGTGGAGAACCAATATTGGTGGTAAAATTAATACGTTAACAACACGAATGCCCGCGAATTCGTCCGCGTGGACTCCAGAAAAAAGTTATATGCTTTACGTTGCTCGTAAGTGTAACAGCGTGATAATATGTAGCCTATGTGTTATTCTGATGTCTTAGCTATCTCTATTCCAAATTTCATCCAAATCCGTTCAGCCGTTTCAGCATAAAAAGGATGTATGCTTTACTTTGCTCCTAAGATTAAAAGCGTGATAATTTGTAGCCTACGTGTTATTCTGATGTCTAAGCTATCTCTATTTCAAATTTCATCCAAATCCGTTCAGCTATTTCAGCGTGAAAAAGTAACAAACATCCATCCATCCATTCATCCATTCATCCATCCACACTTACAAACTTCCGCATTTATAATATTAGTGGGATAGTGGGATAAGTAAAAAAAAATCTGCTGTTTTATACATTTGGCGCAGTACTGAGTCGACCTTTTGTATGGAACAGCTGATATTTTTTTCGCTCCATTTTTTTCGCCACCTGGTACAAGTTGTTTGTAGTGATCAGTAGACAGCCTACTTAAAGTTCCGCTATTGACAGAGTGCACCCTGTAGTGTTAGTGAAGGTGCCTATATAGTTATATAACATCATCTCATTACGAAGATGCAAAGACTCGCCTACCAAATTGTTACGTTTTCCAACTTATAAGTACGGGTCCGTCCGTAGAGAGACCGAGGAGGGTGACATGAAGGGGATAATGCCTATAGGTAATTAAGTACCCAGCAGTGGTCAAATGTAGGCTGTAAATGATGATAATCCGCATAAAATAACGATAAAAGCGTTACCACTCCCACTTACTCCTTTATGTTGCTTTTATTAAAGTCTAATTCTTTATTCAGGATAGTAAACTGACAGATGCTAACTGTCACTTTGCAAAATAATGTTGCCGTATTTATTGTAATAGTGATGCATTCCACTCGTTGTGCGATTCAGCTCAGTCATAAAAAAAAAGCGAAATACGAAATTCCGCATGGTAGCCCGTGCGTCAGGAATTCTGGACGGAAAAAAAACTTTCGGAACGCAATATTTCCATAGATCATTTAAAAAAACATAATTTTTAACGCATTTAACACTCCTCAAAAAAAGTGGACCAAAATACACTTTCTCATTACTAATTAATAAGTTTTTAGTTAATTTCATATAATAAGCTTTTCATCAATCGGCCTATAAATCGATTATATCGATTACGCAATTCGATTCATGTCAAACTTTTTGTCACCACACTATTTAATTTTCACCGGAGACTGGTCACACCGGAAACGTCAGTGTACTATCTTGAATGAAGAATTAGACTTTAGTATGGACCTAGAGTCGCTCACTGCGCAAACTTAGTGCGTTGTTATTTGTTGCTATGAGGGTTTTGAAAGGCGAAGTTTTAATCAAAATTGATTAATTCGCAAATATTTCAAATCGTAAAATATCACTCTTTTCGGACTTTTTCCTTTGGTTACATACAATTACCGAGCTGAGTGCCAATTTTCAACTTTCTAGGTCACCTGGAAGTGGATTTTAGTTTCTGTCTATAGGTCAGTATTAAAAATGACGATTTTTAGACATTAATATCTCAATAACCGTCTCATCTGTAATTATGAAATTTGGCGCTGTAGTTAATCTCAGGGGTCCTAATCAATGTGCCAAATTTCATGTGTTTATGTAAAATAGATAAAGAGTTATGAAGGGGTAAAAAGTGTGGCCAAATGGTTCGGGTAAATAATAATACACACGGTGCGTTCGCCAGTTTTTTCCTTGAACTTGGCTTGACACGCTACCGCGTGTCTAGATGTCCAAATTGCCTTTGGGAGCTTATTTGCTCGTAGTCCATGCAATTAAAGTAAAATTGTACACTAATGCAATAAGGTTGACATTCGAATATTAGACGTATGGTCGAAATGATGTTTCGTATTTGTTCTATTGCTGATATCTTTTGTTTCTGTGGGGACCAGTTTTTACTGTGATTTTAAACGTAATGCGGATTCTATCGGATTTAGTTCGGTGTTAATAGGTCATACTTCTTGACGCACCGCACACACCGACCGAAGTTCTGCGTTCCGCGTCCAGCGTTCTGCGTTCTGCCTTGTTTCTAATGTATGGGGTTGCTTGGAAGCGTTCAAACTGAAGCTGTCAGAACGCGGAGTTCTCGTGAAGCAAACATGAGAACTCTGAACGCGGAACGCGGAGCTCCTTGGCAGTGTATCCGGCGCCTAAATTATGCTAGCTCATTCAAAAGTGTGGGCTCTAACAACACAGTCATCGTAACAGGGCTTTTTTTTATTTATTTTTTGTTCTTCTTTGATTAAGCAGATGTGCGGGCGTCTTAAGTTGAGCAGAGTTTGATCCTCCTTTGAGGATCTCTCTTCAGTTTGAGTAGTTTATAAACTACTGAGGTCCATAGTATCACGCCTTTTCAGACGTCTTATGTAGTTAGGCATCGTCAGTTGTACTGCGAGACGGTTCGGGTGATTTGCCGGTCTGTGCTTGTATCTATCTGCGTGTATCCTGATTTCTTCTGATACTGTGTTCATATGTAACAGGACTTTTGAATCCCAAAATAGTAGCAGCTTTTACAAAGCTCTACAAGTATCTATCCCCCACTTCATGGTACCTAAAACTCGGAGAGAGGACAGAAATGTCGAGTCGTATTCCAATTTGGGTCCACCAACGACGACTCTGGCTCAAGTATCCGAATGTAGGTAAGTGGTATAACCGTCGAAGGTACTAAGTGAATTGATAGAACGACAGATTCAACTATTACCTTTTATTAAGGCGCTGGGCATAGTGAATTAGCCCGCGCGCAAAGAAAAATTCACATAATCGATTCCTGTATCAAATACACAAAAAAAATCGAAAATGTTCACATATCAAACCCTAGAATTTGTTTAAACCTATCGAACACAGCCAGTTTCATGTTGATATCCATAACAGATTGCAAGATATTTTGCTTGAAAAAAAGTGCGCCGCCTATTTTTTTTTTTCAAGCAAAATATCTTCAAAAACTTTATGATTGTCAACACGAAACTAGCTGTTTTAGATAGGTCTCACCTATTTCTAGGGTTTGATATGTGAAAATTTATGATTTTTTTAGTGTATTTGATACAGGAATCGATTTTGTGCATTTTTCTTTGCGCGCGGGCCATTCACTATGCACCGCGCCTTAAGCCTACCTATATGACAGTGCCCCACTGCATAACACAGGCGTCCCCTCTCAGCCCAGATTTTTCGGTCCTGGGGGCTAATTCTAGGGAATCTCGCATTCGACACATCTCGAAGGTAAAATGTCACATCTCTTATCCTCACGAAGTCATCCTCGACATAAGGCACGTTCATAAACGTTTTGCAAATATTGTCGCTGAAAAAAAAAATTGGCGGCGCACTTTTTTTCAGCGAAAATATCTTGCAATCTGCTATGGATATCAATAAGAGAAACAAATATCTTAAACCGTAAGCCTAAATACTTGAAGTCAGTTAAAAAAGTATCTCTTCACCACTACTAAAGTATCATCTACACCGAGCGACGCTTCTCTTTCATTTATGTTGTGATCAAAGCCTCGGTAGTGGTGTATAGTCAAAGGCTTTGAGTCACTCATTAAAATCAGCCGGCGAATTTTCAGCACCTTCCCAACTGGTCCACGTTGTATGGATACTTGGGAATGTGAATTTTAACAACTTTTTGTATTTTCTGAAGCACTAACCCGTGCTAGGGAAAGATTTTTAAATTTTCTTTTTTATAAAGATTTTTATAAGGTAATAAAGGTGCGATTTTTTTAACCATAAAAATCTTTATAAAAATGTGTATTATTAACGGTTGTCTGGCAGAGATTGCTCTCTTAGCGATAATACCGCCAATTGTATACGTTCTAATTAGTTTACAATAAACAATGTAATTTATCTTTGGTGTACAATAAAGAGTTATCTATCTATATCTTCGGTAAACCCCAAAAATATAACAGAACATTGTTGGTGACAGCGCTCACACCATGGCAGATTTCTCAAGGTGAACTCGGAAAATATTGTTTATCAAGGCATTATCTACCTAATTGGTGCCTAAAACAAAAATTAATAATATGGCAAATTACAAAAAAAAAAACAAAAAACCGACTACACTGGTGAAAAGTACACTAGTAAACTAGTACACTAGTAGTAGTACAAGTATTTTTTAACCTTATAAAAATCTTTATAAAGTTCCCTAGCACGGGTTAGTGCTTTAGAAAATACAAAAAGTCATTTATTCATGCAAAAAAAAAGAAAACACAGACAAAATACAAACGGAACTCAATTAAACCACACAAATAAACAAACAATCACAAAATGTCAACTTACAACTAAATTATTAAAATTAAAAATATGTCAAAAAATAAGTCAAAAACTATTAAAAAAGACCACCCCGGGACACATCTGACGCAAAAGTACCCATAACGCTTGCGGCGTTACCACGCTGCACAGCAAGGGCAATCCTTTGCATCAGATATGCCCCCGAGCGTTTGTCAAAACCCTGACTCCTCAAGCGACGCCCTATTTCCCAGACAAAATCCCTGCCCTCCGCGCCCCAAACACCAGTCGTTTCTAGAGCCAGGGGAACAAATAAATATCTGTCTAGCAGAGGGGCATATTTGTGGCGCTTTTGCCGTGCCGCGTACTCAGCAGCAGCACCAGGGGTGGACGACGTCGAAGGCAAATGAGACGGAGCAAAAGTGCAAACCACCGTCGCATCCCACAAAAGACTACGACCCCTCTCCCACGGAATCAGAGTCAGTCCGTCAGGGCGCTTACCGTCGCTCCGGCAAAGACCCGGTGGCTCAAGTACGGAGGGGACATTCAAAGACATCAACGCCCTCCTAACGATATCGTTCACTGAATGGTGCCGCGACAGCCTACCGGCACTTCTTACACAATGCAGGCCGTGACGCCCTAGAGCATCCACACTAGCGCCACAAACACATCTATGTGGTTCGCAAAAAAAAGTACACAAAAAGTACAAAAAGTACACTTATTAAGCTACTGCACTTATTCCGAGTGATTTGCTGCTGTCCGTTGAGGAGTTCCATTCTCCATCTCCGAAGTTCTTCATCAGATCTTCGCTATTTTTATGGGACCACACGGGAAGTATATAAAAAAGAACACCTCACATTGTGCCCGTATAGGGCACAAGATGTCTTGAGTCATTTTGGAGTACTCCAGCCCATATTGCATGCAGAAAAAAACTAGTAACATTTGAAATTCACTGAATTTTCTTTGCTTTCTGAGATCAAGATTATATTTGCGTGGTGGCTAGCAATCAGCTATTCCATAAAGTAGAATGCTGTAAAAACTGAACGGGAAGCAAGTAACTATTGCAACCAACATTCGAAATATGCAAAAAGGTGAAGATTAATGCAAAAGGGTCTAAATGGTTTTTACAAACTCATCTCAGTTCGTAGAAACCATTTCCGCCATCTATATCTCGGCCGTCATCTTTAAATGTCACAAAATCTTAATTTTATAGTAAACTACCACAGATCATAATTACAATAACTCACCTCCATTTTTGTAAAAAACAGTAACCCGTCTCCTCTATATCGGTAGTCTTTTCCCCTCTTAGCCAGTTTTTTTGCTGAAAAGCAGTTTTATATACAATTTTTTTTTATACGTAGAACACCTTTGTTGAGTGTATGTTTCATTACAGCCCGTATCATCGCATCGGTCAGTCAGTACCCATCTTAAACCCAACGTAGCGTATCGTAATATGCATGCCGCGTCGAACTGCATACATCGTGTTACAAAACATCCTAGCCTAACTCCTTTTACAGGGTGTAACCTACTGGTCAACAGGATGACAATTCAGTAAAAAAGATGTTTTTATTTTTTTATTTTATTTAGCAACATTATAATTGAAAAAAAAAAACAATAAAACAATATTTTAATACTACTTTTCTCCCGCCACAACGTTCACATTTAAAGATCAACGAAACGTCATATAGAGCAAAAAAAAATATTTAGGTTGTTATTTCTATCACCGGGTGACTGGGTGCTATTACCCTGTAAAAAGAGTTAGGATCTTTTGTAACACCTTGTATAAACGAATTTTGGCGCGCGCTCAACCGATTGAACTTTCTGATTGAAGAACATTCAGATAACTTTGGCAGGTATTTACGGGGTGCTAAATATAGCACCGTGTACACAGAAACTGTTATGCTCGATTGTCTGGTGTGTCTTGCTCTCGCCTGAAGTTGTTAGATGGGGTTAAACAAAATGGCCGTCCATATCTAGGAGAGAAATGTTCTCGCAATTCTAACAGAAAATAAGTTTATATCTTTTGGCTAGCCGCTATCGATTCTGGGGCAAAGAATATCAAAGATAAATCTGTTCATTTCCTTTATTACTTTGTATTTTTCATTCAACCGCGCGGCATTGGAAACGGAAGGATTATATTCCCAATAAGTTGAGCTTTTAGACGTAAATCTTCAGCCTACTGCTCTGTCAAGAAAGTACCGGGAAAAAGTCAATAAAATGTTGGTTACTCAAAGTCTTCAAAGTATGCTCCTTCAGAAATTATACACTTATGCCAACGTATGTTCCAATCATCGAAACATTTTTAAACGCCTTTTCCGGAATTGAGTTGAGTTTTCGCCGCGAATTCTCTTTTTTTCGGTTTCGGTTCAGTTGGAAAGCGCCACTCCGAAGCTTGTTGACTTGTTTGCATTTCGAACTCGTAAACCGGTAAACCCACATCTCGTCACCAGTAACAACAATGCGTTTCATGAATATTTATTCATGCAAAAAAATAAAAAAAATATATCAATAACAAATTACAAACATTTACAAAAGCTTCGTCAAAATATTGGGTCGGAATTGACTCGTTCTAGCATGTCCTAAGCGACCGACTCTTATGCGATTCAGTTTTTGAAGAAACTTCAGGTCTTTTGGGACTGATCGAGCGGCAACATGTTTCGTACCCACGTGATTGTTTAAAATGGTACGGATCGACTAGTGAGGCACAGAAAGTTCAGCGGCCATCTCTCTCAAACTTGAATGATGATTTTCAGTCACTATTTCCTTCAATTTTGCGATGTTAACTTCAGTTAAAGACGTTAATGGCCTGCCAGAGCGAGGGCTTTACTTATGTTCTGGATAGATAGATATATCTCAATTATGAGGAAGATAATACTCTGCCTTCTTATACCGCGGATTTGAGCAGAAAGAGTTCCTTAACGCGGCAAGATCCAGAACTTTATCTGAGAACTATGTTGGAGTGAACTTTGGGACATGGCGATATTAAAACACTCTTTCTCGCTCGGATCTTTTCAGCATTGATGAGTTTCGAAAGTGCTGTCAGCCTCTTTGTAAAACCGGCCAAGTGCGAGTGTTCCGTGCGACCATTCTGTGACATGTACACTTGTACAGAAGCAAATTTTTTATAGCTTCATTCCTGAAACACGTCAACTTTTAAATGTGATTTCTTACAACTTTTGTTCTTCGACTTTGGTTACAAATGCAAACTTTTAAAGAATAAGAAACGTTCAATAAAAATAAAAAAAGTAGCGAGCTATTCCAAAAGTCGTGGAACAAAAGTTGAAGAAAATCAGATTTAGAATAACGTTTTTTTAAAAATTGTCCTGTTTATGGAAAAATACTTGCAGCAAAAGACGACGGAATACTAAACTAAGAAAACCCCACCCCGCCCGCCCCTCGCATGTTGTTTGTAATTGATTTCAACATCAGTCGAAATTCATTGGCAAATGTACAGTCTAGCCGGTTAAAGACGAAATTTCATTTCAATTTAGCCGTATAGGTACCTCCTACAAACACATCTTGGACTTCATAGTTTTTGAGCAAATCAAATAATAAAACCTCTCCAATACCATACAATTCCCTTGGCAATACCTTCTATTATTATGAACGAAAGCTCTGTCGAATAACAGTGGGCAATTTGTTCTGATTACCAACCAGGGGCCTTAGTCTGTAAAGCAATGGCGTGTCGATGGCGTCCCAGCAGAAGGACAAAACAGGGGATTCCTCGTTTTTCTCCCACAACCAGAGAACTAATCCTCTAGAATAATTAGAGGCAAAAAATTCTTTGCTGTACTACAAAAACATTAAAAGGACCAACAGCATTAATAAGTCGTCAACTGGGAGCCCATTTTGGCACTATTGCGTTACAGGCTTAGGCCCCAGCCTTGGTCGCTGACCGGAGGTCACGTCTCTGTCACACAATGGCAATATAGTCCTTTGAATCTCACTGCAATAGGGCATTTCCATTGTCCGAGTTTTTTCATGCTATATTATTATATTTTATTCTACAGGGTGCAATTTAATTCGATAGCGGAACTTTAAGACTCAAGTCTAAAGGCTGTCTACTGATTACTACAAACAACTTGTACAAGGTGGCCAAAAAAATGGAGCGAAAAAAATATCAGCTGTTTCATACATTTGGCGCAGTACTGATCTACCTTTTGTATGAAAAAGTTGATATTTTTATAGATTTTTTGATATTTTTCCAAATTTCATTTAAATCTGACCAGCCGTTTCAGCGTGAAAGAGTAGCAAACATCCATCAATAGAAAATGTACGCTTTTATTATACAGGGTGTTAAAGAAAGGTCCTGTCATACCGAAGCGGGTCGATTAATTCATCAATACAAGCAACTTTTACTGTGGGGCCAAGTTCGAAATCTCGAAACAAATATCACAACTTTTTACTCTTAAACTTTCGTAAGCACTGCACATTTTGTATTTCTTAAACAGTTAAACTTACTTGTGTTATGTCGGTGTAGCCGACTAGTTTCGGTTCTCTTGCTTCTCAGCTGAGACGGCTTCATGATTAAGGTCTCCGAATGAGAACCGAAACTAGTCGGCTACACCGACATAACACAAGTAAGTTTAACCGTTTACGAAATACAAAATATCACAACGGTGTGACTATTGGTTGTAATAAATAGTACGTCGCTCTACGTAAGTCCCCGGTTTAAATTTCAGTACGTAACAACGTATGTTATATACACACGACAGCACGTCGGCCCTCTCACGCTAGCACTCTAATCGGTTACGTTACGGGCGACTTTACAACAAAAGTGTACAGTCTGACGTGCTGTCGAGTGTACCTATCATAAGGTTTAATTCGAAGTTCCATCTACATTTTCGAATTTATGTAGCGAACACCAATCACACTATCAATTAATTTATCACAGACCGCAAACTATACGATTAATACCGCATCTAAAGCCACGTTCACACTTCCGCGGACGCCGCCCGCCCACCGCCCGCCCGTCAGTGGACGACGCGACGTCGCTGCCACCGCCCGCCCTAGCCGGTTACCGCCTCGCGTATCGATCAACAAACGTGCACTAATGCTGTGGTAATAATAATGAAAAACGTGCTTTTGAACGTCGAGAGCGAAGGATTTTTGACCGGTAAGTCTGGTGTGATAGGGGGTTTATATTTCTGTTTTTCTTTTTCAGCATAACAGGTGGTTAGATTTTGCCGGTTCTTGTTTACGTTTCGGGGTATACATCAAGTGTGTTTTTATTCGTCCCCAGTTTTTGTTGAGGCAATGTCCTTTGCTTGATGTTTCTCTGAGTAATATAATATTGTCTGTCTTTTTTATTGTTGGCAGTAAAATATTGACGATGTCTGTCGTTTTTTCGCTGGCATATTTTTGTTTGACTTTTGTGCCGTTTCTATTCTTTGCTTTAGTGTGATATTTCAATGGATCTGTGTGTCTCTAATTTAATCTTTCACCTCGCTACCATAAACAGTGAAGGTGTATCTTTAGTTAAATATCATGCAATAAACAAACATAAACAGTTATTTACCGTACCTACTTACGAGTATATTATAGTCTCATATCGTTTTCTGTAAACAATAACAAAATTACCTGGTTTACATTCAGACTTACACAAATAACAAACTTTCTTCAATTTGTCAGTCTAGTTCTCTTCAATTTGCTACAAAAAATCCGAATTAACAAGGATAGGATATTTTATTTGTAAATCGATGCTCCACTACTCTCGAATAAAAAAAAAACTTTTGGTTAGGTACTAGCTATTTCATTTTGTCAAGCTTTGCTAGGATAGAGTCACTGCCCTCTGAACAAAGGCTTCCTGATTTCACTAGTAAAAAAGTTTAGATATCAATTTGACAATGATATACAGTGTGTTATAAAAGGTAAAGGTAGGTCTCCTCCAATAAAAGGGTCAATAAAAAAAGAGCTTTTCCATACTACCTACTCCATTAAAGAATCAGAAACAGAATCAGAATCATTTTTTTTAACCTGCGCAACTCGCGGAGCGGACTCGATGTTTAGCTCGAACTATATTTATTTATTTACTAGCTTTTGCCCGCGACTTCGTCCGCGCAGACTTAGTTTTTTTCCCATTATCACAATAAAACATAGCCTATAGCACTCAGCAATAACGTAGCTTCCCATTAGTGAAGGATTTTTTATAATCGGATGAGTAGATTTGGAGATTACCCCCTATATACGTACACACTTACAAACTTTTCCTCTTTATAATATTAGTGTTGATAGCTAGTGCCCACGACTTCATTCACGTGGCTAAAAGAAAAAGGATAAACGTGGTGATTTTGCAAATTGTACCTAGCATATTTTTTGCCACCTACTAGGTATGATGTACTTAAAACGCACCCCCTGCACTATCAAAGCGTTGGCCCAAGATTTCGCTCCCGTGGACCACGCGTTGTTATCTGCTTCTTCCAAACTGAACGGAGCAAAGATGCAGATACCTACTGTTATAGGCGTCTAACTGATTTGACGGGGGTTACCTACATTTCAAGAAACACTCAAAGATTATCTTTTCTTTTTAGCCCTATCATATTATTTTGAGTCCGCTAATCTGCTACTCCTTATTGCAAACTTTCAGTCTGGGTTGTCTCTGTTCAGTTGGTCTCGCCCCAAGTCTTCGTGCCTTTGTGGCCTTTGTGGCCACTGTGGACACTGCCTCTACCGATGTTAGAGAGCCCTAATGCGTAGTTTGATACCCAAGTACATCTCGTTTGCTTGTGCTGTTTGGTGAATGAATATTTATCAGCATTCGCTGCAGTACGTCACAGGTCTCAACATCTCTCTGGCGTTCTATAAAATTGTAAAAGATCTCCAACAGAGCTAGTTAGCGTCACCTTCTCGTATTATAGGATCGAAGTTACTTATCAGAGAAAAAATTTAAGAAATTTTTAATTTATTTTTTTATTTTGCATCATACTATTTCAAAGAGAACGATCATAATAATTGGGTTCTGACACCAGAAAATATGAGACTTAACCATGTTATTTCTATCACATTCAATATTGTTTTTTTCTATGAGCTGCTCTTCTGAAACACCCAACACGTCTTCTTAGCATCTATGATACCATAGTCTGAAACAACTGTTTTGAATTGTCGGTCTTATTCTTCTTTCGTGTTGAAAGCGTCACACACACACGTCGCGATGGGGTCGCCTCCAGGAAATCGTATAAGCTGCACTGTGGAGCATCAGGACAGGTATGACGACGCGAAGTTGTCGGTATGGTGTAAGATTGGCACAAAACACCTCTTTTGGGTCTATTTCTCACATATCTTTCATGCGGGCAACACCACCACGCAGGCGGTTCAGGGATTTTCACATGCTCCAATCTTCTCGTCAGTCTGAAGTATGTGGAAAGCCTATAAGAGTTGTCAACAACGAATAGGCGACTATGATATTATGTAAAAGTGCACCTGCCCAGTGACCAGTCCTAGGTACTTACTCAATGGAAATAAAGCGATCATGGTACTAATGTTACACCATCAATGGCTGATGTTATGCGCCTATGGTCGCTCGGGACTCTACAATGTTTTTTACACTTGCACAGTACGCACGGCTGACTTTTTTGGTCAGAACATCGTATCTTTATTTTTCTTCGAGGTCTGGTGCATCCTATTCTTCCCTGAATAACCAGCAATCAGCAATGCACTCAACGGACGTCCCATCTCGTCTGGCCAAAAGATCTCAGGATGCAACCGCAACTTTGTAAAGAGCTTTGATAAAACTGCTGGATGCAGAGTTTATAAAGTAAGGATTTATTGGCTCTTTCAGATTGTAAGTAGCTATCACTGAACTTATGTTTTTTGCCTGTTTTGAGTAATTAAACTTGTATGTAGATTTTTCCTTTATTGCTTTGTTGATATACCATTTTTGTGACAGTGACGGATGACAGCAATAATTTAAAACAACTTCTTCACAACTTGTTCATCGTTTGAGTTTTGCGGCATATTGCGGCCTGTTTGGTGCATTAAAATTCACCGTTGTTCAGTTTTCGATGGATTTACGAAGGTAAATAGCTCAACGCTGTCATCAGAGGGTCTTTGGTAAATGGTTTTGTCGTTCACTTTTATACAAATAGCCACTATATGATAATCTTTGTCTGTTTATTTTGCTCCTAAGCACCAAAGCGTGATAATATGTAGCCTATATGTTATTCTGATGTCTCAGCTATCTACATTCCAAATTTCATCCAGATCCGTCCAGCGGATTCACCGTTATAAGGTAACAAACACACTCACTCACTCACTCACAAACTTTCGCATTTATAATATAAGTAGGAAAGTAGGAAAGTAGGATTCGTATGGCCATATAATCATGCTACAACAAAATGTACTTGTCTCATCGTCATCTAGAGATCTCGCAGCCAACCGCAAATACATACAACATAAATACAACAATAAATAAATCGCTAAAACTATAATTATGACAGGACCTTTGTCTAACACCCTGTAGAGCTGTATTTTTCTTTAACCGGTGCAATAATAACCTAGCCAATGCACATAAAACACAGCATAAAATAATGAACAATCCTGGCTGTTTACATCACGGAACGTAAAGCAAAATGAGGACCTCACCCAAGTAACATTTAGGCGCTAAAGTAAGAGTTATAATAAGTCTATAAAAGTGCTAACTAGATTCTAAAGTGGTTTATGCGTGTTACAAATTGGTGTTAGAGCGCGCTCTAACCCTACTTTACCCCCGAATTAGGCACAATTTTTATATTACTTAAGGTTGTATAATGACGTTATACAAGAGTTATGGTAATTGGCTAAGAGGTACAATCATGCTATAAGAGAGTTATGATAGCGGTAACAGGATCTCTTAGCGATACAAGAGGGGTAAATAAGCGAAAATTAACTCTGTTAGTGGTAAAATGGCAAAAATGGTTTTATATTACCTCAATGGGTGCTAAGCGGGCTACAGGTAGGCGTCAACTGACTCCTTAAGAGATACAGTAGAGATACAAAGGCGTTAAATATATTTTCAAGCGCTAAAAGGGAGGTAAATAGGTGAATTGTAACGGTCTGAACGCTATTCAAGATCCACAAAGGCGATAAAGGTCTCTCCCGCAAAAGTTTTTGATACCCGGAAAATATATTTTCTAATTTTGCGCTATCAAATGTTATCGAAAATAATATTTTCAATATATGGCTTAGATTATAAGTCGGTAACCTCAAGAGGTTTATAAAGTGAACCATTAGTTATATGTTTTATGGTGTGAAAGGAAGCGTATTTTTGCTGCGAAGGTAAGTACACTGTGAATAAGTTACATATTTATTGGTAAATAATTCGAGCGCCCGATGTATGTTGTCTATTTACTGAAAACAAATGTTTTGTCTAATATGGAGTGACACATTTTTCTTGTAAAAAAGTAGTAAAAAATTGCCTTATTGATCTTATAATACTGTAATAGTAATATAAATACATACTAAAGCAAAATACTTCATCGAAACCTTGAAAATATTTGTTTTTATAACCATAATCTAGTATTTCATTATCTCAACATGGCGAGCAAACGAATTTAGGGATGCGTAGTGCTCATAACTTTAAACCATGTATTGATGTTATATTTTACCTCTTAACTGTTTTGGACGAGTAGAATACAAAGAAGTAGGTAGATATAAGTTATTATATTGTTTTAACAATTAATATAATTTTATGATTTAAATACAATATTAGGTTTATAAACCTGACTATAAGACTATTAAAAATCGTGTTAAATATGTGCGAGTCAGGTTTTAGTCTGTAATGCTCAACCTTGCCGAGAGAGGGCGCTAAGGAGTCTCGTTATTCGTTTGTGCGTCTGACTTTAAAATTTAGGAAATGTTTTGGGGGTAGGGAGAGAAACGTATCAGACTCGCGACCGTTACTCGGGCTGATCGACATCTACATTTTTGGTGGGATATTACTTACTTCTTCAATTCAAGAGTGGTAACTTTTCAGTCTTGTTTTTATTTGCTGTGATTTATACTTAATTTTTTGTTTTCAGTATGCTGATGCTGACCAACTGCCGCCCTCCGTATTTCCAGAAACTCACAATGCATCATCAGTTATAGCTCATGAGTCAACCTCAACCGAATCTTCACAAATAATTATGACGTCTCAAGATAATGAAATATTGGGAACCTTCTGTGTGGTGAATGAAAGCCAACCAGGCATTTCCGGTGCTACTCAAGAAATAAATATAAATAAAAATAGCAAATCTTTCAGAGACGTTTGACTTATTTTTTCCTTTATAGCCCATGCCCTCAACTTTTCACGAAAATTAATATTTTTCAAAATGTCACTCGTGGCATCTTCACTGTCACTGCTTGATGAAGGCAAATTTCTCTCTTCAGTCTCAACAAAATTTTCGGAGCATAGAGAATTCTGATCTTCATTATCACCTGTAGTAATAGCATAATCATCATTTCGAAAAGCATTTACGGAACCATCAGGCTCACAGGAAACTCGCGCTTCACTGCTTTCCATAGGAATAGAGGAAGTATTTTCAATAGGAATAGAGGAGTTCAAAATGCGATAATATTCTCTGATCAATTTCTGTCTATTTCCACCAATCCTACATTGTTTTTTTTTTTGTTGCGACGCCATTGTCAAAAATAAGTAGTCAATATAAGAAATACAGTAGTGACCTTAAGCGCTATTACTTTACCTTTAGTCACAAATAAGTAATAATAGACGCTAGAGGATCTGTTATAGCGAAAAATTATACTCCTATTTGACTTAAGGTAATGCAAGAGAGTTTTGTATAACTTCAAGAATTTGGTTCTATATAAGATTAAATAAACACCATTGTAAAGCTGGTAGCGCTTATTAACGCTATTGTGCAATTTAAGGTTCTTGTAAAGAGTTTAATATCACCTGCATAGAACTTTTGGAGGTAGTGGCTAATTCTTATTCTTATTTAGATCTTAGAGTTCTAAGATTCACTTAAAGCTATAACACAAAATGCTGTGCATGTACAACAGTGTTAAGATTTGCCATAATACGTCCATAACTTTTAAGCTCGCCTGATTGTCGCCCTTGTAACTCTGTATTATAAGTAAAAGTGATATACGTTACTTGCTTACGCCACTTTATCGCCAATAGTCATAAGTGCTGCTACTGTAATGCCTTTGTAGCCCACTAAGTAACAAAAGAAGCTCTAATCGTCGCCTAAATGTTTGTTGGGCATGCATTTGTTCTATTTTTAATTACACGCCAAGTCAACTAATTAAAACATAAATCGCACAGTGCTGTTTGCCACTGGCAGGCAAGAAGTCACGAGCACTCGAGAAACCCTATTTTTCTTTTTCCGTGTTCCAAATCTGAAAATCGCGGCAAAATTCTTGTTCTTTACTTTTTTTGCCCTCACCGTTCGCTCCGTAATCTAACCGCCAGTATTCTCATCTCGCCCACATCGTGTCTCCGTTTGCGTCCCGGTGGATTACTATGAGTCGACTAGCTGATGCATTCTTTTTTCTTAAGCTGAGCGTCTTTTTGGCTGACCTCGGCTGCGATGTCCGCTCATGGTACCCACTCGGTTTTTACCTATCCGGGGCGATGGCGAGACAATCTCGACTAGTATCGTATCAGCCAGAGTGGTTTGAGATGGCTCAGGACCGCAAGACCTGAGGGTCTATTCTGTAAAAAAATCCAGACCGTTGAACCGGTTTATAAACTCGAAAATAGAGAATTTTTCGACATTTAAAAACGGGATTTTTATGGTGACGGGATTTTTGAAAATACATGCACTGGTCTGAAAAGAGGGGCTTTGCCTAGCAGTTGGACAGTCTACAAGCTACGTAAAAGAAAACTTAGCAAGCTGCAAAAACACATTAAGATCTGCCCCTGTATTCGTATCTAAAATATCCACCGTGAAAATAACCGTTTATAAATGTCAAAAAAAACGTACGTTCATTTCAATAAGGGCAATTTTTGAGTGTTTTGACGCTCGGAAGTTGAGTGGAATTTTTAGACAATAGAGGCGCTGCTCTTTTCGCAGCCATATTTCTGCAACTCGCAGTTGGCCCTTCCTAAAAACAAATACGCGTCGCGGCCCCTTTATTGAGGCTTTAACCCACAGTTCGGATGTTGTTTCGAGATTTGTCCTAACGCCTGATAAAGGGGGCGGTGTTTCCTCTCTAAGCCATATTGTCTTGACGTTTTATGTCTCGTAGCGACGCTCGGGGTTACGCGAATTATTTACGTCCGGAGTTGCTGACGATCTATTCGGCGGTGATTGATTAAAAAAAACCGACCAAGTGCGAATCGGACTCGCGCATAACCCTTCATGCGCGAGTCCGATTCGCACTTGGTCGGTTTTTATCGGTCGGCCGTATCCTTCGATCAAGGATAAAACTAGATACAACATAGAACTCTGAAATGTGTCTGGAAAAATAGATGCCCAAACTGCCTTTGGGAGCTTATTTGCTCGTAGTCTGAGCAATTAAAGTAAAACTGTACACTAATGCAATAAGGTTGACATTCTAATATTAGACGTATGGTCGAAATGATGTTTCGTATTGTTCTATTGCTGATATCATTTGTTTCTGTGGGGACAAGTTTTTATTGTGATTTTATACGTAATGCGGATTCTTTGGGATTTAGTTCGGTGGCCGTATCTATAAAAACGGCGAAAAAAAAATCTGTTGTATGGGAGCCCCCTTCAATATTCATTTATTCTGTTTTTTAGTATTTGTTGTTATAGCGACAACAGAAATACATCATCTGTGAAAACAACTGTTTAACCATCACGGTTCATGAGATACAGCCTGGTGACAGACGGACGGACAGACAGACGGACGGACAGCGGAGTCTTAATTTATTCTAAAACAATGTCCCAGGTTCTAGTGGTCACTTCATCCACTTAGTGTACGTGAAGGTGCCACTGGACGCTGAATAAATCATCTCATTACGTACATGTAAAGGAGTATGGTAACTCGTTAAAAAAACGCCAGTTCAGTAAGGTTTAACAGACGCTCGACCCAACTGCATTTATAAAGCTTTGAACTTCATTCTGTAACAGCATTAATTACCGCTGCTTTGATGCACATTTTCAATAAATCGCAGCTTGAATGCCTTGCCTACCTACTTACTAACCTACTTCAAAGGAAACTCTGGCAGTGACGCCCTTTACCATCTCAGAGAAACGGCAGCAATTCCCAGTTCCTATTGAAGATGAATTGTTATTAAAATTGCTCGTATCTAAGTGGTAGACGCTAGAGATGTTATACAGGGTGCACTTCTGTTCCATTGTTAAGGCGCCGTGTATAGTGAATTGCCCGCGCGCAAAGAAAAATGCACAAAATCGATTCCTGTATCAAACACACTAAACAAATTGAAAATTTTCACACATCAAACCCTAGAATTAGGTAAAACATATCTAACACAGCCAGTTTTGTGTTGAGATTCATAAACGTTTTGTAGATATTTAGGATGAAAAAAAAAGGCGGCGCACTTTTTTTGGGACAAAATATCTTGCAATCTGTTATGGATATCAACACAAAACTGGCTATTTTAGATAGCTCTCACATAATTCTAGGGTTTACTATGTGAAAATTTTCGATTTTTTTAGTGTATTTGATACAAGAATCGATTTTGTGCATTTTTCTTTGCGCGCGGGCTAATTCACTATGCCCAGCGCCATAATATGTTAATTAGGTAAATACCTACTGTATCTCCTTCTAGGGAAGAGACTGCTGTTCTCCGAGAGTACTTGAACAACACGGCAATTTTTAAAGCTATTTAAAAATTACCCTGTATCTTAATTCATCGGGATATCTGCCGGAACTAGTAAATTTAAGAGACAAATACAGAAACAGCATCTAGGGGTAAAATCGCCCCCCGTTGTAACTTTGTTATTAAAACGGAAGGGTATATTCTCGAATGGCTACGTTTTAACGATTTACAAGGCGCGGGACGTTATCATCGGCTGGATGAAAGGGAACATTCAAACTTAATTCCGCATTTACGGAAAGTTTTGGGCCAAAAGTGCTTGCACACTGCTTCCGTTGTCGGATATTGTACGACTATGTCATTGAAAAGGTTACAGTGAAATATGCCAGACTACTTTTTGTATTTTCTAAAGCACTCAAATTCAAATTCGCATCGACAGTTGCTTGACTCGGTAGCTCAATTGGCAGAACGCCTGCATGGTATGGGAGAGGTTGCGGGTTCAATTAGTCCTGTCACGAGCGAATTTTTTAACCATATAAAACATGTTTATAATGCCAGTCTTTTCTCTATAGGTATTGAAAGTCGATTTTTCTACAAAAAGAGAAAGTTCTCGATCCGACGAATTTGTTTTTTTTAACCTTATAATTGTTAAGCGGAGTCAAGAGGATCGACAGGGTCTGAAACTGCGATACAAAACCCACAATGCCGACGTGGGCCTTGCGACGGCAAAACTGAAGTGGACCTGGGCCGGCAAGATTGAAAAAATATGTTCGAAAAAAGAGTTGGATTCAAACATTCGGTTGCACTGAACCACAATTCTGGTTCTTCACAACAATTGTCTTGGCTGTTTTAATTGTTCAGTGTTCACCTTCAGAAAGCTTTCGGTCTAAACCTGGTCCTGGTTTCCGTTCGCTGAATATTCAGGGAAATCGTTATCTTGTTTAGAATTGTTACAGGTTGGTTCTTACCGTTGTATTTATTATATTATAAATATTTATTAGAAAAATAGCTTTTGCCCGCGACTTCGTCCAAGTGGACTACAGAAAAAGGATACGTGTTTTACTTTGCTCCTAAGACTAAAAGCGTGATAATATGTAGCCTTTGTGTAATTCTGGTATCTAAGCTGTCTCCATTCGAAATTTCAGCCAAATCCGTCCAGCCGTTTCAGCGTGAAAGCGTAACAAACACACTCACTCACTCACAAACTTTAGCATTTATAATATTAGTGGGACGGCATTCATGATTACAAAGATGTCAAAACAAAACACACACACACACACACAATATACAATACGTCAATAGATAATGTCAAAACTAAAATACTACAATACAAAAACTTATCAAACCGCTCCGAGGCATAATAATATCTTTATTTAGAGAAGTGTGAAATGTTTTTGATCTTTCCGTAGAGGTTGTTTGTACCGCATTCGAGTGCATCCTGCAGAAACATGCCCTACGAAAACTAAATAAAGGTCCCCGTAAATGCGGGAATGTCTGAATTATACGCACTTACATAAAGGTATAGGTAGATGTTCAGAGTTTCCGGTCGCGCCTCCTGTTTTATATTCCATCCGTACTTCCGGCGCGGTGGCCACGGACTTCAACACTAGTTAGGGCCAGAGGGTCCGCACGGGAGAACAACAAACAAATTTTAAATTGAAAAAAAAAAACATTCAGGGCTAAAATTTACAGCGGCGGCACAAAAAATAAAGAAATGAAAAGCAACAAAGAACACTTAGAAATTTAAATATTAATAACTTAGGCCGTTGCATCTACGTAACTATTGAGATAACTTATACAGTGTCCAGTGGCACCTTCCCTCACACTAAATGGGTGAAGCAACCTCACTCGGAAGCTGAAGTGCCTGGGACATTGTTTAGTAGAGCAGGCTTGCCCGGCACTTATAGTATCTTTAATTCCTCATAGCTCAGTCTGCCTAGCCCACAGGAAAGACAAGCCTTTGTGAGGCCCCTTAGTTATTTTTCTGATTGAAAGATTCAACAAGTTATCAGTATGTTTTGTTTGTCTGCTTCTGAATAAAGTTATTTTTCATCATCATCATCTGGCCACCTGTGCTGGGTATAGGCCTTTTCCCCCTCACGCCACCACTCACTATCCCTAACCATCCGCAGTTCTTTTTAATTAGTTAATTTTGATTTGAAACCGATACACACACTTAAGGCTGGAAGATAGCAGCGTGGCGGGAAATTCAAAATGTTCACAGTTTTTTACATTTTGTAGCTAAACTGAGCTATTGTTGTTCAGCGATTTTTCGTTCGCGGCGATAAAACAGTATTCTTGTCATTATTGTAAACAAAAGAACAACAATAATTCAGCCGAGTATGTGTTCTGGTCTACGAAGCAGTGGCACTGCCCAAAAAACTTGTCACGTTGCTATCGTCCCACCTTAAACCTAATCTCAGACAAGAAGCCTGGTTCACAATCTTATAATGTTGGTTTTAACGAGTATTGCTTACAAACACGATACTCGTACCTTATTAGAACAACAATAGTGTCTTGAAAATCAAAGCAAAACGAACTTTTTGTGTGTCCCTACTTTTGGCGTTACATTGTATCCCCTCTTTGTTTGCTGTCTGTACCCTGTATCCCTAATTAGGGGTCAGTTTGCGCAACTGCTTTGCTGTCCGTACTAATCATTAAGGGTTGAAATAATTCTTGTAACTCTTTTCGGAAGTGCGTCGTTGTACACACGACAGCACGTTGACGCTTACACGCTAGCACTCTACTCGGTGACGTTACGGGCGACTTTACAACAAAAGTGTACACTCTGACGTGCTGTCATGTATACGAGGTGAGTTTAGACCGTGCCCATTTTATTTTTAGGGTCCTGTGCTCGAAGGTTGTCAAACGGGACCTATATTAATTACTCTGCCTATACTGTCTGTCCGTCTGTCCTATCTTTAAAGGGAACCGTTATAGTTAGCCAGTGTGAAACTTCCACAGAATATGTATCGTTATGGCGGTTTCCTTAAGAAATAATAAGAAGAAAATGGAATGAAAACTCTCCAACTCCAGACAATAAACGTGTTTTTTAATTTGTTTTTGCTCTATCGTAAAAATTAACCTGCAGGTGTGATTCTTATACCAAAGTACAATTAAAATTAAGAATGAATAGCCAAGTGTGAATCGGACTCACGCAGATCCGAATGTATAACCAGATTTTTGTACGGTCGGCCACAGGCTAGTATACCCCAAGGTAGCTCTTAGCGCGCCCGTCATAAGGGTCAATCGAACCAAAAGGGGTATCCTATCGTGTGGCTGACTGTACAACCAGTGGAGACACAGAAAGAGACGGCAAAATAAATGCGGACGCCGAGATTGGTTGACGTTATTATATAAAATGGGTTTGGGATGTCCCAGAGGCCATTACTGAATGCTCGTATGTTTTTAGAACTTCTCAACCATCGGTGCTTATTTTGTATTAGCTTTTTTTATGCACTGATGCGTATACAAGGACAAGACTGTCTGTTTGTTACGAGTAGCTTAGTAAACTCGTGTTAGTTACACCATTTGTAACTCGAGAACGGGTGGACCGATTTTTATGATTTTTGATTTGTTGGATTTCTCACCGCCCCGAATAGCAGAATAACCATTAAAACAACTGAAAAACTCACGAGAAAAAAAATAATTCTGTGCGGACGAAGTCGCGGGCGAAAGCTAGTTATAAATATTTAAATTCTCTGCCCAGTTATCATTGGAAGTTGCCTTTAGGGCTCAATACTATGAAATGAAGATGTACCTATGTTTTTATCGCTGTAGTAGAAGAAATTCATAAAAAAATAACCACTTCATTGGTGAAAAGGTACTGCATTGATTTCGAGTGATCTGCTGCAAAATACAAGGTGAAGATCTGATGAAGAACTTCAGAGATGGAGAACGGAACTCCTTAAGACGAAATGCGACGCACAAGCGCCGCCAATGAAAAAAAAATCATATCTTCTTTTTGGATGCGGATCTGGAATCCAAACCTAAAAGGTTAGGTCCTAAAAATAAAAAAATATAAAAATAGAAAAAAAAATAGTTAAGCCTTGCGTTGAGAAATATCAAGAGCGTTTTTTTTTACTAAAAACGCATCCAAAAAGAAGATATGATTTTTTTTCATTGGCAGCGCTTGTTGTGAGACCTATTGTGTCTTAACGGACCGCAGCAAATCACTTGGAATTGTATCTTTTCACCAGTGAAAGCAGTTTTTTAATTATTTTGTTAATTTTGTATTATTTAAAGTCGGTTAAAAATACGATCGTAAACAAACTTAACTGAACTCTATTAGGTCCAAGGTTTACCTGACAAGAAAAGCAAGTATTTTTGGACTAACAAACCAGTATTATAGCCCTGACAACTACATAACCACGTCAGAAAAAGTGTCCCTTTGGCTCAACAAACATCGCATGCATCCCCGTAGAGAAAAACGCAGAGAAAAGGGTCCTTATCTACCGCACTTTCATGGTGAGTGCCCGTTTACTACATCTTGAAGAACACGTCTAGAGTGAACAGCGGTTGTAGAGAAGCGAGCGAGAGCGGTTGTAGAGAAGCGAGCGAGAGCGTTTACGCTATGTGTCTGATTCAAATCCGAAATGAGATCCCGTCAACACAAAAAAGGGTATAACAGACAGGACTTATCAAACTTGAGCAGCTCGCGTAGCATGAGGCTGGGTAAGAGCGTATCCTAGCATGTAGCTGACTGTACAACTCTGTATTTGTTTGTATGTGCCATCATTTTTATCAATGTTTTTTTTATTTCCCCAGGTAATTTTTCCGATTTATTGCAACAAGATTCAACGTAATTGGTAAGCAAAATTAATCAGTATCAGTGAACCTTTTCTTATCGCAAAACTATTGCGTCAAATGATCTCTAATAGAATAAATGATATTATTATAATGAAAGTTCAGGGATTCATGTCTGGTTGTAAGGGCCACTCGAACCCTTATATTCAGTCCTTTGATTGGTTCTTCAAGTCAAATGACCGTTCAAAACGGCGATGGGTCCAGACACGAAAGTCCAGTTTAAGGCCAAAGTCCAGTTTAAGGCCAAAGTCCAGGTCCAAAGCTTCAGAGAGCAAGTCGAGATGTTACCGCTTGTCGCTCCGCTACCGCTCTTCACCCTGTCCTGGGCCTCAGAGCCAGCGAGGCCCCTTTGAGGTGTCAAAGGGGCAAAGTCCGCCGCTAAGGGACAGAATTTGCGGCGGAAAAACTTAGCCCATTAAAGAAGAGTGAGGAGAATATACTGCTGGCCGCCGCCGGTTGTGTTTTGTTTTTGCTGCTAGAAAGAGGTGGCGGTGTTTTGTTTTGGTTTAAGGCGCCGCCGCACATAGATACCTAGCTCGTACTTATGAGTACGTAATTTGTTGATCCATGTAGTGTGATCAATAGTGTGATGGTAGCACCCGATTTTGTAAATTTTGCGCGCTGACTATTCACTATGCACAGCGCCTTAAGAGGGTGCAGGAGCATGATTTTCCCATACAAACGTAGTTCAGGTTTAATTTCTAAACTACAAGCTGGATTTTGCTGAAACTTGGTTTATATCAGTAGATAACCAATACGGAGGTTTGCAAATAGTTTTTATAATAAAATATAGTCTGAAAGAAATTAGAGCGATGCGTTTTTCGCGCCGAAAAAGGAGTTACTTTCAGCTGTTATTTACTTACATTATTACACTGCCTATTGCAGTCTAACTACCTTGGGAACATCAATAATGTATTGTACTTGTCAGAAAAAAATAAGATTTTGAAATAGCTAATAAAATGTAGAAATGGCAGCGAAACTACGAAAAAATTTGGGAAAATAGATCTATTACATTACAACTACAACTAAATACTCGCGAAAGGACACGAACACACGTAGACTCTCACTTTTCCCGCGCCCCGTCTCGTTCTGGGTGAAACAGCTATAGAAAACATTGTTTCACGCGCTTGGCCATCGCCGAGTTCCCTCGGTCCTACAGGGGATTCCTAAGGTTCAGCAAAAGTAGCGTGGCGAGAAAGTCCAAATTTTCTCAGTTATTTATTTTTAACTGGGCAGCACTCGCGATTCCCATCCACTCCCGTAGCTTTGCAGCCAGGATTTTCTCCCTCTTCGGCCGACGCGTCTCTTGTCAGCCATTTTTCCCATCACTAAAAGTTGCAGGAGGCTGCAACTGCATTTTTCTTGTCACTACCTACCTCTACCTCTTATTATTATGAACTTTTAAATATTTCGGCTCAAACCAGAGCCTCCAAACCGTAATCTCCCGGACCGTGGGTCTGTTAATGCCCGCATTATCCTTTGACATGCGTGCGGTCGAAGGTAAACTTCGAGTCTTTGGCACATACAGGGCTTAGTTACTAGGTATAGGAACATAGCGTTGTATATGTCTGACGTCGCCGTCGTCGACTTACAATCTTATTAGCAAAAGACCCGATTTTTTTGAAAGATCGACGATTAGACAACGACACTATTAATAAGTAAGTTAATTAAATTTATACTATTTCACAGTTTCACCAAATTTTATGAACGTAGGGGTAGCATGTGGAAATAGTCATGCAGGAGAGACGAAGCTCACGCTCCGTTGCTATCAGCCTCTCACTGCGGGCCTGAAGACGTCATTGGGCCAGCGCGGTAAAGCAAAATCTCTGCAAGAGCAAAATTAAGATTTAAAATGTGCAGTGCTTACAAAAGTACAATTTATTATGCTGGGTAATTTTTAAATAGCTTTATTCCTGAAACACATCAACTTCTAAATGTGATTTCCAAAAACTTTGGTTCTACTATATTTTACAAAAAATAATAAAACAAAGTCGTGTTAGTTACACCATTCATAACTCGAGAACCGGGTGGACCGATTTTTTTAATTTTTGATTTGTTGGATTTCTTTCCGCCCCGAATAGCAGAATAACCATTAAAACAACGGAAAAATTCACGAAAAAAAAGTCTGCGCGGACGATGTTGCGGGCAAAAGCTAGTAAACTATAATATACTAACTAAAATAGTAAAATAACTTGTGAATATTAGCAAGAAAAATAAAGTAAAGCTTCAACTTAGGCCCAATCCAGTGAGCCTTTGACTACCTACATCTGTTTACCTCTAGAGAGGTATCACGTGAGGTTAAATAAAATATGTATGTATGTTATGATAATTTTATTTGTGTTCAAAATAAAATACCTCATTGGGGAACAGAGCGAGCGAACCGAGTAAATTAGGCAATGAGGCCTAGCGAAATGAGGTTATGTTTTAATCCCTATGCGAATTTCATGTTTTGTGGCTATATTTTCAGTAGGTTACTAACATTTATTTTGCTTTTACGTCTTAGGGGGCCTGTTCCAGTATTTCCCTCTAAATTCCTATTCTTATTTTTGTTTTTTCTAAAGCACTAACCCGTGCTAGGGAATATTTTAAACATTTATAACTTCACAGTGGCACTTTTTGTTTTTTTCCCCTAAAATGGAGGTCAGGCGCAGTTGAGAAGTAGAATTTTGAGTTTCTCAATACATCTTTGTGATCAGAATATTTCAGTCTAATTCATACAAAATGTATAGGGGGTAAAATCCCAGTCCCTATCTAAAACAGACCTTTAAAGAGACTAATAAAAATCACCCCCTAAGTAAGTGAATGAAATTAGAGACAGTAGTTAGTGTGGAAAGTGCAAAAACCCATCGGGAACACAGCACAAATTTTTTTTTATTCATTGTGTAAGTTGTTCTTTAATAATCGCGATGTGCGGATAAAGTCCGTTCGCTAAGATAGTGTCGGTACACACGACGGCAATCTTGGTTCTTGAGATACAAACAATTTTTGAATTATCTGTGATGGGCGCAGACAAATTCATTTCAACACAATGCTCATGGAAATTAACTAGAGTTTGCTAACAGGTTTTTACAAAACCTTCGTCTTTTAATTTTTGGGTCATTCGAAGTTTCGTCTAGAGGCACCTAGCTATCCTCCCACGAACGAAAAAACATTTTATCTACACGCAACGATCGACACTCAATACAAAATACTAAGTCAAAAGTCACAAGCACAACCTCTCAATACGACGACGCTTCTTTATAGAATGACGAGCGGCGAGCCAAATTCACTGGCGTGTTTGCGCCGCGTCGGCTTCCTTTACTTTCTTTTGTGAAAAGCCGCCGCGCGCCAAGGCGGCAAATATCAAAGTGACACTATGATAGCGAACGGACTTAACCCCGTCTCTACGTGACTCTACGCCCGATATTGCGACTGCGGCCGATAGTATACTAGTAAAAAAGTCCACAATTCATTTTTTTTTTGTTTTTTTTTTATATATTTTTGGCTTTAGTATCGTGTAAATAATCACCCTTAAGTCGGGTGTCACTTTAAAAAACAATACCTTGTATAGTTTTATTTTTGTAAATCATAAAAAACAGCACAATGCCGAGCTAAAAGCTTGTGTCACTGCCCATTATTGTCTTTGTGTATATTAATTAAAGGCGAACGAAATAGCGGGGCCAAACTGAATAAAACAAAAAGCCTTTCATTTAAGGCTCACAAGTCACAACACAGGTGCGTTTGCGTTTGCGTCATTGCAATACCCAGATATCTGTTTTCAGTACATTTTGTATTAGGATCGCCATGGAGTTACACACTGCTGCGGTAAGAACGCGATGGCATTCCTAATACACTAGTGGTTCGCCCGAACTATGAACTCGCGAGTGTGTAACTTTTTGCTAACCGCAATTGAGCAGGCGCGCGCGCATTGCATATAAACTTTACAATATCTCGGCAACCCCTCGACCGATTTTGCTCATGTTTGAACTTAAAAAATATTATAATTTAATTTACCCGCCTACCAAATTTCATGATGATTCGATCAAATTTACTCAAGTTAACGTCGAACGAACATACATACAAACATACATACATACAAACGCCGGAACAATAATGGCAACATTTCTTCCGTCTTCTGTATTGCTGGTGCCGTAGGTCTGCGGGACGTAACTTTTGGTAGAGCCTCTGATGAAGAACTTCGGAGATGGAGAACGGAACTCCTCAACGGACAGCAGCAAATTACTCGGAATCAGTGCAATAGCTTAAATAACAGTGTAACTTTTCACCAGTGAAGTTTTTTTGTTTTTTCTTTTGTTACTTTCGTTACCTTTACCTATTTCCCAGTCGATAATGAATACGGCAGTACGTCCATTCGTATTCATTTCGACTCCGCTTCCTGTGTACTCGCGCCAGTTTTCGATAGCGAATATTACACGCGCTGTTTGTTTATTTATTTATCTACCTCTGCGTGACGTGGCTGGCGAAAAGAGGTTACAAAAAACTTTTAGGTGAAGGTTTTGACAGACAAGTGAGTTGCTTGTCAAGAACCTACGCTTTAGCACGCGATGGCCGAAAGAAGTTAAGGCGCCGTGCATAGTGAATCACCCGCGCGCAAAGAAAAATGCACAGAATCGATTCCTGTATCAAATACACTAAACAAATTGCTAAAACAAAACACAAAACACTAAACAAATTTTCATCCAAATCTATCTATCTATCTATCCAGCCCATAAATAAAGCCCACTGCTGGGCATAGGCCTCTTCCTTTTCACGCCAACCCCCTCGGTCTAATGCCAATCTCGTCCATTGTCTTCCCGCTGTTTTGACAATGTCATCGACCCATCGAGCTTTCATCCAAAATATCGTCAAAATGTTTATGAATCTCAACACAAAACTGGCTGTGTTAGATAGGTCTCACCTAATTCTAGGGTTTGATATGTAAAAATTTTCGATTTGTTTAGAGTATTTGATATAGGACTCGATTTTGTGCATATTTCTTGGCGCGCGGGCTATTCACTATGCACGGCGCCTTAACATGATTGTTAATAAGATTTAACTATTTCCATTTTAATTATTTTTAACCGACTTTAAAATAGGAGGAGGTTTTGTTCGGCGTTAATTTTTTCTTATAATATCTAAGTTCACCGATATCTCCGTTAGTAGTAGACGGATTTCGAAAACTCTTTCATTGTTTGGAAGGGTATAAATTCTATCATTCTCCAACATTACCACCTGGCTAGGTTTAAGATTTAGACAAAAGGAGACCAGTGTAAACTCATATTTTGTATACGCATGCCATTTCGTAGCATCTATGGATAGCATAGCCTGGTACGGGCTT